>VXAB01004354.1:1498342-1558900 GCA_013399175.1 Odontophorus gujanensis
AACACAGATATTACACTACAAGCTAGCAGAAAGCAGCGGATACAAGTGCAGCAGCATTGTAATCCCCTATTTCACCTGAAATAAATAAGATTTTGCAACCGATGTAGCCATAAAAGCCTATATATTTCTTTTTTTCATTGTGTCAGTGCTGGATCCAGGCTGTAGTCTTGCTTCCTTGCTGCTGGTTTGCAGCACTAACTTCCAATGAAACAAGAACAAAATGCAGGTAGAAGTGACCCAGTGTTGCTATTCTCAGCAAGAGTATATTTTAGGAATGGTTCAAAGTATTTAAAATTTTGAGTGCGGACGGTAGTGTCTCACAATTTTTGTTGAAAGCACTCCCAGTCTTGTATCTGCAGTAGCAGGGAAAAACGTGCCTGGGTTTGGTAGTCTGCTGTTATCCTACACATCAGCTTCTAGGACTGAACTAAGTCTTCTCCAACTGAACAGACAGAGTCAAAAGTACCTGATCGATTGCCTCTGGATTAGTGCTGTTTTATTCCATAAAGAAACCAGAGAGGACCTGATTTTTTACTTACTGATTCTTATTTTTATTTGTTTGCTATTCTGTTTCCCTCACATGCGCACAGCTCTCCAGGGGCAATGGGCAGGACAGACCATGGCTCTCCCATGCAGCAGCCTGTGTCCTGGACTGCTCCATGTATTTCCCACTGCAGACTGCGTGGCTTGTGGCAAAGTCATGGAGGAGCCCAAAACTTGTACTCTTTACCCTGGAGTTTCTTAGAAGCTTAGAGTTCTTATCCATCATTACAAAATAGTGCAGTTCGTAATTAGTGGTTTTTGAGCATAAAATAACAGCTGTCATTAAACATGTACTGATGTCCAGCAAAGGCAGACTTTGGAGAGAAGAAAATACCTTTTTTCAGAGTTCTAGGTTTAGTCTGTAAGAATTTACTGAAAATGTAGAATATGGATAGTCAGGCTACTGAAGTCAGTTAAATCGTTCAGCAAAGTCTTGACTCTGACCTTACATTACCTATATCAAAATAGTGCAAAAAAGGAGACAGAAGAAACCAGCCAAGTTCCCTCTAAAATTATCACTGTCACCAGCACCACTGAGCATAGATCATAGTATATTTCTATGAATAGAACTCCTCTGAGTTGTGGAAGATTTGCACGTCCTGTAGTTTTGTTGCTGGAGCTGATGACTGGCACTGACTGTGACTGGTGGCCAAGGAGAGAGTGCGATGATATCCGAGCTGTCCAAGGGAAATCTGTAAGCAGATTGCAAGGTACTTCAATCCTTGGAAAGTGTGTATCTTTCAAAAGCTTTTTGTTATATCAAAATAAATGCCAGTAAATACAAGCATGGCAGTGTTCTCCCGTTTATCAAGTGAAACCTCTAAAGAATTTCTTGCGCCTCTGCTTGCCAATGGCACAAATCATCAGCCTGCTCTTGAATGTGCATACCAGTCTTAGTGGGTATTACTTGTATGAGGGAGTATCTGAAGGGTCAGGACCTCTGAGTTATTATTTTTACTGCAGCGCCTCAGGACACGAAATAGGAATTAGAATACAAGGCAATGAACAAGACATTAAGCGTGTAGCAAGGAAGTTCAGCAATCTGCAGTTTGCAGTAAGTAGCAGTGAGTGTGCATCAGAAAAACAAGAAGGGCCATGAAACGAGTGTGTAAAAGTGGTCAAAAGGGAGCTACGAGGATTGTTTGATGAAGAAGAACTTATTAAAAGCAGTGTCCTATGGACATCACACATACTGTTTCAAAGCTTGTGTGCAAGGCAAAAGATAAAGGTGCTGATAATTAGTCTGCACTTTAGGTATGGAGGGTGGGTTTCCCTGTGCAGCACAGTGACATTACAGATGTCTTCAAATTGTGTCTTACATCTAAGCTGTTCATAATGCGATCACTAACAGCAAGCGTATTGTTTCAACATGGTTAATGTTTATGAGATTCATTTCAGTTTATAGGTGCACACAGATTGCCTGGAAAAGTACCAGGCCATTGTTCTTAATTTTTTTTTAAGTTAGTGATGAAGAAAGATGAAAGTCTACATACACCCTCCCAGTGTAAAATCGCAAAGGGGAAACAGTCTGCATCTTCTCAAGCCTGAGGTTTCTGTAAATTACTTCATGCCCTCCTCATGGCCCTGAGATTATCTGAGACAAAAAGCAAGGCTATGCCCGGTCAAGAAAGGAAGAAAATTAAGACTGGGAATTCATGAGAAATCAAGACTGCAATGCTGTGTATTCTCAGCTTGAGCATACAATAAGACTGTTTGCAAAGGCTTTCCTCTGTCCACCACCAGAACCAGCAACTAAGTCCAGCTGGTCCCTGTGCTGCTTTTGGGCTCCATGACCCATGTAAGCAATCTGGGAAGAGGGGGATTGTGTGGTGTAAATGGATTTAATGCTGCTTCAAGTCACATTAACTACACTCAGCATTTACAGCATGCAGCTTCTTGATTTTAAAGTAGAAAATGCCATTTAGGCTTGCTTTAGAAAGAGCTCTTTCTACATTCTCTACTATGTCTTCTACTTCCCTATGACATACGAGGTATCTAACGGTATAGTAGGAAAAAGATGTGAAAAGAAAGGAGACAGCCACCTTCAAATATTGATTGCTTGGCATTGTTTCTTCCCCAGTTCATTAGGTAAAGCGAAAAATGAATGTCTTACGTTCTTAGATATCAGACAATAAATTCCTTATGTATTTTACAGTAGAAAAAAGGAAGGAATGCAATTAAGACAGATTTGTAAACATAATAATAATTTCTCTTTTTGTGCATGCGTGTGGTTTTTTCCTTGTATTTCTACAAACTGTGTGCCTAAAAAGTAATTTCAAAAATACAAAAGTAAGCAGTCATTCATAGGCAGATTGGGGATGCATAGTTTAGCACTGTTATGTGTTTTTAGTTTGTAGAAGAAGAGAGCAGTTACTGAATGGACACTTCACATAAACCTCCAGCTCCCTCCATCTCCCACAGCTGTGGTGCAATATGCAATGTTAGGTGTTCTGTGTATATCTCTCCCTGAGCAGTGAGAGCTGCGTTACTTAAACTGCCAACCAGATTATAAATTTTTACCTGTGAAGAGCCTGACTTCTAGGAATGGCACTGAAAGGAGGTGTACTGGGAAGGAGCAGGACACCCCTGTTAAAAGCAGTGCATCTAATTTCTTATGCAGGGTTGTTTTCACTCATTTTCCTGTTCTTCAGCACTTAATGATTTTTCTGTCATCAATGGAGTTTTAATTGAGTGGGATTAGGGGTGGATTAAAGGCTCTCATTAGAGCTCGTACTCCCTGCATCCACTTCCTGTTGAGTCCTCTCGTCAGAAGAGCTTTTGACATTAGAAAAGTGAAAAATACTTAAGACAGTGACATGGGGAGGGAGAACTCAATTGAAATGTAACAAAGGAACTGCAAGTGTAAAGGTAAGCATGTCATAAAATCTTGGAGATCATAGAAGGATGTGATTTATGTCACTTTGCCCATTTCACCTGGCGGTATACAAGAGGGGTTTAAGCTTTAGCAGACACTAAGACATCACCTCAACCCCTTCCTCAACTGCTTATGGATTTTTTAATGAAAGACACTTTGCCAGCATATAGCTGAATCAATATTAAAAATATTGTAAAGTTCACAACATGAAAAGCCAATGGATTTACATTTCATTCTGTATTTACATTAGATTTAGAATCAAAAGTACAGTAGGAGCATAAACTCTTTCTTTCTCCTTTTATGTCAGGGAGAAATAGGATATCAAAATTATGCATTTATTTGGGCTCTCTTTTTTACATATATTTTCTTGAAAATTCTTTATCTTATCTAACCTGAAGAAAAGGGTTAAGGAATAGAATCTCTGAGAATGAATCTTTTGAGTATTCAACCAGACACAGGAGAAAATCCTGACCTAGCAAAGGGAAGAAAATGCTGTCAGTGATTTCGGTGGGCATGAGCTTGTATATTACTTCCCATATAGCACAGAACTCACTTCTGCTCTTTGTATCCTACTTTAATCACGTAGAGTTACACATGCAAATCCATGGTGGGATTGTAACTACAACATTTAAGACTAATTATATAGCTCTGGGAACAATGTCCAAACCTCAACACAAACAATTCTTTATCTTTTAGACACAGCAACAAAATTTTCCTCTCAGATATGCACAGCAAGTCTCAGCTCTGATGTGCTGCTGACATTAATGAGATATATGTGTACAGTGGAAAGGAGCATTCACGATTCAAAATTTACTATGAGGTTCTGAGACAATAATGTAACTGATATTTTCTCTTCCACACTTGAATTTGAAAGAAGTACTGCATTTTAATCTCCTGAAGGATATTTTAGTTACAGTTGTAGATACACCTTAGTTAAGTCCTTCAAAGTTAAACCTATCCAAAGAAATCCAAAACACTCTGGGCTAAAATTATTTTTAGGGTGCACATTCTTGTAAAGAGTGCTATATGTAAGAATTACCTTAAGTGTTGACTTGGCGCATTCCCATTCTGTAGGTTGTTGGGTTCCCTAATACCCTGCCTAACTGAAGGCAAATGAATATATCAGTACTTCAGAGGTTATGTATTTTATTTTTTTCTGCAATTTATTTTTATCTGTAACTGATCTTCCTGGGACATATCCTCTACCAGAAGAAAGTATGCTTACAATGGATGAAAATGTACTTTTCATTTTTTACGGAAATGTTTTTACATCCAATCTATCACATCATTGTGAATATTTGTGACCAAACATATGTAGTAAATGAAAGTGATTAGTGGAAACCTTCATCTCCTTACCGGTCAGTACTTTTGCAGTGAACATTTGGGTTTTGTTGATAACTAGTAGCCTGGCTAGTTCCATGAGTATATCTAGGAACATTCAACCTTATAGCATTACCAGGTATCAGCAAAGTTGCAGAGAGGATTGCAGAGAGATTAATTCTATTTGTACTGGTCATATGCATTATGTATATTCAATAAAAAAAATCTAACCAGTCTAGGAAATATCAGAATTATCATATAATGGCCCTGGACTTACTTCGCTGTGCATAGAAAGACACTTCTCTCTGGGAAATCCAGGCAGAGATTGATAGACTTATATGTAAGACACTGGATTTCAGATGAATGTTTAGGGTTTGACAAACACTGATGCAGTAATGAAATGTGGTTGCTAACAGTTCACACAAAAACACATCAGATAAAAAACAGGATTCCAGGTTCTGTCTTACTGACAGCATGAGACAGTCAAGTGCAGAGCATGTTCAACTCAGTCAAGTGGAGCACGTGAAGTGTCTGGGAATTGCTCTTGAAGAAAAGGAGCCCATGGAGATACAGAGATGTATAGACAGAGGAAGTAAAACCCAAAAAGAACCCCAACCGAAAAGAATTGTGAAAATGATGTTAAAATGTGGAAATGATTATTAGAATAACTCAAGAATCAAATTCAGACACTTATATGCTGCTGAACTTCAGGTATAATTGTGTCTGTCTCACACTGATGCTAAAAATAGGTGTACTGTAAATGAAGTGGAAGAAAACCTATGATGCAGGATCCCGAGTTTAAGCCTTTGGAGCATAGGCCCAGTGGTCAGACATAATCTAACATGGCCAATAGATTCTCCTGAAGTGCTCCCTGCCATTACAAGTCAATTACTAAAAACAGCAGAAGAGGAGATGTTTGCAGCACCTTCCACAAAACTAAAACTCATGAGATGCTTCAGAGTTTTCTGAAGCAAAGGAACTCAACTCTAAGAGTGACAGAGAACTGTAAATATCTGTACTATCAATCATTTGATTTCCTTCAAAAAAGAGAGCTGTACAGATGAGCAACCTTTTAAGACTCTGGGAATGAGCTATTATTAAGTTAAACCAACATGCTGGTGAGATTGAAGACAAGGAAAATGTGAATGTGCACAAATTTTATCTTCTCCTACGTAAGGTTTTTCCTTTAACATTTTCCATTTACTATTTGTATTGAAGTTTCACAATTGCAAACTTGGTCTTGACCTTCTCACAACTACTATCAAAGGATACTAAATTTACAACTATGTTGCAGGCTGTAAGAAGTCATCACAGAGAACTCCTTGTTTTGTTGTATCTGCTTGTGATTACACTTAGTTTCTTACTTGTGATTGGTGTTCATGTTTTCTGGAAAATATTTTCCTTTAATCAAATGTAGAATTTATGTCTGTTGTGAGTTAACTATTTCAAGGATACTGGCAACTCCTCAATCTTTTATTAACTCAACTGAAATGCTTCTAGTTCATATGCCAGTAAGAGTTCAAGTTAAGCAACTGAAAATACCACCATGAGCAGGATATTGCCTTCTTCTACTTCCTTATGATGTATAGAACTGCATGATTTAAAACTGTGATAGGATGTTTATGAGTGAATCTGACCAGTGCAAGAGCAGAATAACAAGTCAGAAGGACAAGAAGAGCAGTTTCTATATCCTCAGGTAGATGTAAGGTTTTCATAAAATTTCATGGTTTTCACAACTTGTAGAAATTCTATAAGAGACTGAGAAGCACAGTCAGAACTTTGAATAAATTATATGATATGATTTAGATGTGTTGCAAAAAACCCCATCAGAAATCTGTGTATAAAGAGGCTTTGTGGATCAAGGCTTTGCAATAAGCTGGATTTGTAATAACAAGGTTTTATAAAGCATCCAGTCTAGAGGAATGTACATCAGAAATACTTCAAGTCTAAATTTTTCCATAATAATAGAGTAAATAATCATTTCCTTATTTTAATCACATTTTTTTCTGTGCCGCAGGACATCAAATTGACCAAAACTCTCAATATACCCAGGGAATTTGACACAATGACCTAACTCAAAGATTTCTGATGAAGTTTACTTTTCTCTGACAAATTACAGGATATATATGCCATCTTTTGTAGGCGCATTAATGAGTTTTTGGCACAGACCTGGAGGCAATTCTGTTTGCTGTTTGTGCTTACCAAATAGAAAGTTCTCTGTATTCAAATCTTGTGAGACTACCACGTCTCAGCATATAGTTTCCTGTTAGTTCCAAAGGATGGGAAATAATATTCCAGAGTACTAGGAAAGCCAGTCAGCCTGCTTACTCCAGTATCATCTTCTGTTTGGTTAACAGGTACATCTTCAACTGAGGAAATACAGTGTGGAAGAAGCAACAAATCTTACGGAGTCACAGCCTGAATGCACTTTTTTATTAACTTTGAAAAGCTCCCGGAGAATTCACTGAAATCTATGTTAATCTAAAGTAGAAAGAGTTACTATAGTTACTAATACAATAGTTACTAAAAATAATTCTCACTATATAAAGTGCACATTCTGGAATCCTATAAGTTGAAAAGATAAAAGATCTTTAATTACATTTGCCATGGTAATAAGTGATTGGCTTCCTTTTATATAGTTCAACCGTAGACAGACTATGTGCATAACACTCTGAATGTTTTGAACTATTCTGCGTCAGCCAGGAGTATTAGAGTCCTTGCTCCCTCTCCTCCTTTATTTAAAGGTTGTCAGTAATTTTTCATGTCAAGGTCATGATTGATGTGGGTTAACTTTCACTAAAAATCTTTTGAAACATTTTGAGTAATGTTAAAAATTATGGCATGCAATACATCAAAATACTTTTCTAGGCTTCCTGCATAAGTAAATAAACACTAGGGAAATGTGAAAGGCACTCATAGTGTTTTGTAAGCAAGTTTCAAGCTGCATGTTGCAGATTTATATGCTTCATAGCTTACGCTGCGATACATGTTGCATTTTATTAAAATAGAGTGTGGGTCGGGAAGAGGTGGTGATCCACTACTGTGTCTTTGCCTGCATCGACTTGCAAAGGACATCAATTCACTAAGAAATGTGTCTGAGCACGGATTATGTATCCTGTCCATCAAGTGTCAGTTTCCTGGGGAAATACTAATAGCAAATCCTCAATCTTAGGCCAAATGTCAAGGCTATAACGTCCAGCACTCTGAGTATGGAACATGGGATTACACAAATATCTGCCATTGACAAGCAAACGTAAAAGCTACTGATCTTCAGCAGTCAAGTTCTGAATAGTACAGAAAATCCCTCCAAGACATTATTCCTAAAAGATAAGTAAAATAAAACAAGATGAAGAACAGGTAATGCAGCAATGTATTTTCCTAAGAGAAAAAGAAAAATGGATGTCTGCTGCCAGCTAGTAATGTAGATGAAATAGAAAAAGGTAGACAGGCCATTGGTATGTGTGCCCTGTGGAGATCTCCCCTTTTCATAGTCAGCATCTTTTTATTCACCGTTTTAATTTTTAGTAGGGCATTACAAAATCCTGGGGTATTATTCTCCTTGTTAATTGATGAACATGTCTGACAGTGCAGTAGAGTGCTGTCAGGAGAAGCAGAAGTGACAACACCTGCCTTTTCTCAACAGGTTGAGGAATCCCACTGGGCTGTTAGACAGAGGTCTAGAGCCACTTCAGTCATCCAGAGCAAGTCAGAGCACCCTTCTTTTCTCTTTCTGTCTATGGAGAACTCAGCCAAAGCAAGGCACTGAGTTTATAGAATTGTGAATGCAGTCTGTTCTGTAAGGACATAGGAAATGGATGTTCATCTTGTTGAGATTCTGAGAAGGCCACAGCATAGATATAAAAATATCACTGACTAGCATCAGGAAATATTCAAACATAACATCAATACAATCTTTACTCCTGATCATACAAAATATTAGCTTGCTATTTTTCTTTCCTCTTCAAACCCCGTATACACTGTCTAAGCAAGTGACTTTTCTCTGAGAGTGCTTATCTTTCTCCTTAGATGATTACTTCAGACAGCTAGCTTAGATTAGACATTATAGATTATATATGATTAAACTCAGGTGAGATGAATCCCACATCTAATACAGACAAATAATGAGTAAAATCATAGAATCATAGGACAGAATGTAGTAGTACAGACTCACAAAGATAATGGAGTTCAACTCCTGGCTAACACAGGACCACCCAAAAATCAACCGTAATAGAATCACAGAGTCACACTGCAGTTAAAAACATTTTAAGATCTTTTCAAATGCAGTTACGAGGCAGCCATGTTGGGAGAATGTGCTTCTGTATTTCCACGTGTTCAAAATTAACTGCGTGAACTTTGTCTTAGAAAACTGAATGTCCTTGTGAATGTGACAGCAAATGATTGAAAATGTTTGAAACGCTGTATTCAATGTCATATAAGTAACACTCTGCTGAGATATGTGGTATGGAAACTAAACAATTAGCTGTCATCGTTATTTATTTTTCTTTGCAAAATTTGCAGAATAGCACCTACTACAATTGCTAATGTTCAAACTACATAACATCAATGTAATTTCTACTTTTCCAAAAAGTCCTAATATATTTCTATGGCATTGTTAAAGCTAATCAGACATACAAATGTTTATGTATCTTTCAACCAACTACAAGAAACTTTTCTGTATATTCATGGCTGAAGGCACCAGTGGTCACAGAGAAAGATAGGCCCTTTGAAGCAAGACTTTAATCGTTACCTAAATTGATAGAGGACCAGTATACTTTTGGCAATACATGATCATTCTGTCTTTCGCATAAATCTTGGAAAATGGTATTATCTAGTTTGCTGCAGCTCTGTAAGAGTATGAATAATACAATATGCGATTCTGTTACTTTCACAACAATCACATTGTTTTCTCTATTCCTGCATTTCTTAGCAATAAAGGAAAGTTGCAAGAGTTTTATTCTTAAAACCAAGGATAGAAATTATTTTTATGGTCTGCTCCATTTGCATGCTGTCTCACATCTGACAGTCCACTATGAGCAATTGAGAAACTTCTGCATAAATTACAGTAAGCCTTATGGCAATTATTGCTATCTTTACTGATCCATGCAAAATCATTTCTTCTCTCATTCCAGAAAGTGCAAAGCTTCTTCTTTTTAGGGAGTTGTTGACCATATTAAGGTTTTCAGCAGTATAGTAGTGCAAGTAGAAGTTAACCAGGCCCCTGAGAGGCCTCGTTAATTAGAAGTTTTGCTACATGGCAGATGTGAATGAATTATGGGTAGAATAGTACATGAAGAATTTTACCCAGGAAGACCAATTTTAGTTTCTATTAATTGGGGAATAAAATATAAAAACGAGCTTATCTCTTAGATGGGAGCAGAAGCAAGCTAAGTCCCAGGGTTGTTCTGGTCTTGGACATTTCGTTAAGACACCTGCAAAGTTAGGCTGTTAAAATATAATGAATCATATTAATGATGCTAATACAGAAGTGACACAAATACATAAGATGGGGAAGCATATGTTCAAGCATGTTATAGGAAAATGAAGCGAATGAACTGGGTTGTATAATGACATTTAAAGTCTTTTGGGTATGCTTTCTGAAAATGGCATCTTCAGTTCTTGTTATTCCTCTTGTCCTGCCAAGTTGAAGACTTTGTGTGGCCTATTTAGGAAGCTTTAATATTTTGTTGTTTCTTTTGTTTCAAAATGAAAAAGCTAGCTCAGGTCTTGTTTGGCTTCTGATGTCAAGACATACAAAAAAGGAGGAATAAAGTTTTTCTTATAGCATCTTCAGAGGCATAAAAGGAATAAAGGAACAGGGAACCTGCAGTTATCAGGTTGTGTCTTGATTTGTTGAAGGAATGCTCCCTCAGGATTGCTGTCATGGTTGTAAGCTATGCTCTGGGCTATAATTCAGTCAATTAAAAATTTGTAAATAATGTCTAAATGCTACTTAAGACCATGCTGGCTGCCTGCTCTGTACCTCTGTGGAGCAGACCAGTAGGTACTAGATACTCATATACCCAGCACTCAGCCTATGATAGAACTATGGCACACAATCAACTTTAGATATGAAATAGCTAACCATGCAGAGTGCTAGTTGTTGTTCTGGAAGCATGTCTCAAAAATTCTTGCATTTCTGTAGTGGCTGATATATCTGTACATGGTCCGTAAATTCAGATTTTAGTACTTTGTGGATTTAAATATGCTACCTAACTGTTACCTGAGTTCACGTGCAAAATCTGGACTCTCACAAATGCCTCAGCTTCTCAGAACAGATCAACACCACACTGCATCTGGAGCTCTTCAAGGCTGGACCACAGTCCAAAATCACATGGCATAAAGTCAGTGTCCTACTGAATGAATGAACAAGCGTTTCTGTTGTAGTGAAAGTAAGCAACATTTTCTCACTGTTGAAAACTTAATTCAGTCCTTGCTGTATCCCTACTGTAAATTAAGCAATATCTCTTAAAATAACAGATAGATAATAACCAGGAGATAAATCCCACTGGCGAGGGATGTTTGCTTGAAATAGGAGATGGAGGATCACCTTAAGTTCTTTTGTTCATCAGATAGAAGTGATGAGGCTTTGTACTTCTGACTCACACAGGATTTATACAGTCAACACTGACAGATGTACTGCTTTGATTTGAATGCTTGTTTCTGCATTTCTTGGTCACTTCTGTTACCCGTTACTCAGCTAATAAGAACTTCATAAGTATAATGGATTTTTATCAATTTCTGTTCTTACCTGAAATAAATGTGTTCTCTATCTGAAAACAAGAAAAAAAATGTAAAAGAGTAAAACATTGTCAGGCAGTAGCAGATGTATTTAGTACAGAAAATTGTATGGAAATACATAGCAAAAATATGAGAAAAATTATGTGCTTGAGACAGTATTTTTAAAGGATTTTAAAATGGTTTTTTAACAAACTTTTAAAAGATTTTAGAAATATTGAGGAATGATGGAAAATTTTGTTTAGTAAAATGCAAGATATAACCAAGGGCAATAGAGTGAAGCTGCGCTGACAGAAGCTTAAGCTGGATAAGGACAACAGTATGTTAGTGATATTATTTATTAAATTGTTGGAAATTTTCCCTAAGAACATAGTAGAAGTCCCATTACTTCAGAAGAACACTCTATGTGAAATATGCTCCTACTAACTTTGCTAATATATTGTCATATAATTTCTATTTTGTAGTTTTTTAATGAAGAAAATACTAGTAAAAACCTCTGATTAGTCTGCGTTACCTCTGCAGAAAAATTAGGACTATGTTAGAAAGTGAATAAGGTGGGTAACACATACATTTTCTGAAACTAGTCTATATTACTCAGTTCATAGTTTGGGGCTTTCTAAATCCTACAGCACATTGCTCCAACAAACCTGAGAGAGTAACAGGTTGAAGCTGTTGGATCATTATAGAGGATTAGATACAACCTCCAAAACAAGGGTCCTAAAATATGGGCTGTAATTTGGGATGTATGATCTTTTTCATCAATGAAACAGCTTGAATACCTAAAAAGCAGCCTGGTGCACAGGTAATCTCCTGTACTGCTTGGAACTGGACAGCTCTGGAAATAAACCATCAGGACTAAAGGAAGCCACATTCAATTTCTATTCAAGTACTGCCTGTACTTTAAGCAATATATATTCCATTCTATGTATTTGCTTTGGTGAATGTGTGTTAGCAGTCAAACTCTTAAGTCTCTCTGACACAAACTACAATTTCTACATAAATGATTAGCAACTATTTCTGAAAGTACTAGATGCACTTCTATCTTTGTCTCTCAGAATACAGTGAGCATGGCTGTAGTGTAATTCCCTGCACATACTGCGTGAGCTCCATCCCCTCCTCCTGATTTTGAAAAGAACAGGGAGCATAGAGGCAGGGCATGGGCTGCTAAAAGTCCTCGTGGGGCCCAGAAGACCTGGTAAAGGACTTCACAGAGTCAGTATCATATATTATCATAGGAAACACTTACCTAATCTTGGGAAGTGTATTTTTAAAAACCACAAGGTCCAAAGAACATAAACTTTTCAAATGTATCAATATCAGGAGGATATCAATATTATTCTAGCAACAGCATCAAAATTAACTGACAGCTAAAGGGACTCATTTTTTGTTTGTTTGTTTGTTTGTTGTTTTGTTTTGTCTTTTTTCCCCACTTGCTGTGGAATTGCTTAGCAACTGTAAAGATATTTCCTTGTTGAAAACCTATTTCATCTGCTAAAGTGAACTAAAAAAGGCATTTAAAAGGTAAAGTATAATGCACAAGTATCCAATCATTTGGCTTGCCTAGGCCACCTTGAGAGAAGAGGAATTGTCTAGGGCCACTTCTACAAAGGTTGCTCTGAAAGTAATGCCTCCTATTTACTTATGTGGAAATTATGATGGATACAAAGAGCACAGCAACACTATTTAATAGGACAAATCTTCCTCTACGAAGCGTTTCTTTTTTCCCAACACAGTTACCACCATTAATTATGCATTTTCTCCAGTGATGAACAAGTGCCTGTATGCCATGCTTGTAATAATCTGTATCAGCAGAGACAACCCATTGTCACTGCTGTTGAAATGCACTACCCACAGTCTCACTACACGGAACTCCAATGTATGATCTCCATTAAGGTTCAGGAAGTGCCAATGAATGGGTGCCATTTTTTCCTCATGGCAGAATTCAGTGACAGAGCTTTTCTCCATGTTCATTTCCATGTCAGACTCCATTTTGTCAGACTGTGCTGCCCTCTGTCACAATGCAAAAAATATAACCAAGTATTAGTGGGAAGTTTTAACATTTACTGCCATACCACCACCATCTGCCTCAGACGCTGCCAGCCAACATAATAAAATAGGGAGCATTACTTTTAGAGCAACCCTCATAACATATGTAATATAATTAACATGTATAAGTGACAAAACTTCTTTTCTTTTATTTTTTTTTAACTGAAACATAGGAAAAAAAGTGGAAGAAAAACATAAAAATAGAGGGATATTTGTTTTTGTGAAACTAACACATTAAGCTGGTTCAATGCCAGTAGCTGCAATTCTTAGTGAGGTCTCAAGGGGTCTGTGAGAGATTTTTGATGAAATTGTACTCTTTATGTACTTCATCCTTGAAAACAGTTGTTCACAAATGTTTGTACTGCCAGAAAGTGTGGACGTGAATGAGGCATGACTGTGAAGGGAGGTATATTTCTTTCTGGGAAGAGAGGGCTTGTAAATGCCTGGTAAGAAGTCATGGCTGCTCTCCCATGCAGCTAGCAATAGGACTAGAAGGAGTGGCCTCAAGTTACAGCAGGGGAGATTCAGGCTGTATGTTAGGAAATACTTCTCTGAGAGAATGGTCAGGTGCTGGGACAGGTGGTGGAGTCACCATCCCAGGAGGTGTTCAAGAATCATAAAGATATTGTACCAAGGGACATGGTTTGGTGGGAAATATTGGCAGGTGGACAGTTAGACTGGATATTAGAGGTCCTTTTCAACCTTGGTGATTCTGTGGTTCTGTGATCAGATTTTGGATTGCAACTCTATACACTCCATTTGAAAATTTGCAAGTAATGTATTTGTCGACTGAAAATGGAGTAAAAAAGAAAGCAAAAAACTGATGTTTTTTCCACCAACCTTGCAACCTACTCTCAATTTCCTTTATCAAAACAGAATGCAAGGCTGCATATTTTCCCTGTCCACAGAGCTGTGTTTAGCCAGTGTATCAAAATGCATGACATTGTTTGTCACCATTTGAGTTAGCACTGCACTGCACCCTCCCTTTCCCCTGGTTCCAGCCCAGATGGGGTTCATAGCACACTGCTGTTTGGTTGGTGGTGAGGGGCCAGGCTGGTGGGGCAGAGCCACTGCCATGATGGCATGGGGTAGGGGACAGCTGCAGCGTGAGCTGTGCTGGGCCCTGTGGGGCCTGCAGGCTGTAGTTTGATTATGCCCAATACAATGTAAGCTAGACTTTTGCTCAGACGCTAAACAAACAAACAAACAAACAAACAAACAAACAATTTTTTATAATCATCAAGTTTAATCAAACACTTCGGCAAGAATGATGAAAACAAATAGATTGTTCTGCAAGAAGGAATAAAGTAGTAAAATACCAAGCTTGACATATAATAATAAAGAATACAGTAATATACAGCATATAACTAACAAAAGGTTAACAGTAAATTTTATCTAGAATCTTCTATAAAATGTATCCTAAACTGCAAGCAGATGTAAGAGCGTGTAATGTAAGCTGTGGAGCAGTTACATCGTTTATTAGCATATGAGTTTCCACACACAGCTCACAGCAGCAATGCCATGAGATCAGTAGCAGGTGACTGCATGTGAGATATGTGATGCCACCATAGATCTGGGTAAGCGATGCTTAGGAAACCACAAAATAGATTAATATAGTTTAGCTTAGATCTTCAGATTGTGCAAACTGACCTTCCTGCATGCAGCATGGAGAGTGAGACCTGGTAGAGGCTGACAACCACTGGTACTGTCAGCAGGGAGGTGCCTTCAGCCAGCACATCTGTGTTTCAGCTGAGCTGAGCACACAAATAGGAGTGTCTGGGACCCCCTCTGCATGCTTCCCAAAGGGTATTTCAACTCCTCTCTGGAAGGTTTGCAATTCAGATTTCACTGGCTTAAGGAAGGTCCCCCTTCTCCTCATGCCTTGTGCCCAATCTGCATGGCTGTTTGGGTTTCCTCCTGAGTCATCAGAGAAAGACCGGATTGTCTGACACAATGTCTGTCCACATCCATTCTGCTCTGTAAACCCAGGATTACTGAATGAAAAGATACTTTCTTTCTGGACACCAGAGGCTGACAGGAAGCACATATATTTTTATTCACAGTGATAACCAGTGTGACCTGAACATCTTTCACTGTCAACAAGAATGAAGCTCACAGCTCACTTGCTAATGCTTTTCCTCAGTACAATCTCAGTTAAAATCTCTAATTACGATGTATTACTCTACTGAAATGAAACTCTGAAGACATTTAAACAAATGCTTTTGCATTTTGTTGCAGCACCCTTACATTCATATTCAGTGAACTTTTACACGTTTGGTTATTTGTTACTTGATTCTGAACAATACATAAATGTCCCTTCTTTTATTTCACACAAGTTTTTCTTTACTATTCTGTAAGATCTAAGGAAAGTCTATTTACAACTTTGCAGATGAGAGCACCGTTTTCTAAATCAAAGGATAGGATTTGATACTATTTCCCCATCTTGTCTTTTCCATTATCTCTGTCCCAGTGCACAATGCAGATGGCAACATTATTACACAAAATCTTAAGTAATTTAAGAAGTGGAATTTTGTCTCTCACACACATTGATTTCATTGTAGTACAAGAAATCTAGGATGACCGACTCAAATCTAGGACGACCAACTCACAATAAGCCACCTATTCGTAATTAGGAATACAGACACACACACTGTAAGTTGTATAAAATATATATTAAATTCACACCTAAATTTTTAATACATGTTTAGATTTTGTTAATATTGTTTTTTATTTATATTTATAGGCATCTGTATACGTGTATATTTGATCTTTTTTGTTCGTCTTGCAGTTTTTCAATATTTTGTCTGCAGTTACTACTATTGCACTATCTTGTAGACCTTAAAATATGCGAGATTGAACCATCAACAAATGGTTCACCATTTGTCAGTGATCTGCTGTTCAGTAGCTGAACAACTATGGAAGAAAAATTCTTCAACACAGAAGCAATATGTCCATAGAATTTTGAGCTTTGGAGAGTTTAAAGTGTTGCTTTTTTCCTCTTATATACAGAAATATTAGAAAACAAAATTCAAAAAATATCTACTTTGCTCCTGTTATTTGTCCAGCTCTGCCTGGTGCTGTTAGTGTAGAACAATATTGCTTTCCCAGAGTGAAAACACATTAATATTTGTGAAATGTTTAGAAATTGTGATGAGAGGGATTCTGTTAGTACTTAGACAGATGTATCTGCAACATCTGGTAGTAGATTTCACAGCCCAGTCAGAGGCCTGGCCTTGATAACTCTGTTTAATTATCTCTTGGCTGAGGAATATGTGTCTTTCCTCCTTATCTCTCATAATCCTACCGAGAATCCGTCTGGGAAAAATATTAGGTAAGTGAAAACTTAGCCCAGGGAGTTGATGAGGTGAGGTAAATCTCAAGCTGCCAAATTCATGAATACTCAAACTTTTAGCACATTTTTACAAGCTTTGGCAGAAGGACATCGTTAATGTTTCAGAAGTTCTCTTGATCCCTCTTTATTGCAGTTTGGCCTGTGTCCCTGTAGTTTTCCAGTGTAGAATTCTTATATTACTGGAAGGAAGACAATACTTTTCACTAGTAGGACACACTTTTTATTTTATTTTTTTTTTTGCTGTAACGAGTTCCAAAATAAAGCAGAATATAACTAAGTACCTAGCCTTAAACTTGGACATCAAAGTAGTACAATAATCAATTTTGATAGCTGTTCAGCTCTCTTGAGCATTATCTTTATCATATTTCTAAATGTTCTGCTTTGCTAATAGAGCATTTGTTACTATTAACTGTAGGTAGAATATTATACCTTAGCTAAAACTGTCAAGGAGTAACATTTAGTTTCTGACATATGAGAGTCCTGTAGAAAGTTAATTACCACGACTCATTTCTTTCTCATTTCTATTGGTTTGGTGATTCTCTCTACAGTGTTATTTTCTATAATCAAGCAAATATCTCTCAAGAAACTCTCACCTAATCTAACCAGTATATTTGATTCTACTGAGAAGCACCTAAACTATACAAAGATATCTGACAAAATATAATAGTATTATTTAGAGCATATTTTTAAATGAAAAAGGAAGTAAATTCAGACGCTTGACATATAATTTACCTAAACAAGATCGTATGCCTGTGCTCTTTTTCGAAGTTTCCTCTAAACACTTGATGTTAGTTTCTAACTATACTAAATTTTTAAGGAAAACAGATTTACTGAATTTTTGTGAAAAAATGAACATTGAAATTGACAATTGCTTTTGGCACCTTAATGGAAAGTTGACCCAATGTGATTGTCTTGTCTTTTGTTCCAAGAATACTGTTTTGAGGTATTTTCATGATAAAATATTAATAGCAAAAAACAATTATTGTTATTATTTTTGCAGTTTTCAAGTACAGAAATCTGAAAAGTTAGAGAAATTTCTTTTGTAAAATTTTTTTCTCTGAAGAAATAGCCTAAAATTTGCACAACTGGAGAAGGGACAATACGCTTTTAGCTCACAGAAGCAAGATGAGCGCACCAATTATTCCCTAAACACTACATTTCTTTGAAGAAAAATAAAATCAATCCATTCCTTTATGAGGACTTGACCATGACAAAAGTCTGTTGAGGACTACATCTCATAAATACTAAGTTAAAGGAAATTAATCTCACTATGACTGAAATCTTGATTTGATTGAATCTGAATTCTGTAGGTGTTTGAGACCAGTCATGCTACCCTTACCATTTAGAGTTCTTACTTTATATTCCACGGGTCATTAGCAGAAGATTTACCCACAAGTGAACCATGCTGAGAGTTCAGTAAGGAGTTGAGGACTGCATTCTTTTATAGTATGAATCAAAACTTGGTCATTTTACATCCTTCTACACCTGCCAGAACTTTTAAAATGTGCAGTGTCATCAGAAGGTGTTGAATGTATAATTCAGGAAGTAAAAACAGGATTCTATTTAGATAGAAAAGACCTCAAGTTAACTTGATATGCAGTATTGCATGTTATTGCACATAGCTTTGTGCTGCACATACTACACTTCAAGAACCATCCATTTCAGATGGCTTTTCCATGTGTGGAACACCAGCAGTCAGAACACTAGAAAAAAATAAAATCCTTTAAGCCTAATGCCTACAGAACAAAAAACTTCTTAATGATCTGCTAGATCAGTGACTAAAGCAATGACATAATGGCTCTTTTTTCTATATGGATTCAATGAAGGCACAGGATATCATATACCACAGTAAATCAAATGAAGAAATATTTAAATACTGCTTGGTTCATAGATGAATGGTCTGGTAAACTGTAATGGAGCTTTCTGAGCCATTATGATTTAATGAAAAAATGCAAGTTCTCTTTATCTATTAGAAAGCAAGAACCACAGCGAAGCTGTAACTGTCTACTGCGTCAAAGCCTGTGTGGAACATTTTTAATTAACTATTCATTTGCTTGTTAGGCAGAATAAATGCAGAAGGATCTATTAGGATCCATTGCGTCAAAGAATATGTCAGATCAGGAGACTGTAAAGCCTGAAGAAATATTACCTAGTCACAGTATCATATTATAGACTGACAGAAAAATTGCATCCTTAAAAAATAAAGCTGGATCTGAGTAATTCTTGTGCAAGCAAATATCTTAAATCTTTTTCAAAGTGCTATTTTTCCCAGTTCTGTAATTAATCAGAAGAGCATAATCTTAGATTTGTTTTCCCTAACACAGTTGTGTATGTCAGTTTCTGTAACATCATTTTAGAAATTCTAGTTGCGCCTTCCTGAAATAATACTTCATTATCTTTTGTCCTCATATCCATGAAAGGAAGAGTTCTAAAGTCAAGTTATTCTGGGAGCTGAATTTTTGACACAAACATAGGCAGCTGGGTTTGTTTGGCTTTAAGAAGAGAAGGCAGAGGGGAGACCTTAATATTCTCTTCGGCCAGTATGAGAGGGAGTAGAGAAGATGGAGCAACAATCTTGTTCGACTACACTTGGTACAAGAAGCATTAGATGCAAACTGCAAGAAGAAAAATTGTCATTAGGTATAAAGATTTGATTTATTTATTTGGAAGGGTTGTCAACTACTGGAGCAATTTGACCAGAGGATCTAAGGTACTTCATCCTTACTAGTCGCACTGCGTTCTATTTCACTAAAGTCATGTTCCAGTCTCTTATTCTGTGATTCTGTGGTTCCAGAAAATCTCTACATTTAAACTTTCAAATTTCATAGTAATTTTAAAAATGCCTAAAATTTTAAAGAATAAATATTTGGAAATATTTATGAGGCTATTTATCTACCAACTACCTAAATTCTTCTTGCTGAGAAACTGAGCTATCATTTCTTAAAATAATCTACATTTTTTTTATTTAAATACTGCCAGCTTCCTCTTTCTTTTTACCTCAATACTTCACATAGGAAGAGAAGGTACAGAAGTTATACCCAGTTTGTGTACAAATTAGGCAGTGAATCAGCTTACATGATTACTTATTGCTACATAGAATCATAGAAGCATAGAACAGCTTAGGTTGGAAGGGACCAATATCATCTAGTTCAAACTCCTATGCCATGGTCTGGGATACCTTCCACCAGATTAGGGATGGGGCATCCACAGCTTCTCTGGACAGCTTGTGCTAATTCCTCACCAGTAAAGAATTTCTTGCTAACATGTAAGTTAAATTTCCTCTATTTTAGTTTAATGCCATTTCCTCTTGTCTTATCACTCTGTGTGTGTGTAAAATTTCAGTCTCCTTCATGCTTATAAGCTCCTCTCAAGTACTGGAAAGCCACAGTAGGATCTCCCCAATGCTTTGTCTTCTCCAACATGAACAATCCAAGCTCTCTCAGCTTTTCCTTATAGGAGAGTTGCTCCAGCCCACTGGTAATATTCATGGCCCTCCTCTGGTTGTATTCCAACAGCTCCACATCTTTCTTATGTTTTGTTGTACAATATTCTGCAATGAAACATGTATCAATGTATAAGTTCTTTGAAGAGTGAATTTCCTCCCTATGCTCTTCCAGAGGTTGTAAAACTATGCCACTTTATGGTCTCAAATATTCCATAAATGTGGTGCACAACAGTTATCTTAAGAGGAGGCCTATGCATGTGTCTAATAGGATTAACTTATTTGATGAACAACATTGTTTTCCATAGAAAAAAATAGGCTAGAGTGTTGGAGCAGAAATGCTAAGTCACACCCTGAAACAGTGACTGAACATCTGGTGGGCAGGCAGGACAAATGCAGGGGAGCTCAAATGCATACAATGAACCTGAATGACCAGAAGGGGTGGATCCTGGCTCCACCCCTTCACAGACCTCATTTAAGAATTGACAGAGAAGGTAAGGGGATTTCATTGGGTGTCCCTGCCTACTGGAGGTCTTCTAAAGGTGAGCAGTTTTTCTTCCTTTGTTTCTGTATTCACAGCTGCTGCACTTGGGCTCATTCTTATTTGCTGGAGCCTAGGACTGTGCTTCTGTGCTATTATTGCTGTACTTTCCATCTCATTATAGCATTACATGTGATCTCTGCAATAATCTGTGTTGTACCTGAAGCAGGCTGACTAATCAGAAGCTGAATGTTTCCTTCAATGTTTTTCTGTGTTTTTGTTTTGGGGACAAAGTTTGCGAAAGAACTTATTTAGAGCTACCCAAAGACTTACACATTAAGTCATCAAGTTCTGAATAAGCACTAGTGGTGGAGAAAATGCTAAGATTTTATCACTTTTTCCATAAGTATAAACGATATTAATTTATTACAAGGGGTGAAAAGCATAGTCAAAATATATACACAGATGAAGTTTCACTACTTGCAAAGCAGTGCTTGTGCTTGCACTCAATTAATAATCACCTGCATTTGGAGAACTTGATCTGAAACTGCAATGGCCTTTGGAGATATCAGTAGGTTTCAAATTGAGTCATTCTTAATGGAGTAAAGATTAAGAAGCATTTAAGCTTACTTATGAACTCCTTCTGAAAGGAAGAAAAATTTAGATGTATGTACAGGTTGCAAAAAAAAAAAAGTTATCTTATTTCAGTATGTCTCCTGTCTAGGTTGACCAGCTTTTACTGATACAGCTGTAGACTTGGAACATTACTCAACATTTTGCTGAGTCATAAAAAAGAATATCTCTTGCAATGAAGATTTGTTTTTACATATTTATTGAGTGTATTTAGAAATGATATCTAGGTAAATTGCACTATAAAGCACACTATGAATCAAAGATGTGACAAGTTATCGTAACCCAGCAAGCAGCTAAACAACACATAGCATTTTGTTCACTTTCCCTGCTCCCATTGGGATGGGGGAGAGAATTAAAGGGGGAAAAAAGAAGGCAGAACTCATGGGTTGTGATAAAAACTATTGACTGAGACAAGGAGATGTATATATGTATGCATATACAAAACAAGCGATGTGTGAAGCAGTTGTTCACCTCCCACCAACAAATGCCAAGTCAGTGCTTGAAAAGCTGTAGCACCCCTGGCCAACGTCCTGTAATAGTTTTTTGGCTATGATGTCATGTGGTATAGAAGACTCCTTTGGCCAGTTTATATTAGTTGTCCTGGTTCTCTCCACTCCCAGCTCTTTGTGTCCTCAGCCCCTTGCTGGCAGGGTAGTAAAAGCAGTTAAAAGACTGTGTGCTTGACTCTGTACAGCACTGTTCATCAACAACTAAAGCATCACGGCTATCATCCTGGTTTTTCTCCTAAAACCAAAACATAGGGTTATACCAAATACTATGAAGAGAATGAACTCTGTCCCAGGTGAAACCAGGACAGTTATCTTGCATCTTTGAACGTAATAAAGCATGTTCTACTTATTTTCACCCTTGTGTGGCCTTGCTTACCATATTAGGAAGTAGAAAGTGCTTCTGTTTCTTTCTTGGAAGGACTAACATCAGCTTTCTTTTTCAGATCTGACTTTCTAATCCTTCTTAAATCTAATGTTTTCTCACATTTAAATAAAACTCTGTCTGATACTAGTTCAAAGTGAGGAAATTGGCTAAGAATAACTAAAAATAATTACTCAAAGAGCAAGAAAAGAATCAATAACATGAGGAAGCAGATTGAAATTTCTTCTGAAAAGAGCAACTGATCAAACCTTGCAATCAATACTTTGATTTTTTTTTTTCCTCATGCTGCAGAAATTTTTATAAAGCTTGGTTATGACACCCCTGTGATCTCAGCCTCACCCCCCAGGTCTCTGGGTACATATTCCTTCTCATTTCTGTATGCGCAATGAAGAGTTTTACAGAAGGACAGTTAGGGAATGAATCTTAGTGCAAAAATTGTACCTAGAAGTTACTTGCATTGTCCAGCTGAGTGCATGACCCAAAGATCTTTGCACTTTTCTGTTGTCGAGAGAGTGCAAAACCTGATTCAGGCACAATATTTTCAGTAAGATAAGACAGGCTTTTTTTCCTTTCTTTATATACTGAGAATAACATTTACTGAGGTGGGTCATAGATAGTTCTACTTTGCATTTCAGTAGAAGCAGTCATGCTTTTTCAGAGTGACTAAGTATACTAGTCTTAACAGAGATCTTTGTTAGCTAAATCATTAGCATCAGGTAAATAAAGTTAAATAAAATATCATTCTCATACTCAGGTGAACTTTTAATGTATTTTAGCCAAATAATGGTCCAGCAGTTGTAACATGGCAAGATAGCTGTGATCCCATTGCTAAATGTTAACCGACTTTTTAATTCAGATTTTCTGCCCAATCTTTGGAAAGTTTCTTCATTACACAGAGGCATTCCTTCTTCACCTTCAAACATGTAGTATGCTATGTGCCATGTGGTAGGATTCTAGTAGTCCATTTTTTCTATTTGTGATCTGCTCTGTTTTGGTTTAGGTTTTATTCAGGTAGAAAGGATCTGTCTTTCTCTTAAGTTTGTAATAGTGAGTGTGAAAGTGTGGCTGGAATTTTCTGAGATTTTAGTAAGTTGCAGCTTCAGGTTTCTGGGTCATGGTTTGAGACTAAAGGACATTGTGGTAACTAAACAGGCTCAGATACCTTTGGTACCACTTTAATGCCAGGCAATTAGGAGTCACGGGTGCAGTGTGTCAGCTATGGCCACATGGATGATTGTCACGTGGCTGGACTAGGATGTCCATGGGCTCTTTGCCTTTGCAACTCAGGACAGTTGTTAGATTGGGTAAAGAACATTATATTCTTGATTGGCTTTGTTTGAATTTGATTGGTGACTGTCAGCTGTCTGTCACTGCTTGTAATTAAGCTTATACCCAACACAAGCCTTAATTCTGTAGGGCTTGCTGAATCTCATATGCCAACACCCTGGTCAATTGGTCCTAACTAGTAAAGACTAACTGTTTACAGATTACCTCCACAACCTCACAGCATCCTTTATATACACAAGTGTCAGAATGTCTGGCCTTCTTATCCATTTCCTACTGGAATGGAGATGGATTTGACCACCTCAAAGAGCAATGCCAACATGAACACATGAAAAAACAGCAAAGGGAAAGCCAGTGGGTGTCACAGTCAGGAGCAAAACTGATGCCTTTACACTAGAGTCAACAATTAAAGGGAAGAGAAAAGCTTGTTTTCTCTAATGCATGATCGTGAAGTACTTGCACAGCTCTAAGCTCAGTGAAGAGGAGGAGAGAGTCTAAAAGACAGGCAGAATGTTTCACATGAAACGGTCTCACTACTGAGGAAGTGAGAGGCGAGAGAAATTTTTTTGAAAGGAGAGGAGAAAGCTAGACGTTTATTCTGTTCATCAAAGGGAAGGAAGAAGCAAATGAATCAGAAATCAAAGATTGAATGCCATTGGTCTTGCTGACAAAGCAATCAGCAATCCTCTCACAGCATGTACAGGGGTTTGTTGTACAAAGCAAAGGCATTTAAAAGTCTTGAATAAAAATAGAATCTTTCCATTTATAAAATTAGACATAATTTCAGAGCAGTGTTTTGATTTAGGAACTGTGAAGAATTTCTGCATTAAAAATATATAAATATCAATTTTGTGATGTACAATTAATAATGACTTTGTCCAAACCCTCTCCAGCCTCCTTTGTAATTCTCTTAAGAAAGCATTAAATGAGGGCATTTTCTCTTTAGTTGAAAATCAATGATGCTTCAATGAAGCATACATTTCCAAAATATTGTGCAACTGAGAAGCATGTAGTTCTGCAGCTAAGTCAAGAGGCCAGGACTTCCTAAGTAATACTCCTGATTTAGTAGCAGAAATGTTGGAAAAAGTTAGAATTGTCAGCTTTAGAATTTATAGGTGCCTTTGTTACTTATCTAGAAGTCCCAGGGCAATCCCCTGGGGTTACTAACTTTAAACTGAATAACGCAGTGTTCAATCAATACAAACCAAAGCATATTTAATGTTTTATTTTCTGGTCTTTTTTTTTTTTTTGAGGAAATATGATTCCAGCTTTTTTGTGTATGTGTATGGGAGGAGCCAGAGCATGAAGGCAACATAAAGAAGAAACAAGAATCCAGAACTTTGTGTTTAACCATGAAACTGAGTAACTGCAGAACCAGGAACTAAACTTCCATCTAATGCAAACATCCTGCTCCTGTTTTAAGTTCATCTTTATGAATTGTAAACTATCCATAACTCCTGAATCTGTTTATACTACCCCAAGTGAATGGCTGAAATTATTTTCAGCTGGGTTATAGAAAAAGCTATATAGTGGTGGTCCTGTACTGGATGAAAAAATATCCAAAAAGGGAGAAAAAGGTAATGTAAATACTTGGGTTAGCAACTGCTGAATCTCTCACTTCAGTTATTGTCAGGAAACAGAAACTGCAAAAACATAAACAAGTAATTTGCATCCCAAATGGATATCCAAATAAGTTGCCACTACTCCTTTCCTCTTTCAGCTTTTCCATGCTGCCCAATGACTCTTTACTGTTGTTCTTATTCTTCTACCCTTCAAATTTTGGCTGTAGTTATGAAAACAAAGCAAAATTAAAAGATGAGAAGTCAGCTCAGACTGCTTCCATGAAGTGACAGATTTTCCAGTGTCTAAGGACAACTTTCTGTTAAACATCTCACTTTATCTTAGGTACTAGTTATACAAAGCCTTATCAGCAAAACTTTTGGGGTATATATGAATGTGTGTGTGTTTAATAATAAAGAACTTGTATTCAAAAGGCCAAAAAGGAATTTCTAATGAGAAAGTAAGTGCCTGCTTTTGGAGAAATTAACTGCTCCAGTGAATTGCAAAGATAAAGCAGAAGAAATTATCCAATAATTTGTCTATTGTAATTAGAGATGGGCCTGATCTCCTACATTCTCAGCCAGATCCAAATTATGGGGGCATCTGGAGATGGGGTTATAGTTTTGTCTCACAAACATTCATGCAGGTTAATGTGAAGATAAGATAAAAGCTGAGGGAGCTGGTACCCTGCCACAGCATGCAGACAACTGTTATGGACTTCACAGGCAGTTACTCAAATCCTATGGCAAAAGATAAGAGCCAATTATTGTTAGTGCATCTTATTCAGGATATTTTTTCTTTGGTCATAACACTGTCTCAATGTCATAGGATAGTTTTAAATGGCAATTAATTACTTGCCTCCTTCAGCAGTAGACCTGAGACCCATTGGTTTCCAAAACAATTTTTTAAAGCATGTGCCTGAAAAGCAGTCATATTTCAGTAAAATGAAGCTTTTGCTCCCCCAACGTGTATTTCAAAACTTTCCTTTACTTAAGTGGTTGGTGATATTTAGAGGAAGGGAGAGAAGTGATGTAACAACCATGAGCAGGATATAATGCCTTTTGTGAATCATCTTAACTGGTTGGCTGTACATTGATTTTCAGTAGTTTCCCTTAGTCTTGTTCTTTAACTGATAAATATATGACATGTAAGTGTAGGGACACCTGTTAAGAGGTTGAACAGTGTGCTTCAGATCTAGCAGGTATTGCTGTCTCTGTTGTCAAAGGCCAAGTATTGGTCCTGCAGACCAGGATGAGCATGGGACCATACTACGCATTCTCTCCTGCCTCATGTTCGTTCTTTCTTTCAGAGGCAAGCAGGCATTGCTGAAACACGCACTCTGATCTTTTATGAACATGCTGTGAAGATGTAGCTGGGGTAAACTGCAGTGTAGTCATGGCTGCTGATGTCTGATCCTGAATTTCTACCTAGCGGACCTTAAAATATATCAGTTCTTCTCAGTCACATCTGTAACAAAAGCTGACCAGGTATGGTGGTGCAGATAGCCCTTTCCTGCTGCTTGTCTTTATTAATAAGGGAGTAGCTTGAAGGTATTTGGAAATGGAAGGTACTGCATGTGGATAACCTGTTAGATGAGCAAAAATTAATAGCAGTGGTGATAATGACTGAGGTGAACGTATGTGTATCAGAAAAGAAGGAGCCTGGGAAGCAAAAAACCTCAATAGTGTTTGTGCAGTGGTTTGAAGGAGCAGCTCAGAGAAGGAAAATCATTCACATGAGAGGTTCCTCCTTGCTTTAGCAAGGAATGGAAGTGATGTTGAGAAAGATGCTTTGTAAAGGGGAAAGTTACCAAAATGAAAAAAATACCTTTCTATACTAACAAACTGATACTGGCAGTCCAGGAAGGCTGCTACCACCATCAAAGCATCTGGCCTGAGCCAGCTCCATGCAAGCAACAGAAGGTGTAATTGCGTTGCTGATTCTGGTTACCACAAGTTCAAAAAGAGTGAATAAAGCACACTATAAATGTGAACATATTCCTGCTAATTAAGTAAAAACTAAAACAAAAAACAAAACAATTATCAAGCAAATGAAGGAAGCTAAAATCAACCCAAACCCTATAAAATCTGCAGAAAAAAGCAGATAAAAACATGACTAAAGCAGACCTCAAAGCACAGCAGCCATCTGTGCCAGCCAGGATCTAGTAATAATGCAACTCCTAATAGCAACATGAATAATAAAAGCAAAACTCTTATGAGTTGCTATGTTTTGTTTCTTTTTCTTTTTTTTCAGCAGCAGTAATAGATTTTTCTCTGTGCTCTCTGCTCTTTATGTATGGATCATTATAACTGTGCTTAACATTTACAAGGAGGATCCTCCTTTTTAGATGTTACTTTAGGGTTTATTTGCATTTGTTGGGCTAAATCCAGCTTGGGGAGCTCAGTACTATGCTCCAAGGACTTCCAGACAGAACTTTTCCCTCTGCAGTTGTGGAGCCAAAATTCCTACTGTTGTATGTTCTGTCAGGGATTTGGATCACAGATGTTTCTAGGAAGACATTAAGCAAAGAGACAGTGTGGGTGTGCATGACTTCTTTACTCCATTAAAGGTAAAACGTCTCTCCTTCCCTTTCTTTTCTGAATGCTCCAGAGACCCTCTTGCTCTTTGGTGAACTGAAAAGTTCAAGCGACAAGCAATTGCTATGGAAGCTACAGGAGAGTTATTGCTTGACAAGGGAGTTTCAGTGGCTTCTGGTCTTACTGATAGCAGTTAGAGCAAGAGTACCAAAATGGAAAGGCTGTCTCAACTGAAGTCTTTGGATAAGTTTGGATTATCAGAAGGACAATAAAAAATTGGGTCAGGATTCAGGAAAAAGTATCACAGAAAACGGTACATAATGTGAAAATATGTAACCTTCTTAGGGAGAATTACAGTACTCATGTAACTCATCTTAATATAGAAAATGCCAAAGGACATGAAGAAGACATACAATATAGAAAGAGGTTTTTTTTACGTTCAGAGATAAAGGTACAGAAAGAACCAAGCGTTAGGGCATAGAAAAGGAAGTAGTCAAGACACATATCTGTGTGCTATCAACTTCTTAAGTTTCCAAAAGTGGAAAGAGGAGTTCCCATAGGACAGCTTTGATGTTTATAAAGGCTAATCAAGACCAATCAAGCCTAAATAGCACTTCTATACACCTCATCCATGACTGTAATACCATCAGAGCTTTGTAAAACATGCACGATATTTCTGCTAGGACCTAATGAGGGAAATGCTGGAAGATAGAAGCTATCTAATCATAATGATCCTTCCTACAACTTTTCTTTCTGTGAAAGTAATCTATTATAGCACTAGTTTTCTTGCCTCTTTGTGAGGAGGAGGGAAGGGGTGACAGAAAATGCCTATTTCTAGGAAAGGAGGAACAAGAGCAATGGAAGTTGAACTCAGTAATCTCTTGAGGCTCCTTCCAATTCCTACATTACTATGATTCAGTAAGGGCATAGACGATAGAGGAGAGAAAATATAGTAAAGACCAGGAGTATTTAGGAGAATGAGATTTTGGAGTTTGTTTTTTTTTCTCTTTGTTTCTGTAGGCACAAACTCCACCAAACAAATCTCGCATACAAATCTCATGTTAAATTCTACAGTATATTTTGACTTGTCTGTCTTTTGAGAATGCAGATGCCTGGTCTTGCTTGGTGCAGTAGAGAGCTGTTATTCTGCATGCAATTTCTACCTAGATCTCCCTGTGGGTGAAGTACTGTTAATCTGAAGCAACAGCTTCCCAACAGAGATTGCCCAGAAATGAATTCCATGTGCCCCCATTATGTCCGCTCCCAGCTGGAAAGTCTGTCAGAAGACACACTATGCCTTCACAATTCTCTACTAGGTGAATTTTCTGCTACTACGTTAAGCATTGTGCTGTGTCCCCTGTGTAACATTGACTGAAATGTAGAAACGATCAAGTCATCTGAAAGGATACGAGGAGGTTTTAATTTCCTGAAATAGACCTGCTGTTCAGGCAGTATTGCCTTCTCCATAATAGGAAGTTCAGGAATATCAATTTCTAAATATGTCTATTCAAATTAGCCCATTACCATTAATGCCACCTCCATCGAAAAACCATGAGTCAGGCCCCTCCTCAAGCTGTGGGAATCTAATGATATAGAAACATTGTCCCTTCTTTGTCATCTAATGTTTTAAGCCATTTGGAGTCAGGTTGTTCTTCACAAAGGCAAGACTGGAAATTTACTTTTGATTCTCTACATAAGAAGAAAAATTTTCTTGTCACTGTACAAGTTCATGAGCTGAGACAACATTGAACTGCAGGAGCTGACAACACTGCCTGATGCTTTTTTTCAGGTGCTTCTGTCACGAAGAAATGCTGCACACCATTATGACCAAGCTAATTGGTTAGACCAGTCCAGGTGTCTGTGCACAGACACTCAAATGCACTGTTGTCATCTCTTACAAAAATAGAGCTTAAAAAAAGCTTAATTTGGTCCACCTATTTGGTTACAGATGAGATCTGCTAAATCTGTGTTTTCTTGCTCAGTCTGTTCTTAAGGATCCCCAACAGTGGAAACAACATCATCTCCTCAATGATTCACTGCCTTATATTTAGAAAATCATTCCTAAATTGTAACTTGAATGTTGTGTGTTGTAATTCAAGATCATTTCTTCTAAACCTGTGACCTACCATGGAGAATTTATTGTTCCATTCCACTGTGCAACAGCCCAGTCTGGTCTTCTGACAGTTTTTCTTAAGCCAAATAACTCAGTCTTTCAATCTTTTCTGTTAGACTGTATTTTCTAGGGCTCTGTTCATTGTGTTCTGGAAGTCTCTCCAAGAGATTCAATTTTTGCTGAAGCACCATACCCAAATCTAGACATATAATTTTAATTAAACCTTACCAGGACGAAGTAGATAGTAAAGACTATTCCATTTGTCTTGCTGTTAAATTTCTGTTTATGCACTCTAACATTGTATTAACCTTCTTCATATCAGTTGATATTACTGCTCAGGTTCAGCTTGAAGATCCCTATGCCCTCTTGAATTGTTTCTGAGCCAATCAGCTGCTCATTCTTCTATTATGCAGCTGCTCATTCCTACTTGTCATTAATACTTCACACTTATTAAACAGCCACTATGTCTTTCAGACTTTTTCTTCAATTTGTGAAAACCATTTTGATTTCTAATTCTGTCTCCAAATGTGTGTGCAGTCTCCCTCTGCTTTGTGTCAGCTGCAAATTTAATCAGCATATTCTCTATTCCATTGTCTGAATTTCAGTATCCACAACAACTATTGCAGAACCTCAGCTGGTTCCTTCTGATACCTTTAAAGAGACGTGTAGATGTAGCACTTAGATATATCGTTTAGTGGTGGACTTGGTAGTGTTAGGTGTAGGTTGAACTTGATGATCTTAAAGGTTCTTTCCAACATAAAACGATTCTCTGACTCTGGGTAGAATTTCCTGAGCCAAGTTTTAATCCATGACAAAAATAGTTTCATTTAGACTATTTTCTTAAAGCACTAACAAAGGCCTTTTTAAAGCAAAACCTGCTCCTATTTTTTCCACATGCACCAGCAAAGGCACACTTCAAGACTAATGAGCGAATCCCATTTTAAGAGTGTTGGTCACTACCATAATTGTTTTTAGTTTTGTAAATATTTATGGCTATCTGTGAATACCTTCAGAAGACTCCTAAAGATTTCCACAGAAAATGTCTTTGCTACCTCCCAAAAACCTGTGCCTAGCTATTGCTTCTGCTAGTCTCTTCTCTGGCACCTAATTTTAAGATAACCCCCAGAAATAACTTCAACTACTTGATTCCTGTGTCTGTTTCTGGCTCCTATCAGAATGTCTGCAAGTGAGCTAATGTGCATTCACTTCAATATTTCAAGCCCACCTAAAATAGGTAATACATGAGCAGCAGATTTCAAATAGAAAATAAATAACTGAACATGTTTTACAAGAAATCTGATCAAATAATGAAAAATAATTATACTTGGGAAGATCTGTTTCCTCTGCAGCATATCTTTGTTAAACAAATAGTTCTTGAAAATTTTGTTAAGCTTAACTTGTACAATATTGCATAGAAAGTCTCATGTTTCTTAAGAGACAGTACATACACAGAGGTGACTTCTACCCTGTAGTAGTCTTTCATAGGCTTCATGCAGTAGCTGGGAGTCAGTAACTTCATGAAGCTTCATGCAAAACTTCCATTTCAGTTTAGATTCAGGGATTCTGTTTGAAACCTCAGGAGTAAGTTGCTTGTGGATCTGTTCTGGGGAATGATCTGTAGTCTATCACTTCAGTAGTCTGTTCATTTTTTGGAACCACATTGAGACAGTCCAACAGAAAATTATGTTAAAGACATTCTGTAGTGAGATCTTGTAATTTGTATACAAGTCTGACGAAGAGCACTGAATCAAGAAAACTTAATTTTGACAGTCCTGATATATAGTCTATTTTGGTTAACCAAAAGGAACACATACATTTTCTACATTAGAGAAATTTCCATTATTTTTCTCTCAGCCATGAAAATCGATTTTGATGTGATTACACTCAGAGGCTTCTTGATGTGCTTCTGACAGTACAAAATGGATAGAAATGGTGGGTGGTGTTGAATTGAGGATACTGTGGTTTGCTGAACTCTGTCACAAACCAAAAGTGCTAAGATTAAAGCACACACCCTTAATGTATTGAGCAAAAGAGTGAGCCTTAGGAAAAACGGTGATTACAATGTTTTGATGTTGAAGATTGCAAAAGATTCAGAGCTTTCATCATCTTCTGTTCACTGTAATCACTGACATTTGTAGGACTAGAAAGAGATCACCAAAATTCAGCAGATAAAAGCAGCCCTTAACAATAAACAATGGGGTAATGCCTATACATAGATGGACATATGCAAAAAGAAGAACTATGGTATTTGGAACTGTGCAAGTCTTACAAAGTTTCACTATGTTCACCTTGATTACATTGGGCGAACATGTGATTTCATGGACGTCTGTGACCATTTTAATTCCATTTTTCTGTACCCTAAATAAGTTGTCTTTTTACATGAAATGTTTACTGTTAACCTACTAGTAAGGAAGGTCCTCTTTTGCCTGGAGGATTTTAATTGCTTCAAAAACAGTTTTTCAGAATAATTAGAAGGAAAAGAAATGAGCAATAGGTGAATGTTGTAAAGCTTGAAGTTTCAAATTATTTAGGTATTCAATTGTGAGGATCATCTTCTGAAAAATGTTTGATCTTGGCAACAATAGAGCTTGCTAGCTAAGCTATTCAGGCACAGTAGTTCCATGAAATTTTGACTCTGTTTTCCTCTAGCATGACTAAGATTCTGTTGCTTCCCTACCAACTGTTGTAAACTTAAGAACATGATTTTATTTTAGCTAAGTAGAAGAAATAAACATAATGTATTTTGACAAGTTTACAAAAACAACTTGCTATCTCAGCTGCATAGGAACCTTCTATGACTGGCAGTTTTTCTGTGATGTTTTGGGGCAAGTGAATTTGGAAAATGATATTCGTGAAGTATTGAGTTTTTGATGTAACAGAAATATTATGATGACTGTTTGTCCTCAGTTATCCTTTCTGTTCTAAGTGACAACATGTAGCTACGGGTATATAAAAACATATTTTTATATACTAGCCTCATATTTTAAAACCATTAAATAATTTATTATTGCGAGGATTTAAAATGTAAGAATAAGCTGGTTTGGAGTTCTTTCACTCTAATGGAGTTAAATAAGGATGCAATCAATAGGGTTATATATATAATAAATCAAGTTCTATGAAAGTGCTATAAAATGTACACGATAAAGTACCAATTTATATCCATCTTAGTTGCTAACTACTTTGAATAACTGAAAACAGAATTACAGACTGGATTGAGCGAAGTTCCAGGCATTTGTGAAGCTTATAGCTGACTCTGAAGACTAGTGTGCTAATGAATGCTTTTCTGACATGAGACTCTAAAGACCCTGAACTTCAGTTTTCTCCATGTAAATGATAGTTCTTCACCTCAGAATACTGTTGTGAAATATATCCTTTTATTTTGCAAAAACATTCGGACATAGAAGCTAAGGAAGTTACCTACACACAGGCAAATATTTATCTCTCTGCCAATAGCAGTCGTTTTTCTTTTATGTTTCTCTCAGCACTTAAAACAGTTGTGTTTGGCTTTCTACCTTTCATCATTTGCCTGCTCCAGTTCATAATTTTGCCACATATCTTGTCTTCATGATTTTCATGAGTGAAATAAGCTTTTAAAAATAAGGTCCCGCTGTTAGTAACTCTCACCATCTAAATAGAGATGTGATCAGTACTTTTTATAACACAGGCTAGGACCTAGAACATAATCTTTCTACAGAATTATAGTATATTCACTATAATTGGTGTAAGTGTGCAAATATTTTTCTTCCAATGTAGACCAGTGAAAAGTTTTGACCAAATTTCCTTTCCCCTACCTGTACTAGTCCTTACAATTGTATAAAAAATTTGATAATCTGTGGCGATTGCATCATGTCAAGCAATTAGATGGTTTAAGAGGGCAGCTGGAGCAGTAGGCCCAGATGAGCCTCTTGAGAGTCAACAAATCCAAAGGAAGGTCTTGCACTTGGGTTGTGGCAACCCCCTCTGTCAGTACAAGCTGCATGCTGAAAAGATAGAGCACAGCCATGTCAAAAAGTACTTAGAGGTACTGGTGGATGGCAAGCTGGATATGAACCAGCAGTGTGCCCAAAAACTCAAAAGCATCAAAACTGAACTGTATCCTGGGTTGCATCAAAAGAAATGTTTTCCACAGAGGTGGTAGATGTCTCATCCCTGGAGACATTCAAGGCCAGGCTGGATGTGGTGCTGAGCAACCTGATCTGGCTCTAAGTGACCCTGTTCATTATTGGAAAGTTGGACTGCGTAATCATTAATGCTCCAACTCAAACAGTAATTTTTTAATACTGAAATAATTAGTATTTTGGAGATTTTGAAAACTCTTGTGTGATATGAAGATCATCTAACTGGACACAACCCACCTACTCTATGCTCCTCTTCTACGATGGATGAACTGTTGGAGGTATTGCCTTCCACTGACTGCAGAGGAAACCTAGACAGCTAGTTTGAACCAAATTAAATAACAAGAATAAATTGTTCTTTGAAAAGTTGGGATTAGGAGATAAATGCTACTTCTGCACTCTTAAAAACAAACCCAGCTTTGAGAGCTTTAGTTGTTTCTGAATATGGAATTTCATTGCTTTTCAAATTGTTATTCTCTCTACGTTTTTACAGCGTGAATGATGGAAGAGTATTAGATAGTAGTTATATCTTAATAAAAAGTGCTTAACAAGCAAGAAGTATTTATATAGTATCCTATTAATCTAAATTAAACTCAGTTAAGTCCTTCTGGGATAGTTACATGGTATATTCTATCCTTAATATGTTCACATTTCTTCCTTTTCTGTTAGACTGAAGAATACGTATGTATCAAGAGAAAATTATTTCCACTGGGCTTAATTTTTAAAACTGGACATTCGAATTCTATTATTAGGTCAAATTTTTGAAGTCCTTACTAAGTATTTTCTCAGTCCTCATGTCATCAGTATTTTCATCGACCACCTTTTACTCTTCAATGGTTCGATGTGCAGTTGCTATAAGTTTCACATCTAATTTTCCTGGTATGCAAATGCATCTCTTAATATAAAGTTTTATTTTATGCAATTTAGACTGCTTAGGGGTATTCTATTTTTATTTTGTTTTGTTTGCTCTCTGCAGTTCTGTAGATACAAGTATATTGGTTTACTGAGCAATTTTTCCCTTTGGCTTCATAGTAACTATAATCCAGTGTCTTCCCAGTTACTTTCCTTGAAAAATTCCTCGATCTGTAAGGATGTACTGAACTAATTTTTAGTCAGTTCTTCATCTTGGAACATGAGATTTTGCATTGTAATATTTTAACATACCCTCTACTGTTATGTTCTTCATACCTATATCAGGTTGCACATGCTACAAAATGTGGTGGAACGGGGGGTTTTGATGCAGCCGTTGTTTCTTTCCCTTCTGGTAATCTTCTACCCTTACACAAGGCAGGCTTGACAATAATTTTCCCTCAATTCTTATTCCGAGTTACAGCCTCCAGTTCTCTGGAGTTTTGCCCTGGTTACTGTTTTGTGAAGCGAGCAGAAAGGGTTATGAGTCTCCTTCTCAGATCTTTCCACTTTATGTATATGCTCTTTCTACTTCTCTCACTGCACTGACTTGTTCTTTCCTATTGTAATAGAGTTGTAATTAACATGACAGTTTCTTTTTGTCCTCCATCATCACTCTAGTGACCCTATAGCTGAGAAACAAAAGGAGGTTTTCTGTGGAAAAAGATCGTGAGTTTGATTTGCTTCCTGCTATGTTTATATTTGTGACAGTGTATTCAAAAGTTTTTCAGAGAGGTTGGTTGGTTGGTTGGTCTTTTTGTTTTGTTTTGTTTTCCTCTCACCAGTTAAGTATATCCTTTCCTTCAGTTCAAAATTATATGTTTTGTCTTGTGCCACCATACTGCTCACAGTCTTTCTCTTAGCTTGACTGCAGCACAAATATATATAATGAAGTCAAGATATTTACCTGAACATCCAACATTCCTGATAATCTCACCTTATCCTACATCTTCATCGTTACTCTCATTATATTTTTACCTCCTGTCATTCTTTCATATTTTCGCTGTAGCATTCACTTAGTCTCCTTTACCTCTCTGATTACCTGTCACGTTTTATTCGTTTTCTTGGTGTTTATTTAAATCCCTCTTTTAAAATACGTTTATCTGAGCCATTCTTTCTATCTTTTCCTCCACTGTTACTAACTCCCATAACAGTGATCTTGTATCCCTGACACAACAGGATTTGATGTGGTAAAAAGCCAACATAGGAACCACTGGCCTTCTCCTCACCTCACTTAGTGAGCCCATGATATGTCCTTCAATGTCATGGTGTGGGTAACAATGACTTATTACTGCTTTGATTTACATTAGTCCATTGGCTATTCTTATTTATGCTACAAACAGACTGAGGTAGAGAAGTAGTAAAGATCAAACTGAGATTGTAAGAACCTGTCAGCAAGGTGCTCAGCCTCCATCCAGTTCCCTACTGTCTCACTGGAGAGCACACATGACCCAGAAAGAGAATGGATAGAAGTCATTCTAAACAGTTGAAAACCCAATCTGCATGTTAGCCACCATGGAGGCTGTACTTGGGATAAGACCTATTTCATTCTGTGTTTATAACACTGTTACATAGATTTTGTACGTTTATTTGTGAGTGTAGTTTTGTAGCTGATTTTCACTCGTTTTAGTAGAGCTAGTATTTGGGGCCAGATTGAGGAGTCCAGACTTGAAGTCAATGAGAGGTTAATTTGAATGCTAACAAAATTAAAATTGAGAAGGTGTTTACTTTTTGGCACAGTCATGGTACCTTGCCTTTAATTCTGACCTTGCAATGTCTAAGATATACAGCTCTGAAACAGCATCCAAGAGGAGATTTGGTCAGGACACAACTGAAAGCAGATGGTATATATAACAAAAATCATTGAAAACTAAAAGCCCTGCTGAGAGCTATATATGATATTCTGAAGGAAATCTGCCTTTGACACATTGTACTACCCTCTTAAAAATTTAAGATCTCTTTTATGAATTGGAAAAAAACAAAACAAAACAAAACAAACAAACAAAAAAAAACAACACAAAACAACACACTCAAGGTCCTGCTGGTCTGTTTGTGGGAACTGTGTTTGCATTGTAGAGCAATGCAAGAGGCATAGTGCCCACCCCTGGCAATAGCACAGCTCTTCATACCCTTACATCCTCTCATTAAGACTTCAGCAAGGGGTAATAGCAGCTCTGTCCTCCTCCTGAGCTGAGGTACTGCTGATCAAAGTGAGGATCCACCACAGAAGGAGATACAAATAGGAAGCATCAAAAGGATGCAGAGTCCCAAAGGTTTATGGCCCCTTCACCAGGGCTTTTAGTTTTCAATGATTGCAAGTGTTTGACCAACTGCACAGCCTGACATATAGTCTATAAACAGAACGCTGTCTGATGTATTCCCTCTATGCCTCTATGAATGGAAGATTTTCCCTTCTGCAGCAGAGTGAACACTAAATACCACTCTAGAATCTACATACAGGAAAGAGAAACCTGGCCTTGCCTTCAACAATCATAAACAAAACCACTCCATGATATTTTTTTTGCCTGTTTGTATAGTAATGCAATATTGTAATTAATTTTGATTTGATAATGTGGCTGAAACCTACGTAAACTAACATATTTGAATGATGTGCAGTATGCTAAGATGTTTTTTGTAAGTCATCATGTTTATTAATACAGTCCTGTTAGCAGAAAAATTTCAAAGAGCATTTGTAAAAATGTTACTTACTCAAATGTAAATATTAAGCTATGATATCTGCACGAAGCTAATCAACCCAAGCATTCTGTCAAAGCCCACATGACAGGCTTGCTCATCCTTGACAGCCTAATTGACACTATTAATCTCATGAGGAGAGTAACTTTTACAATAATGTACAGTACATACAAATGCAAAGAATTTATATACACATTTATATGCAGTACATTTAGTGAGATGTTTCAGAAACAACATTTATCCTGCGTAACAATGTTTTTCATAATGTTGAATTTTATGGGAAAGCAGCAATGATACATACTGTCTTTCCATCCTGCAAAGTAGTAGTTCTGTGGAAACTAATTAAAATGTCCGTTATAATACATATGCCCAAAAGGACTGAGTTAAAGTTGCAGCCTTAAATGTGACATTTCCTAATTTTGGGAGATCTGCCTTTGCAACTTTAATAACTCTTTCCCATTGGTTTAGTTAGCTTTCATATTTGGTGGTGCACAAGGGAACAATTGTGGAGAAAGTACAAACAAATTTCTGCAATTCATTAAGTTCACTTTGAAATAGCAGAAGATGAAAATGTCACTCAAAATCAAAAAAAAAAAAGAAAAAGATTAACACTGCCTTGTCCAACTTGTGGTGTATTAGTCCTTATCGGACTGAGAGTGCATAGGATCTGTATTAGCTCTAATAGAACATACAGAATCAAGTACTTCTTTGACCTTACCTGAAGATAACTTTTTGGTGGTTAACAGTTCTCTGTTTTTATATAATTTCTCACATAATTGTTAAGATAGATGCTCATGGTATTTCTTATTAGTTCACAAAGAAATTAACATTATTTTGCAGTTGGATTTTGTAACATAGAATCACAGAATATCCTGAGCTAGAAGGGACCCACAAAGATTGTTGAGTCCAGCTCTTGGCTCCATGTAGGACCATCCAAAATTCAAACCCCGTGTCTGAGAGCACTGTCCAAGAGTTTCTTGAACTCTGGAAGCTTGGGGCTGTGACCACTGCCCTGGGGAGCTTGTTCCAGTGCCTGATCACGCCCATATATTTCATATGTGATTGTGACTAATTCAGATTTTGGAAAATCTTAGAGGGAGAGAAGATAGTGATTACCTGAGAGCATTCCTAACATTCATGTGGTGTTGCCTAGGACTGTTACATACAAATAACATATTATAACATCTTTTAATATTATGTGCTATGTATGGAGCGCCTAAGTATGCTTATATAGCACTAGAATATTGCATCTCCATGTAAGATATCAGTTCCTTGAGTAGGAAGTATTATTGTATTCAGTACAAGAAATCATATATATGCCAACAGTTGGTTTTTGTTTGTTTGTTTGCTTAACAAAGAAATTGATCCAAAGTTTTTCTTAAGAAACTACTCATGAAAGGTAAAATACTGGCTTGGCTAAAGAGAATGTCAGCAATCATTCAAAACCACCCAGCTGATGCATGGCTATGCAGCATCAGAACCTGGGGTTGTTGTCCCATTAACAAAAGCTGCTAAAAGCTCTCCTTTAGCCTCATATTCCCACCTATAGGGGCACTAGCATTCATCCGGCACCACAGTGAGAATGGGTCAGGAGGTGAAGCTAGCAGAAAACTAATCTGGCAAAAAAAAAAAAAAAAATCTGCTAGTTCAGCTCCTTGCACCAACTTAATACAATATCAGACAAGCACCAGTGCAGACACAAAGGACCAAGAAATTCTGAGCTGGGAATGAGAGGTGGCTGAAGAAGCCTCAGCTTAATTTGGCTTATGTTGCGGTACTGCACTTTGACTTAGAAAAGTGGAGATCAGGTTTCTCTTTTCAACAGCAAAGGGCTTTCTGGGGCAAGAGAAGTAGAAAATCGGGATTTTTCGTCTATAGACAGGAGCAAAATATCAGTTATAGGTATGATTTTTTAAGGTTGTAAGGGTTTTTTACCATTCTAATTTTTTTTTTTTCCCTAGGTGCACTCCATACACTGGCAAACAAATCATCCTCGGTTTTGAGGAGGACTGCTGCAACAATGATAACAAGGATTTCCCGTGAGCAGGAGCCTTCTCTGTTGGGATACCAACAGGTATAGGCAATCAGTATGAGGGCTTCAGGGGCTTCAGCTTCACCAAGAAGTAGAATATGTCATGAGCATCTCTTCTTTTCTCCACTGTCAGAAAAAGAAGCGGAGACATAATCCTGCTACCCATAGGGAACTAATCGAAAGCTACAGAAGGATCTCAGAAGTTATAAACTTGGTCTTCCTAATCAAAAGATTTTGCACCCAAGCAAGTATGGCAAGTACAAAAATTTTCTTCTGCAATGGAATGTTGCAAGGCCATTATATTTCATTTACTTTTCATCTCTCCCATTTAAAATATTTCATAGATTCATCAAATGGCATGGGTTGGAAGGAACCTTAATAATCATCAGGCTCCAGCCCCCTAGTGTGGGCAGGATTGCCTTCCACTTGGTCAGGCTGCCCAGGGCCACATCCAAGCTGCCCTTGAACACCTGCAGGGATGGAGTATTCACAACTATTTTGGGCAGCCTGTTTCAGCACCTCGCCACAATTTGAGTAAAGAATTCCTTCCTAATACCTAACCGAAGTTCCCCCTCTTTTAGTTTACGGCCATTCCCCTCAAAAATACAATACTTAGACACTTATACCAGCCAAATAGAATCTACCAAGTTAGGAAAATATAGCCTTCCATCTTGTTAATTTTAATTAGTTGACACACAAAGAGCTTTGAATTATGAAAAATAAATGAAGATTTTTTGAATTGCAAACAGAGATCTGTATATATTGTCTTTGTTTTGACATTAGCTATCACTATTATTTTTATCTAATATTGCGTATTTATTGTTAAGTATTATTTTCTGTACTTCGGAGGTGCTTGTGAATTTTGTGGCTTTTATGTTCATGGAGTCTAGAAAGCTATCTCTATGTTGATTTTAACTGAGCCATTTTTCCCTTCCGTATGCTTACACAAGGTGCATAGCAATGGGTATTTTTTTCATTACCAAACAGCTGCATTTGTGTTCATTTGGTTGCAAAGCTGTTTACTTTTGAAATTACTTTATTAATTGAAAAACTTGTAAATATTGGTAATGTCTCCTCCTCCTGTAATTGCTACCACATTTTTATCCACATTCCACTTACATTTGTTGCATATCAAGCCTGTTTAACTACTTCAGTAGGAGGGAATAAGACATGATAAAGCAGTATTAGTTAACCTTACGGAATGCTTGCATCTCAAATACTGGTAGAAATATAAATGAGTTGAGCTTCTGACAGTGTTTTCAGACTGCCTTTCTTACCTGGGGACATCCAGATCTGGGAAAGTTATGAAAGTTGCGTCATGACTTTGATTTAAACAGGTTTTATTTGAGAAGTCCAACTTCATCCTATCACTGCAACAGAACTAAAGCAGCAGACAAGGCCTTGTTTCCTTAACATGTTCCCTAATTTATAAATCTACAGACTGAATTTTCCACCAGACTTGAATTTAAAAGTCTCTATTTTTCTCTTAATTCCTTTACTTTTTTTTCTGTTTAGAAAATAAGAGATGTTGCTGATGCATGAGGCATTTTTTCTTACTTTGTTGAAGAAATACATCTGAAATCCTGAATAAAGGATAGATCCCATCCTGCACGCCTCAGTTCTTACTGGGAGCTCTGCTTGGAGGGCCTGCAGGATGGGTTTAGAGAATACATGAAGAAGATAAGAAGGAAAAAAAGAGGAGAGAAAGAGAGAGAGATTGAAAAGAAAATTGTGGAGACAGAGATGTATTAAACCAGACTATGCTTTCTATTTCCAGTAGTCGAAGAAAAGTTCAACTCTGACTTCAGAACAAGAATTCAAAAGAAAACATGCAGCTGGGATTAGTGTTTTCTAGCACTCTCCACTATTATACTCAGTTAATGTGATGTTTTAAAAGTCAGCTCAAAGAGAACATTCCAGATTAAAAGAATATGTCTTGTTTCTTCCTCTTGTCCTTTTGCATGTCTTTCACACCAGCACACATACACACGCATCCACAGAGCTCAACGGAGACTTGAGGGGAGATAGTGTTAACCACAAATCCTTTCAGTCAAAATAGAGTCTGCTTTCTCTTAAAAATGACAAAACTGACTAATAACCTGTTAAAAACCAAACTTCTCTGTAAAGCAGAAAAAGAAACAAAACAAACAGTCTTTATAAATAAATTAAAATTCTAACTAAAAAGCTAATTATAAGGGTATTTGTTTTGTTTGAGGTAAAGCACATCTATTATCATAAAGATAATTAACTCAGTCTGACAGATCTAATAAAAGGACAAGTTTAGCATTGGCTTAGCCAGAAGCCCAAGGCAAGCAATTTTTATAATTACTAGTTATTGTAACTGGGCTCAGAGAAAATGGTCTGTGATATTTAAACAGTAATGTTAATTTGCATTTAGACCTTTTTTTTTTTCCTCTTTTCCAGGCAATATCTATTTAGCTGGAATGAGTAAAAGAAACTGAAATAACTAAAAAAACCCAAACAAATCAACCCCACCCCTCCCTCAAAACAACAACAATAACAACAACAAAACAAACAAATAAAGTCTCTCCTTACAGAGAAACTTGGTCTCTTTATGCCTGGTTAATTAATATCCTCACAAGGTAAGTGCTCTGGTAATCACAAAACAATTAAACAGCTTAATTCAGTTTTAACACAGAGAGAATGTTGAGTTTTAAGCTTGAAATGTCTGTAGACTGCATTTATTTGGTTCAGCTGTATCTATAAATGCACAGAATGGCTGTGCATACCTCCAGTGCGTGTGCCCTCAACATGTCCCTGCTGCTGAGCAAGTGAAGAAAGGGCTGGAATGGGGGAAGGGAGACCCTAGTCAGCTCTAAGGAAGTGGCTCCCATTCATAAAAAGAAAGGGAACAAAATAATGTTCAGGAATATATGCATAAGAAGTATATTGCTCCTGCTGGCATGGTATAGTAGCCCTTTAACTAATGCTTACCTAGACATTTTGCAGCACATTCTCTGCAAGAAAAACAAATCAACGTTTTAAAAGGAGGAAGTTACTTTTTAACTTCTTATGTAATGAAGGTTTTAGAAATAAGTAATAACTCAATGGGAAAATACATCATTGGTTATATACTACAAAAAAGCATGCAAAGTACCTACCATTGAAGTATGAATTCCATTATGTACTACATGCAGATATGGCTAACAGTGTATTTTGCTAAGGTAGGACCAGATCTGGGGAACACTTTAGTGTCATATACGGTCCCCAATTTTCTGTATGCTTCTGGACCAATACATCTGCTGTAAACTCCCCTTCAAGGGCACCCAGGTATCTATGGCACTGCAGGAATTTCCCATGAATAAAGAGCAAAGGGAGAACAAAGTCATTGTTCTTAAGGTGGTGGAGGCAAATCTGTGGAACTTGTGGTTCAAAGACACCAGGCCACATTGGAGCACAGACAAAAGCAACCCTCATTAGCTAACCCCATAGGCCAACCCATAAATTCATGCCCTTTCTCATGGCAGGATATTTTTATCCAAGTTCTCAAGAATTTATAATATTATTTTCTCCCTCCATATTTTATCAGTAATTTTGTCACCTATCGTTTTAATTTTGCTGGTTAGTATTTATTTATTTTTATAGGAATGGGTGGGATTAGCGATTTGCTGTTCCTACTGAACACTGCTCATACAGTGGGAAGGGTAAAGGTGTTGCTTGCCAGGCCTCTTGCTGCCTGCTTGTTTGTGATCAATGGCTCTACCTCAGCTTTTTGTGCTTCACTCTTAATAGGATTGATGTGTTTTTAAACAGCTTGGCCAAGATTTTTTTTTTAATGGGAGGCTAAATTTAGGATCATAAATGCCTATTTGAACTGTGCAATTAGCATATACTCTGTCTTGTGTTTGGCTATTGGCTGCATATTAATAATTCAGTTTTTCTCTTCAATAAAATGTACTTATTCCCTAGATAAGAAAAAATGAGATTTTTATCTATTTTGATTGAAGATTTTGACGATTTTTTAAAAATTTAATTTTTAGCCTCCTCGTGCTTTGAGGCTTTATGAATTTATTTATTTCACAAAGATTCCTGACCATTAAAATCCCAATGTGACTTTGTATCTGCCTAGTTCTGCTGAAATCATCAACATTTCTCACTCTCTGAGTAGCTGTATGTGTACTTTGCTGGAGGAGAGCTCAAGGGTCTGATGCTTAAAGGTGACAAGCCCTGGTTTGTTGGTCCTCAAAGACCACCACTACATTCACCTCCAGCTCAGTGTAAGGAAAGTTCAAGGCTGAGGACTGCTTCTATTGCTACCTAGGATGTCATCTTTCAGCTCCAGAATGCTTATAAACATCAACATTATCTTATTGGTTCTAGAATGATTTTACCACCTCTGTTAGATACAGGCAGACAAGACACATTTTTGAGCTCTCTATATATGGCCCTTGAAGTCAGTAGAAAGATGGAACTTCACCTGAGAGATCTAATTTGGACTGGGAAAAATCCTTCCCCTTCTGAACTGTTACCTGCATAAAATTTAGCAACAGGATGCCTTACAATTCCCTTCTACCTTGAGTTTTGGAAATTTTTCATCTGTTTGCTCTAGAGCCTTAAGATTTTGTTGAGTGCTGCACTGCTAACCTCTGCTGTATTTTTTGGGCGTTCTTCACAGTGATAGCTTTCTTGTGGAAGAAAACACTGGTGGCAGTTCGACAGCTTACATTTGTTTCTTCAAGCTTGAAAAAGCCATTAGAGCATTTCTCATCATATTTTAAGGATTTAAAGTGGGTCAGCTTTTGGCCTAAAATTGATGGAGCCCTTTAAATATGCTCTAGCTATAGCATGTTATTAATCACTGTGACAGACATAAAGTACATTGTTTCGTTGCTGAGAATAGCATGTTTTCCTTTACTTGTGAATTGATCCCTGAAAGTTTCCTCTTGGGAATATGTTCGTTCTTTCCTTCTTTCGTTCATTCATTCCTTCTTTCTTTCCTTCTAAGGCAAAATGCCTTTTAACTACAGATGTGCTAATCTGTAGGAGACTCCAGAAATCATTGATCTGTGGGCAGTGTAGGTATTAATCTACCTGGGTTTGAAGATTAAAACAATGAACGATTAATTAAATAGCCTTGAGGTTATTTTTCAAAAACAGCAGTGTAAGCAGTGATGGGCAAGTCTCAAAAGGTTTATGTAAAGGTTCAAATCAGATCAAATCCCTAAATTTCATAGACTGAGCAGCTCACTGGAAACATGCATAAGAGGGAAAAGTGCTTTGAGGTTGTATTTTAAGTTAGACCAATCAGGCCAGTGGGAAAAATAAGAAAATGTTTAGAAAACACCTTTTAATCTTGGGGCTGAGAGTCAATGCACATCCTAAATACATTTAAATTACTCTATCAAGGAATGCATGATCATTTAGATGACTTTCCAAGACTTTATTCAGGGACAAATGTAGAATTTATTATCGCATTTTATTGTTTGCATAATGACTTAGTGTTTTGTAAAACTGGTAACAAGAATTCCAGCACAGTAGATATTTTATTCTTCTCATAGCTTTTTTTTTCTCTTTGCTTCTGCTGAATGAAAAGACTTTCCTACACTGACATGTAATATGATACATTTTTTTACTGCCAAATCCCTCAGGAGCATTTCTTCTGTGACACCAGTGAAATAAAAATGTGGAGAGATGTCCAATCATAGATTTTGTGCATCAGCTCTCATGATACCACATAAATTGACCCCAAAACCATATTCATTCTTATATCTCCCCTTCTTGCTTTTTGTTTTGTTTTGTTTTTTCTTATCAAATACTCTGTCAATGCAGTATAATTCTGGATGGCAACAGACTTATCCTACCTGAGTGAAATCCATGTAGTTAGACTACAGGGTAGAAACCCATTTAAATTACCTTGCTTCAACCCCAGGTTTGCTCCGTGTTAACAGTAACTATGTTTTTTTCTCACTGTTTTTGGTCGTCTTAAAGGGAAGGAAGGACCAAGAGGGTATGCAGAAATTTGTCTTTTTTTCCTGGTATGATATAGAGATAGAAACTTAGTTTGGAAGCTTTGGGGAGCTGCATTTAATCATATAGTTGAACAGTAGCACTTCTTCCTTTTTTCCTGGTATGATATAGAGATAGAAACTTAGTTTGGAAGCTTTGGGGAGCTGCATTTAATCATATAGTTGAACAGTAGCACTTCTTCCTCAGAAGTGCTTCTGGGTGTGGTAGCACCAGAAATAAAGTGACATTAGTAGAACAAACAGGAAGATAAAACGATTGCAGTGATTTCTGTCAGGGCCATTAAAAAGGTCCCATATGCACTTCTGCCATGCAGCTTCTGCTGCAGCTTGGCAATGTTCTAGCTCTAACATTAACAGTTCCCTCTTAGATCTAACAGCCAGATGGTCAGCAGTTGTGAACTACTTACTGAACTGCTCTTGAAGTTATGCCAAGATATCTGTAAATGCATATTCCTTCTGCAAGCCAGTGCTGTAAGGTCATAGGAAGAACAAGGTCAGAAGTGACTTGTCTCATGTTTTTGGGGGTGTGCATTGACTTGACTGGCTGCCCACAGTTGCTGAGCTGCGAACAGAAGAGGTGGAGATAATAATTCATAAGTCAGTCATTCACTGAATTTTTGAATCTTTTTATGTTTGCAAATTGTCCATGAACAGAACCTGATTTTCCTGAATGCATTAGTTACTCAGAATTATTTGCTGACACAGGAAACAGAAACCACAGAAATGCTGGCTGGAGTTACCTTCCTCTGAGGCTGAGCAGAACTGCCATCGGCTAGGCACTTAACATGAGGGCTGGTGAAAGAAATGGAGCGTAAGGCCAAAATGCGGGAAGCTGAGAGACAGAGATAGCCATCATTAGAAGGTCTGCAGCCTTTTGACCTCAGACGTTACTAGCTACATGCCACAGCTTGATCTCTGGCATTAGACACACTGCTGAGATTATGTTTGCTTTGTTTCAGTCTTCCGGGATGTTTTTTTCCAACCTGGGCTGCTGCCTTTGCTCCTCTTGCCTCACCTTTTTATCTTAGTCTCTTGACACATCTTTTCAACTATTAGAGTAAGCTTTGGCTACAAAAAAAATCTGACACAGCTCCTTCTCAGACATTTTATGGGTAATGTGAAGATAAAAATACATTCATAATTTGAGTTATTCAACCATTCTGGTTAACCCTTTCTACCCATATACAATTTTTTCCGTCTCCGTTGTTTTTATCTAGAAATGGGCATATGTACAGTGGTACTCTGAGTCACTTACAGTCTCAAGAGGATGGAAGATGACAGGAAACCGAACTTTTCTGAATTTCAGCATCAGGTTGCCCAGAGAGGTTGAGGATGCCCATCCCTGGAGACAGACAAGGCCAGTTTGAATGGGGCTATGGGCAGTCTGATCAAGTGGGTGGCAACCCTGCCCACAGCAGGGGGTTAGAGCTTGATCATCTTTAATGTCCCTTCCAACCTAAGCCATTCTGTGAGTCTGTGATTCTTTTTGGCCTGCCTGAGTTTCAGTGTAGAATACAAGCCTTTGCCTTAAACATGTAACATTCCTGATTGCCTTGGATGTCTTCCGGGAGGAAGTAGTGGTGAGGGTAGAATTGCCCTCTTCTCCAGGTAATTAGTGATCGAATGAGAGGTAATGTCTTCAAGTTGCACTAGGGGAGGTTCAGGTTGGATACCAGAAAAAAAATTCTTCTCAGAAACAGTGTTAAGGCATTGGAACAGCCTGTCCAGGGAGGCAGTGGGGTCACAATTCCTGGAGGTGTTTAAGGAAAGGGTAGATGTAATACTTAGGGATATGTTTTAGTGGGCAATATTGGTGGCAGGTAGACAGTTGGGATGGATGATCTCACAGGCTTTTTCCAACCTTAATGATTCTATGATTCCATGATTCTATTTCCAGCATATATTCCTGGCCTAGTGTAAAACTAATGAATAGGCAGCTGGGAGAATTGTGGGCAAAAGGAATGCGCTTGCAGGTGAATTTGAATAGGAACTGAAGCAAACGTAAGTGGGAAGTATTTTGCAGTGCTCAGTGGCATTAGCTAGCCCTTAATTGTTGGTACTAACTGCCTCTAGTTAAAAGCAGTGTCTAAGTAACTGAGCTGTACAATTCATACTGCAATTTTGCACTTACTGTATTGCTTCCACTTCTGTGCAGTGGGGCTGCAATGGAAAGCAGCTTCCCAAGTGCAGTGCACAGTGGATGAGCAGATGCAAGTTGAAATGAACCTCCTGCCCCTCTTCAGAAAAAGTCCTGAGAAAGAAGACATTGTTGCAGGGGTTTTTCATTTGTCTGATTTTTCTTAAAGGATTTAGGGATTATAAGAGATGACAAGCATTAAATGAGTCAACATTGTTATGTTATGCAAATTAGAGATTACATAGAGGTAACATAACAAAATGGTGGAATTCTACTCTCAGAAAAGACACTGTCACTATCCACGATCCTTACATTGGAGCTGAGGCCTGCATGGTGGAAGCAAGATCTCCAGAGCCCTTTCTTGAAACACAACGAGGCTGCCTGGAAGTACTGACTGACTGTTGCTTCTGCTAAACTAGGGGATTGAGTAAAGAAAGCCAGAAGGACCAAACAGTTGTGTGTAAGCTTTGAAGCTGGCTCTAGCCAGCCTTTAGGATCCTTACCATTCTCTCTGTGGGTTCTTTCCATCATAGGTATGTTGCTTTATGATGCTTAATAGTAACTAAGACAAAGCCTGTTTTCTTTCCTTTTGCCCAACAATGAGTGCACCACAGTGAAGAAATCTGAAAAAGGCCACCAAAGGAATGGAAATGGGTTCCTGCACTCAAGGGAGTGTGTCGCAGTAACTATAGGCAGTACTCTGTAGCTATCTGCCTTTTCTTCTTTAATGCTTTAGAAACTAAGCTAGACTCATCCTCATTCCAGCTGCTAATGTTCTCTGAAGGCAGAGCCAGTGGAGTGAGACATACTGTTCCTGTGCCTCATGTTATCAGCTTCCTCTCCTGATCCCTGGGATGCAAGGGAATTTCTACCATAAACCTTAAGTACTCCCACAAGCCACCAAGTCAGCTTAAATGCAGAAATTATTAAGCTTCTTAATTTAGACATTTTATTTCTTAACCCCAAATCTCTCTCCAGAAAGTAGGGGAGAGAAGTCAGATGTTTATTAGAATAATCACTTCTCTGACTGAGCTCAGCTTCTCTGTAAATAGCTTTTCTCCTTTCTCATGAATGTTTGCTCACATTCTGGTCTCTTTGTCTTTATAAAACTTTCCTGGAACTAGAAATAGTAGGAAAGATTAAACAAGAATATGTGCAAATGAAGGAAATATGGCTTTTTAGTAAACCATATTTTCATAAACAAAGACAGGATAATCCCAAAGACACCAAACCTTAGTGTCAGGGCTCAAGTGCCCTAACCTGGGCTCATGAAGTTAACTTCAAGTCATTCTACATCACCTCAGCTAACTGGGCAAAATATAATCCATGAAATATCAGAAGAATAAAAGAATATGGTACTACTGATACAAACAATACATTGATGGCATACAATGTATTATTACTGTGAATATTAAAAATTAATATTTTAAACTAGTTAAACTAAAAACTCCATCACCTTCTGAAATCTTTTCCTTTGGTTTATACTCACATATGTAGTACTGCCTATTAAGCTGTAAGAGACTCTCTGCACATGTTTTGCTGCTTCAGCCCAGTACAATCTCTTCTGTTTGCCTTGCTCTTTCACCTTAGCTTTTATGGATTCTTTTCTTTCTTATTTGTTGCTTTTATTGTTCTCTGTTTAATCCTTACCTGCGTAGACAATCATCTGACCTAGTTTTAAGATATGGATTAAAGTAAATCCTGTAATGTAAGTATTCTTGCTTTTCTCTCTTCTGCCCTGTCGTCTGCATTCTGCTGAGATTTTGGTTACTGGAGCTGGCTTTGGTTAAGGGAGCTTCTGTGTCTCAGACTCACTCCCTAAGTGACTGGGATCATGCAGTAAGCATTTTTGTTCTCTGAGTGCTCGAGTACCCATTATCTCATTGCTTCAAAAGCAGCCTCAATTCTTCAACCTCTGAAGATAACTTTGTCTCTAATTATTCAGCTAGAAACTCCCGCTGAGGCAAATAGGGAAAGCGTGGTGGTGACTTTATTCTGATCTTATGTCACAATTTCCTGTTTAGTACATAGTTCTTGGTTTTTGCAATGTCAAGTCACTTGGGGTAAATAAGTGCTTTGGATGGGCATGTAGTAATCTCTTAACATTTTTGTTAAAAAGCTGGTAGAGATTTGTGCTGGTACTGTAAATTTCTCTGTCAATTTAGCAAAATCAGCAAGTTGTAGACCATTAAGAACATTAATAAATGCAAGCAAATGTGAACTTCAAGGAGGAGAATTGAATCTTCCTTCCCTTTTTTACTGTGTGCTAAAGGAAATAACAAAGAGCTATGTGAATGTCCCAGCCCTAGACTGTACAATGACTGGGAAACAGTCTTTTATCTGTGCTATTTTTTTTTTTTTTCCTGAAGCTCACATCTTTTTGCTTAACAGTTGATCAAGCACTGTGTGGGATGATGGCTGCTCAGTGCTGTGGCTGATTTTCGTGCCCTGTCTTGCCCCAAGACTTGCTCACTGATCCATATGTTCCTTTATAGGAACACACTTGGATTTCTTCTCTCATTTTCACAGTTGCATAGTTTTTCCTTTTGGATGATAATGGTCTTGTAATTGCTATGTGACATACAATGTAAAAGTTAATACATGTCGCATGCTCAGGTATGAATTTCTATTTCTGCTATGTAATGGCACAGTACTAGAGTATAAATACTTCTCATTATTGTCAGATTTAAACAAAAGTTTCTGGAAGACAGTGAGTAAATTGTTCTTTATTTCACTTGGGGTTAGCAATTCTTCCTGTTGGGGGAATGGCTCTGTAACTTCAGTCATTACTTGTTGCTTCTTTAACTCAGAACTCAGTACCAATCCATTGCTGTGCCTTCTTGCCAGTTAAAAGGGACATTTGTAGTATAACATGGGAAATGTGGCTGTATTTTTTCCATATATAGAGCTGAAAATTTTCCTCAAATGTTTTCTGTGTACATGTCCTTTCCTCTTCGACTCCCCAGAATTGCATGATGTATGCCTGAGTTGCGATCACTGTGAACACTTGAGTCCCTGGCTACTCACTCCCCTTACCATCCAGCAATCACTTTTCTGCTGGTGTTTTTAATTGTCTGCCTATGGATGTTTGTGAACAGAGTCTGTATACAGATGTACTATCGCACCCAGTGCAGTTCTATAAGACAAAGTATACTGTTGTAATATAGAGCATGTGGTAAGTACAAAACCTATAAATATAAAATTTCTTGACTGTACGCATCTGAACACAGAAGAAGAGGGAGACTGGGCAGCAACTTTCACTCAAACAACCTTGTGAAGACAAAAAAACACTACTAGTTTCTATCTGGAGTCATATGTTTTAATTAAATACACAATAATAAAATAAACAATGCATGTAAAAAATAATCAATTCCAGTGTAAACAATGCAAATGAAAGTCTGTGAAGTGTAAACATCCAACAATCAGTCCAGATCTCTGGACTTTTCTCCTAGTGCTGCACTGCTTCATGGCTGCAAATAGAATGGTGTGGGATAAATCCAGGCTGCTCTCTGCCTGGTGATGCCCACGGGTTATCACCTGGTGCAATAGCCACAGTTGAGAGCAGTGGCAGGTAGGCAATTCCAGCTTTTATCGCCAGGTGAGATTTTTCTGCTGCTTGTGGATCTGAGTCCCAAGGGCTCCCAGCCTTTATAGGACTAATAAAGGACAGATGTATTAGTCCTATTGCTTACAGACTTTTTATTTCCATATGTATTTTAGATGTTCTGAGTCAAAATTAATCCCGTGAATAAGGTACATAACGGACTTTGAAATAGCTGTATGACCTATCCTGCATCTGTGTTGTCCTCTGATTTTAGACTATTTAGATATTTTATTACATTAAAATGTGTATATATATATATATATGTATATATATATATACTACAGCATACCAGAAAATCTTAAGTTTTGTGGTTGAAGAAGAATACCCTTTCTGGGAAGCCTAATTTCCCTCACTGGGAGCTTGGATATCCAGTATTTTCAAGTTACAATATTTTCATCTGAATGCTTTTATTACAAAATAAATTTACTAGAATTAGTATATGTGGTCCCATGGTACTGTAACCACCTTTTCCATTACAGAAAGGGTATTTTCATTAATGTTTAAAGAAATTTATTGATACCTAACCAGTTCTACTGATGCTAGAAGTGTCCCCCATCTAAAATACTTCTAAATACTCATACTTTTTGCTTAAGCACATATTTTTTTCACAGTCAGAAAACACTTAATCTAGCCAACATTTACTCAGATCAATATAATTTAATTGAAAGTAATGGCAGATAGCTTAAACAAACAATTTTTTCCACTGAACTCAGTACATTAACTCAATACATTGCTAAAAATTGCTATGTATTGTATAAAAGGTATTTTTATTCTTTGCTAAATTCATTTGATTGAAACACATACATATGAATGATAACCAAAATACTGATATTTAGACACTGATAATGTTGATGGCAACAGTACCTTTAGGAATTACTGGACAAAGTTAATGCAAACAAGGTGAATAATGTTAAAAGTTGATTTGCCAAATATGAAGAAAAAGCAGGATATAATTTTATTCCTTCTTTCTTCTACAAAATATTCATCTGATTGTGGATCTCTATCCACATAGATGGATTACATAGAAAAGTAATTTAGTTCCAGACTACTCCCAGCTGATGTCAGAAACATAAGCAAGGTAACTCCATCTCTCCCATGGTACAACCAATCAGCAGTTGGAGATGACTTTTTACATCAGTTATTCTTGGACTAGCATGGACATTTCAACAGAGTTCTTAACATTCATTGAAACCCATCAGTAGTGGCCATTATTGAAAAGTTTGTCGAAGTAAGAAAAATCAAGCACTTTGATGTTGGAGGAAGTCAGTACACATCTCATCTATTCAGGGTCTTTCAGGTGGAGTACTTTTTCAAATCTTGCTTTCTTTGATTATAGGATACTGGGCCAGGGGCTGTCTCTGGCTACACACACATCACATTAGAGCCTCAGTTAAAGTTATTGGAATGGCAAGGGATTGCAAAGATAGGCTTGGAAGAACCAGTGGCTTAGGTGAGAAACCAGTAACATTTACCTACCTGATACTTAAATGTTTTTAGCAGGAGATACACAAGAGCTTACATACCATTATAAGGTATATATCATACATATATATAAGCTACAGCACAAAGACCATTGAATGGGGTGAAGGCTGACACACAGTCATCTATTTCAGTTTTCAGTTACAATTATAGCATAATGAGAATACTAATTGCATGTCCAAGTTTACTTTATGAATTTGTATATGTAATTATCATTTATTGAAATTCATTGTATTTTTCTTGTTTCACTTTTCTTGTATTAGTTTAACACACAGAAATGTGAAAGATGACCAAAATCCACACAACCAAGTATGTCACAACACTGCAAAAGTAGCAGGCAGTCTGTAACCATCAGTTCTGCATACAAGCTTCCTGGGCTTGGTTGGAGCTCTGATGGCATCAATGAGATTTGTACAGTGTAGGAGCCATTCTCACTTACAGAATGACATCATGGGATGCCTATCTTTTTCTAGCACATCATCTGTCAGAAGAGGCTTTAAAAAAGGCATTTTTCCAGTTTCAGATGAAGAAACTTCTGCTGCTGTCCCAGTAACTTTGCAAAACTTTTCCCTAATGTTTTTCACTTGAGTGAAAGCTGAGACTAAGCAGAGCCACTGAAACAGTGTCAGTTCTTCAGGAAGAGCAACATCTTACTTGAAATCTACAAAGCAAATAGTTCTTCCTTTGCTTCCATTTAGCTCCTCAGTATCCAGCTGAGGGCTGTGAGCTAAGCACTGAGGAAAGGTTTTACCCTTTAAGAAGAAACTCAGTGATGCTTTAGACAACATGAAGTTTTGGTAAAAAAAACCTTCTTGAAAAGTGTTTTTTCAAGTTCTGAAATGGTTGCCAGGACTTTCTATCCCATGAGAAGTTGAGGTGGCAGCCACATGACATATGGGCAGGATTTTATGCATCCTGCAAGAGGTTAGTCTGTCTCACTTTCAAAGAGATGACATTGTATTTATAAGATGGCCTGTACCAAGGGAGAATTGAACAGAAACCTGCAGCATTTACATTCTGCAATAGTTTGCTTTAATTAAAATTAGACACATTCCTTAGCAGAACTTCAGATCAGAATATCTTGTCTTCAAATTTTGTGGAAAATCAGACATTGCCGTATATTTTTAAAGCAATAAATAAGAATAGGAAAAAAGCACTGAACAGTAAGGTGACTGAACAAAAACTTGTGGAGCTATAGACTCGAATTTTCTTGAAAACAAAGTGGAGCATACTATTCAATGCTCTACATACCTGTTTCCCATAATGTATGATTCCCATAGACGAACAGCTGAAAATTAAGATCAAATTGTGGAAGTCAAGAGCAAAAGAAATAAACAGCGTTGACATTTCAGAGGAAAACCCTGTCAAAGCTTGGTTATTCCTGTTGTTAGGGAAACTTCTGGAATGGAAGAACAAGGCCTAACTTTTAGGAACATTATGCTGTTGATTCTTTTGAGAAGTATGTTTAATATCTCAAATCATTTCTTGGCTTAACAGTGATCTGAAACTTTATTTACTGGAGAATGAAAAAAAACACCTTTCCCTGATTTTCTAGGATATCGTAGTTGCAGATTTCCTTTGGTTGTGGCTGGCTTGTTCTATGCATAGCTGTGGCCAACAGTGCTTCAAATCTGAGAAAATACATTTTTTGTCTAGGAACGAGATGCTTTGATTCTGTTAGATGAAAGTATCTGCGCCAGGAAAAAGGGCAGGATTTGCAGTCCAGCCTTTCCTGGTATAGTGCTTAGATTTCTTCACACTTTGGAGTCCTCATTATTTAACAAGACCTTAAACCGTATCCTTTAAACAAGTAGCAAAATTCATTTAGCAAACACATTCCTTCACCATTGAGCAGTCAAGTGCTATTACCTGTTTAACGAGTAAGTTAATTGTGGTGTACACAGCACAATCCCTTTGTATGTTCAATTAATTCCTCACAACTGGCCCAAGCTTGATGCCCTTCAAATACTTGCTCAGTGATTTAGAGAAGGTAGAGTATATTTAACAGAAAGATGTAAGGAAGGAAGAGATGTTTAGCCTCTTTCTTGCTAGAGTTTTGTAAACTAGGCTTTATCCTGGACACTTTCTTACCTTGGATTGTATAGGACATCCTGTCTGTCTGAGCATGTACATGCATTTTTCAAGTACTTGTAGCAGTTAATCACAGCTATATCATGTGAATTTTTGTTCAAAGCTTTGAGATATAGAACACAATTTCAGAGTTTATTAATGTTAATAGATTAGGAGTACTTTGATTGACTTTGTTTTGTGGAATTGTAGAAACCTTTTAACTTTAAGGCAGTCTGTAAGATAGAAACTCAAAACCCTGCATATAACTTACTCTGTCTTGTTATTTAGTCCAAAACAGGAGTTGAAAAGAGAAGCCTTGCCAACGCAGAACATCAGCACTTTTTAAACATGCTCTTTGTGGTAAAAGGTGGGCCGGTGAGATGACCTGCCCAGGAAGTCAGCACTTTTTGAGTGACTACCAGCATATTTTTACATTTGCTTCCTTCAGCCTTCTATTCTCTTTCAAATAGATCAAGTTCCCTTTCTTTGGATCTTTAGCTATGTCCATTAGTACATCCCCGAAGACTATTTTGTCAAACAAAGCAAAACACTTGAAGAAGATTTTAAGTTCTTTTGAGAGTTATAGCCAATGCTTTGTGTATGTATGGTGATTATTTACTAAGTTAGCACTCCCAAAAGGCAAATCTGGGTAGATACCAGAAAAACACTTTAGATAATTGCTACTTGGTTTGTTCTCCTGGTATTTTGTGGTATTTTACACTGTTTTAATGGCATCACCTGAGATTCTTCGGGTACAAAAAATGTTTCAATCCGAGGTCCCTAATAAATTGTAAGCAAAGATTTTCAAATCCTTACTGTAAGTTCTGCTGAAAATATTCTCATGTCCGGGCTGTTATTCTTGCTAACATAATAACAAATGGATATACAATTCTTACAACCATAAGAAAGCTTAGAAAAAGAGATCATGTTTATAATAAGCTTAAATCCTACTTACCATTTACTGTTTTTCCCACATACTACGAAAATTAAAAGATGTTTTGCCATATGATGCTTAGAAATTGTTTCTGTTCTCAGATGTTTGCTAGAAATTGCTTCTCTCTGTAAATAGCATTACCTTTAAGGACACCAATAAGAACACTTTGTTAATCTCCTATGCTACCTGTTTGAAGGACACATTTTAAAAGATTTTTTTTGGCAAAACTCTTCTCCTTTTTTAATGAGTTTATGTGATGTTGATGAAGATAAATTCACAGAAAAAAAAAAAAAACACCTTAGAAGCCCAATATGTAGTAACTAACTCACTTGAACTATGAACTGATAAATATTGAACCAAGAATATGACAACATCCAAAACTTCAGTAATTAAAAACTTTATAATATTCATCTGTCCATGACATGAAAATACTGTCAACTTCTGATGGATTTAGGAAAGCTGAAGGGTGTTTTGAGATCTGATGACCAAGATATAATAACTACTCTTCTGAGGTGTTTTTAATAAGAAAAATGTTGGGATATCACACTGGACTATTTAGACACTGAACTGATGCTATCAATGGTTTTTCGTTACTCCATACTCTACACGCCTCTTTTGGAACAAGTACTGACCACACAGCTTGCTATAATTGAGAAGTTGAGCTCTATTTTCATTTGATGTATTTTCCCTGCTGTTTCAATGGTAATATTCACATAAAACAGACAGAGATAATAATACAAAATCTATATTACTCTCAAAAATATCCTTTGATCTATAAATCCATTGTACTGCTTGGGAGGTACTTTGTTAATTATTAAAACAGTATTTAAAATTATCGAATTCCAGAAAACTGGCCCAACAAATTCTTCTCTCATTCATCCCCAGGCAACACCACAATGTACTGTAATACGTGAAGGAGTATTATAGAAAACTGTAAAATTATGACTTTGCTGTAGTTGATAATTTGTATGTGGGCTGTAGGAAATAGTCTAAACTTATATACAAATAGCCATTACATTTCTTACCTTGTGTTTATCTTGTCCTTTATTTGCAAGCTTCAAGTACAGCATTTGCAATAGGAACACCCAGGTACCCTTGCAAGGTCTCTTTCATTACTTGTTGTAGGTGGGATCTGGCAAAGAAGGAGTACCACATTATTTTTACACAAAGACAACTGTCACATTATTTCCCTAGTGGCCAATCACTCTGCAGGGGGCAACTTCATCTATATTGTACCTGCCTAACATACTTCATTAACTCTGTCAACTACCAGCTACCTCAGCACCTTTTCAGTTGGCATCACACCATTTATTGTTTCCAAATTCCAAGCAGTAACATCTTTAGACTCATCTTTGTAATATATCCAGGTGAGTAGCAGGACTTTTGGTTTAATGTGGAGAGCTTGAGAGAGGAGGATTTCAGGTGGGTGCAATGGCCAGCGTGTAGTTGAGACTGAATAAGAAGCTGAAATTTGAAGTTGGAGGCAATGTTCCATTAAGACCGAGACTCTAAACTCAGGTATGATAGAGGGGAAAGAGAACTGAGAGTTCCAGGTAAGCAAAGGTATGAGGATACTCCAGAGACAGGAGGTATAAAACTGGGAAAGGCATTTGGGTGATCTAGCACTTATCACTGTACACAATTTTCTGCCTTAACATTAAGTTATGGTTCTGCTAATTGGCATGAGTGAATGAAGCTGTATCACAGGAGAAGGTAAGATGGGGGACAGTGATGGGTAAAAAAGGTCCCATTCAACATCAGAGCACAATTCCCTACCATTACTGTGGGAAAAGAACAGATTTACAGGATTATTCCCTACTTCCCTCCTTGATCCTCTTTTTTTTATTTTTTTATTTTTTTCGTCTGCCCGGAGTATTTCAGGCTTCTTCAAAGGAGACTTTTGAAACTAAGAAAACCTGTATTTTCACAGAAAAAAATCAAACAGTAAATGACCTAATGCCTGTTACAAAGACACCTGATTAAAGCAAATTCAACATACAGTTTAGAGTAGACTAGCATCAAACGTTTTGAAAAGGAACAGATGAACCAAGAAAATTGAAAGTCAATGGAAATCATAAATACCTCCTGATTACATGGATTTTTCCCAGTCACTTTTCAAAAGTAACAAGGAACATCTGATCTCTTTGCTTCTGCTCTAATTAGGTTGAAAGGTGAATTCTTCAAAAGAGGGAGGCACTGCTTGTGGTTACCTGCTGCAGCTAGAGTCTGTTGTGAAGTTACAGGTTTTTGCACGTTTCAACTATCCAAATATTTCTTCCAATTTGAATATTTCACTGCTTTGGCTTTTCTGCTTCATGACTGTTTCCTTTTCTTTCTTCCCAAATCAATGTATTTTCTCCAAGTGGAGCTGCTGCATCAGGGCAGTTTCTCTCATCAGTCAGAGAGCAAATGGAATTACCTGTAACCTCAAACCATCCTTTGGAATTGTAAAATATGAAGTTTCAGGACATGAATTAACTTTGATATACCATAGATGCATACAAAAAAAAGCATGTACCTATTGTTTTATACTACATTTTTACTTTATTATCATTCAGTATGCCCCTGGGGGCATTTACAGCATTCCAAGCTTAGGAATAGTGTGAATATGGGAGAATGAAAGGTCTTCATAGCAAGGATTGTCTCTGCAATAAACGTACATTTTTGAGCACATCCTTACTTTAAAATATTGCTGTCTGGACTAAGATTCCTTTTAGTATTAGTATGGCAGTAATTTAAAGAAAACTCTATTGCCATAAAAATAAAAGATTGTGATACTCTGATTTACCTATAAATTGAATTTTTTTAATTAGTCCAAAGAGCTTGGGGAGTTGCAATACACAGTGAACTATCTCCACGTCTGAAAAAGCTGTTTTTTCAATAGCCAGGTGTAGTATTCCTATTTTATTTTTTCCTTAAGTAAAAATGAACACTGTGCAAACACTGACTGACTCCTTTTTAATCTGTCAGCACATTCTTTACATCTATGCATAAATATTGTTATCAGAGACTCAGAGTGTTACTGCAAAAATTATCAGAGTCCTCAAAATGTACTCTGCAGCTTCCACTGGAAGTTGCATTAATGCATTTATGTGAAAACAAGCAAGCTTTAGGAGTTAAAAATAGACTTTTCATTTTCACAGATGATTACCCAGGGTTTCCTTCTCTGTCATATGTATGCACAGGGTAAATATTTTGTATTTCGTACAGTATTGTTTTCTAACATGTAGTTAGCCTTGATATTATTTCCGATTACACTCATTTAAAATATTAACTATCTCCAGACACAGTCTGCAGGAGAATGAAACAGGGTATGTCTTATTTTCAGAGATTTTTGAAGAATCCCTTGTGAGAATGGAACCTCTAGTTGAGCATTTTCTTGCCTGTTTGTTGGAAAAAACAGTCATCCTTTCCATGTTTATAGGGATGACCTTTTATGTTATAAAACAATGCTTTGAAGCACAGTTATTTTTAATTGCTTTATATGCCTACTGAGACCATTCTACACATCAGTTTGCTGTATACAATACCAAGTCACATATGTTTAGTCAATGAATCTTCTGGTGCCTTGGTGTTTATTTTAAAATCTGATCAAGAGCTCTTCCTCTCTTCCTCCCTTCCCTTTCATTCTTTCCTTCCTTCTTTCCTTCCTTCTTTCTTTCCTTCTTTTTTCCCTTCTTTCCTTCTTCTTTCTTTCCTTCTTTCCTTTTTTACTGTCACTCTAACTGTACACCTAATGAGGTGACAGAAATAATTAAAAATGACAGATTGTTTTGGCTGCAGCTCGGCCATCTGAGATATATTTTCCTGTAATAAAGCCCGATAAACCTGGCTGGTGGAAAGCCCTCTGCAATGTGATTCAGTGCAGCAGCAAAAGTACTCATGGAAGTCTGAAGAGGAGCTGGTGGTGGTTGGGCAGCAGGCAGTGGGAATAGCTTTCAAGCAGTGGTGCTGGCAGCTACCACTTGAACGCACAGGAATAACCCTCCCAAAAATGTCTAATTAGAAGTTGCATGAGTTGGCTAATGCACATGTAGTTGGATCCAAACACCTCGTAAAACTGCAGCTTCCAGTCCATAGTGCTTCAAAGTATGGCACCATCTCCTGTGGATAGTGCCTCAAAGCTCAGGGGTGGTGGGTATGTGATGGAGACTGAGAATCAACGTGGTGACAAGAGTTAGCCTTTGAGTCTGCAATAGTAAATATCTTTACATCCATGTGCTGCTTTGCTACTATGTCTCTGGTGGAACAATAAAGCATATCAGAAGAGATTCCTCAGGACAGAATGGTTAATTACAGGTGTTAGTCTGATATAGCCAGTATAATTAAGAAAAAAGATCTGTCATTTCATAGTCTGTGCGGAATAAATTCTAGGTATCTGTGCATAATCTTTCAAAGTGCCTTTATCTCCAGAGCCAGTGAGGGTCCACAGAATTCCCTGAACCCAATTATGCACTTTCTGATTATCATACTTTTATTTCTCGAGACACAGGGCTAATAGGAAAGATCAAAAACTGTTTGAACCAGAGTAATTTCACATGTCAAGAACTAGTTATTCTTACAACGATCTCCCAGGTCTTGACAGTGTAAGCTGCTCTCTGTTTGGTTTGATTCCTCTTGGGGAATAGAAACGAGGGACTAGGGGATTAAAAGTGACTTTGTAGAGTGAAATCAACATATGCTTTTGAGACCTGCATTTGGCACTGGCTTTGATTTCTTTTCTCTCTCTCTTCTCTCTTTCTCTCTCTCTTTCTCTCTCTTCTCTCTTTCTCTCTCTCTTTCTCT
>VXAB01004354.1:1559129-1636143 GCA_013399175.1 Odontophorus gujanensis
TTTCTCTCTCTCTTTCTCTCTCTCTCTCTCTCTCTCTTTCTTTCTTTCTTTCTTTCTTTCTTTCTTTCTTTCTTTCTTTCTTTCTTTCTCTTCATATTGGAAGAATTTAATTTCCTCTGCAACAGGAAATAAAACATAACCATCTCCCTTTTAAATGTTTGTTTGAAAAAGAAAAAGATTCAGAGGGTACCTGATTTTGTTCACTTTACATTTCTTCCAGTTCAAGAAGCAGCATATGTGTGACTATTGAGGAAAAAAAAAAGACATCTTCAGCCTAGAGTTCTCTGGCTTCTGACTACAAGCTATTAATGCCACTGTATTGGTCCATTTGTTAGAGATGCTAAGCAGCCATAAATACAGAGGAAGTCAGGGAAGCCATACTACTAGTGGTACTTTTTCAGAAGTGGGAGGTGGTTCAGTTCTTTCTCCAACTGATTCACCCACAGAAGAGTGCTTAGTACTCCAGCCTCCCAATAAGGGGCCAAGTACTGCAGGTGTTAGCAAGAGGAAGGAGCTAATTAAAAGTAAAAATTCTGTAATGAGAAAGGTAGCCTTACTCCCATTTGGATTTGGGTGAAAAAAGAAAGCAAGAATAATTTTGTTTGGATCTTATCCCTAGTCTGACAATTGCATTTGACACTTATTTGGGTCTTAGAAAAACTCATGAATTCTGAAAAGTAAAGAAAAAAAAAAAGGTGGAAAAATACTGCAAGTAATCTTGCAAAGTAGACTTCTGAGGGTAGTTTCAACAAACAAAACAAAACTGTTTTCACTGAGATCAATCATGGTTTTTTTATTTTTTTTTTTGTTCTAATTATCAGTGCCAAGCAGGACTCACAGATTAGACACTATTGAAGCTATTTTTAAGTTTAACTTTTTGAAACCTGTTCTTTTCAATGAAGCTGCTCAGAACAAACTTAGCTTTTAGATTCTTCGGTATATTACTCATAGTACCCTGAAAGAAAGGAAAGGAGCAGATGTGGATAATTCCTCCTGGGACCAAGATCGTTGCAAGGAGTTCAGAGACTCATGAGTACACATTAAATTAGTCAAGCATTTGAAGGCACTGTGGAGGGGATCTGTTTCTTGATTATGCAAAAAATTTGCTGTTCCCAAACTCGTCAGATTTGGGAGTCTTTTTCCCGCTATAAGGATATGACAGGCTAAAGACTCATTCTGCTCTAATGTCATTTGAAAATGGATGTGATTTTAACAATCCTGGGCATTTAGATTAAGCTTTCAGCAAGAAAGGTAACTACTGCATCAGAGTGAGGAGGGATTTTGGACCGTACATCCTGGCAGGGTGGCTTCCCAGATGAAATTTTTGATGACAGCTGACCATGCTCTTTCTGTCAAGTAGTTGGTATGAGAGGGAGAAATGGAAGGATTAGAAAAAAGGATATATTCTTTGTGGGTTGTTTTAATTTCAGTGAAGTCTACTCTAGGTTTAATAGGAAGGATCTGGGAAGAAAGTTAGAAGAGAAGAAAGCAGGTAGAGAGAAATATAAAATGATAGAATCATTATGGTTGGAATCTATTCTCTAAGGTCATCTAGTTCAACTATCAAACAATCACCACCATGCCCACTTAAAACATGTCTTTCAGTGCTACATCTACACTTTTCTTGAAAATCTCCAGGGAAAATGACTACACCACTTTCCTGGTCAGCCTGTTCCAATGCCTTTTTCAGAGAAGAAATTTTTTCCTAATATTCAACATGAACCTCCCCTGGCACAAATTAAGGCCATTATTTGTCAAACTGATGTTAACTAACTGGGAGAATAGACTAATCACCACGTTGCCACAACCTCTTTTCAAATACTTGTGGAGAGCAGTAAGATCTTCCCTGAACCTCCTCTTCTTCAGACTAAGCAGTCCCAGTTCCCTCAGCTGCTCCTCACATGTTCCAGACCCTTCACAGCATCATTACACTTCTTTGGACATCCTCCATGGCCTCAACATCTTTCTTGTAGTGAAGAATACAGTACTCAAAGTGTGACCTTACTAGAACTGAACACTGGAGGATGACCACCTCCTTAGTCCTGCTGGCTACACTATTTCTGATACAAGCCAGGATGCCATTGATCTTTTTTGGCCACCTGGGCACACCACTGACCCCTGAGGAACATTGCTATCAAATTAATTTAGCTCCACTCACCACTACTCTTTGCACCCAGCCATCCAGTCAGTTTTTTACCTAGTGAAGAGTACAAGTTTTTAATCCATGAGCTGCCAGGACCATGTGCCAAGACATACCAGGGAAAAGGAAAAAATAAGTGGATGGCAACTGATTATACTGATTATAAGCAGAAAGCAAGAATAGTAAGTTTTGAAAAATAGGATACAAGGAAACCATATATAATCTGTGTGGTAATTCATTTTTTTATATGCTTCTATATACACCAGTTGTATATATATGTTTATTCTCTTAACAACCATAAAAGAATTTATCTCTAAAATGCAAATATATACCTTTAAGAAAATACAGTAAACTAAATACTAACCTTCATCTGTACTTACTGCAAAAAAGAGGACTTTGTTTCCTTTAGCAGTTATGATGGACTAATAAAAGGGGGTCCACGTAGTGAACCAGTAAGTATTATAGGCATTTCAGGCAGTTCTGCCCAGGAAAAGTTGTAGGCAACCCCTGCAGGCTGAATGCCATTCCCAGCTGCAGTTCACGATGTGTGCTTGCTTACAGGATATCTGTAATTTGTTAGAAAGCAAGATGGTTTGTGTGAGACAAACTCATTCCATGTTGTCAGTGAGTAATGCACAGTATGTGGGAATGAAAGGCAGATTCAAATACTAATGTAGACTTTTTTAAAAAAGTTACACAGTTAGTATCCTTTCCATGGAGCAGCTTGCATAGCTGTCAGTAAACCTCAGTCATGACATATTCGTACAAAGTTACTTTATGTACAAACAGGCCACATCTTGAAACTTATTCAAGATCTACATTACACTTGTATAGCAAACTAAGACCCCAAAAGATTCATGCATTATTAAAGAGATGATGGAAGTGCTCTAGAATCAGCTTTCATCTAAATAAAGGTGACGATGTTTATCTGTACCCTTTGTATTCATTGTTGTCTTGAGTGCACAATGCTTCCTATTACCATGTATGTTATTGATTTGCTGACTAATCTTTTTATGTGATCAGTATTGATTGTTACTCTCAGTCTATAACCTTTAGACATAGTGATATTGAGGCTAAATAAAACACAGATGCAAAAAATATAACAAGTTCCAATACTGGTTATTTCCTTTCCAGTAAGTACTTTAAGTAAATTTCTTATTTGACAACTAGAAGCAGTATTTTTAGAGAAAAGTGTAAATAGAAGATGAATATACAATCTTTAGTTCCTTAATATAAATTACTCAAGAAGAAATAGTAAGTTGCCTTGGGGAAATCAACAGCTTCTACAATTGGATTGCTTCTGTCACTGCATGGACACAGTCTTGTTTGATGTCCTCCTACCATTTGTCTTGTATGGAGTCTTTTATCTAAATCCAAAGCAATGCAGTCATCACTGCTGCAATTCAATAATGGCTCCACAGGAGCTGTCATCCACAGTTTGCTATTCATCTTGTAAAGCCTTTGAGTTTTCAAAGTACCCACTATGGTTGGTATTTCAATGCTGTGGACAGATCACTTAAGGTTCTTTTGTGTTTTCAAAACAGGCCTAAATTGAGGATGAACAGATATTGAAATACCCTACTTATTGTACCTGGGTGCAGAAAGAGACCATGGAAGTGTCAGAAGGTAATTAGATGATCAGCCCCACCTCCCAGCTGAAAATGCGCTACTTTGCGGGCTTGAATCACACTTTTCTCTCAGTACTGGCATTGCCTGTAGGGAATGAGCCCATTGAAACAAAGAGAAAAAAAAGAAAAAAAGAAAAGGGATGGAAAAAATGGCATTAGCCACTAGCAGCCTCAGGAAGTGAAAAAATATTGTGTGTTAACATTGTGAAGTCTAAAGCACAGAGAGAAGTTATTTCTACTCAAGTAGAAGATGCCATTTATTCCACTTGATATAGATTTAGAAAGCAGGGGCCATTTTGGACTTCTAGGCTAGTGGTAATCCTGAAAGAACTCACATTTATCATGAGTCAAAGACCCTGGATATAGGCAGCTGTTTAACAAAGAGCTGAGATTTAAAACAAACTGTTGAGATTCGATTCCTCTCCTCCCCTCCCCTTTTATTTTCTTTTAGCTGTTTACCTGGTCCAATCTGAACAATATGTTTTCAAGTTTTTTAATAGTTTGCTTTGCTGTTGTCATTTTTAAACAAGAGTCATTTTTTGGCACTAATCTGGAATAATTTAGTATAAAACAAGAGAAGAAGTACATTTGTTGTAAGTGAGTTAGCTTGGATAAGAAAGCAGTTTTATTACCTGAGCTGAACTTTGTCCAGGATATTGAATTTATATATAGCCTTTCCTTCTGAGAAATTTACAGATTGGAGTTTTATTGAAGCTTCTGTTGGAATACTTCACACTGGTGTGCAGGGGTCTTTGGAGGAAGAAAACTTCCTCTTTCAGATCCAACACCACTTTAAATCTATCTTCACTAAAGAGCAAACAGAAATATTTCATTTTTGAAAATTTCCTAAATCCATCCATAATAATTTTTGAATTTGCCTTAGATCTAGGACTCTTTGGCACAATTCCCATATATGCCTTCCCCTGTTGCCTTTTTGGATACAAGTAACATAAATAACTGCTTTCTTAAGAGTACAACTTTGCAATAAGTGGTCTTTAAGGGTATGGAAACATACTTGCCTTGTCCATAGCCTCTGTCAGAAAGAGGCACAGATGGACGACTGGGAGGCAGCATCCTGAACTATTGACCAGTTCCACCCTTGACAGTTCTAGCTCTGCTACAGAAACCATCAAGCTGGTACCAGGGTCCTGTACTGATGTGTGTGGATGATGCTGGGAGTCTCTGCAGGTGCAAGTCCAAATGGGAAGGATTTCTTAATGCTACAGAAAGAAAGCCCTGTTTCGCATCTCTATCTTTTGCTGTCTTCCTTTTCTGAGCTAAACTGTACAAATTTTCCTGACCAGAACTCGTTGCAGTGGCAGAGCTGTGATTCACCTGATATTTTCTGAGACAGCCAGGCGTTCCCCTCTAAATCTCTTCGTCCCCTTCAGCCTATTTTTAAATGCCTGGCCTCTGTTCTTAAGTGCTGGTATTGAGCAAAATGTAAATACAGTGCAACCTCTGGTTTTAACCTTGGCCTTGATCCTCCTCTTATTCTAGTTAAATGTAATAAAAAAGAAAGGTAACATGAAGATGTATATTATTTTGTAAAATATGTTTGGAATTCTTTAAAATACATGAGTCAGCTAAGCATTTAAAAGTAAAATATAGATATAAAATTATTCAGACAGGGTGATATAATATAGAATTTAAATTGAGCATATTTTAGCAGCACTGGGAAACCTTACCCCAGAGCTAATAATGTAATAGATCTATCTCACCAACAACTTGGAAGTTGCAACAGAGTTTTATCCACAAAGGAGAGTTCTCTGGCCTACTTTATTAAATACCTTAGAGGACTTTGCCTGTAAGATTACATTTGAACAATGTGATTTATTAAAATCTCTGTTCTTATTTTTCCTGCTGAAATTTTAGCCATTTTCTACGAAAAAAAATGCATAAACAAATCCAACAGGATAAATAAACATTATTCAACAAATGTTTCAAGAAAAAGGCATATAGGGAAAGTTTATATTCCAGTATCACTTTTATGCATCTCCTTCAGACAGGCGTTCCTGATCAAAAGTATTTTTTCAAATCAGAAGCAGAGCTGGGAAAATAACAGAAAAATGACCTATTAAAAATACTAATTAAAAAAATGAAGCAAGTTGAAACATTGTTGCCACTTCTTTATAATGGAAGTAGTTTCAATTTTGTCTAACAAATCTTAATGTGCTGGGTGCAAATTACATATCATTGCAGAAAGATAGCAACAGAAGTTGAAGTTACATCATCTCATACTTCACTTGGGATGGACATGCATATTTTGGTGACTTCTATTAAGTGATAGTTTACATTAACATATGAAATACATTCACTAAATAGGATTTAACATGACGTGAAATTAACAGACCTATAGTGATGCTAATTATAGTTATATCTTGGGTTTCTGCTTAGATTTCGTTATATATTCTACAGTTTACCTTGGAGTTTTTATTTAATTCTGTTTGACCTGAGAATTTAAGTTCATTCAATTTAGTAGGAGGATGTTAGATATTCAACAACAATAATAATTATTTTTAAATCAGGCCATTTATGCAAGTGGTAGAGTGACATAACTCTAGTTATATTAGTGTCAGTGGCATGTAACTCTACACAGACTTTTTTGCAGAGGGATGCAAAGGATATCACAAAAACATTTTATTATATATAGATATATGCCCTTCTCAGGTGCCTACCTGCCCACCTGCCAAGTTCCAAAAATGCATATTGGCACCAGGAAAAAGTGTAGAAGTGTAATTCTGGAGAATGAAAAGCAAACATTCAAACACTTATTTGGCAATGCCCGAAATCCAGACACAGAAAGCTAAATTGTCAAAGCAAAATAATCTGATTAAACTGTAACTTGTTCCCTGTATATGGAGAGGTGCTAATGTGATAAAGGATTCTACCACAAAAAGGAAATGTAACAGAAGAAATTTCCATGAGTATACTGTCATAGGCAATTCAACACAGAAAAAAAAAGTTCACATTCACTTACCAATAGCTTATTGGAAGAACAAACAAAAACAAATCATAACATCTAGTAACTAAAGATATGAAGGGTGCAAGTAAAGAGTGTGAATGCGTGTGTGAGTGGCTAGTGGTCTTAAAGAGATGGGATTTATAATGGAGGGTAAAGACATAGTCAAAAAAGTCAGTGCAGCTTAAAACCCCCTGTATTTTGTTATCCAAACAAATAAACAATTAAACAATGCTGAAATTCCTTATAAACATGAGGTGGTAAACATAATTTTAAAGAATATATAAGATTACAAACTATATAGAAAACCACCAAATGTGAAACTACTGAGGGAGAGAATTAAAGACAAGATCTGGGCATTCTTTTAGTCTGATTGGGAAACTCTTCCCAGTTTGGCCAATATTCAACAACAATCAACAGGATGGACCAAGGGTGTACATGAATGTTTTACAGGAACTAAAACCCTGAAGGTAGCTGTCCATGCCACTCCTCTCCTGAACAAGGGCTGTTGGGAAGTACCACAGGTGGAACCTGTCCTCCAGGCTGCAAGGGACTGCCAGGGAGGTGTTATGGGCAGGTGGTTCAACTAAGAGAAGAATGAAACTGCAGTCTGGAGGCTTTGGAAAGAAAAATGGATTTTCTGGGAGGTAATTCAGAATATTTCCCAAGCGTAACCTCAAAAGAAATGGAAGGTATTTAGAAAAAAAATGACAGCTTATGTTACTTTTGGAATATATATATATATATTTGATATAGCTTTACAGAGAAAAAGCTTTACTTTCGATTTGCTTTATTCCAGCATATGATGACAAATATTTAAAAAATTATGTAATTTACCCTACTGTGAACACAGTTCTTGGAGCAGGGAAAAGTGACAAAGATGTAAAGAGGCTGGTTAAAAATAATTTGCAGCGGCTAGGCTACTGTATTTTAATCTTTTGCAAAACAAATGCCCAAAATTAAAGGTTGTTTTTATTCTCTCTTGCAGCTCTGTGTGTGTGTGTCTGTATATGCGTGACCTGTTAATGCATTTGGACATTAAAAGATTTGAAATGGATCCTGTATTTTCTCACAGATTACTTTGCACTGGAATAATCCCTGTTTGGGTGCTGTACTAATCTATAGGACTGTTATGATACTAATCACTTTTGTGAACTTGCTGGGGGACTTTTGTAGAAAAGAATCCTCACAGCTGGGAGACAGTAAAGTTGAAGCAGGAGGTAATGAACTGTGGTGGCATCTCTGAGGCCCAACAGTGTCTTATATGTCTTCTCTCACACAGTAATGGAAAATTTCCACACAAGTAGGACAGAGAGGACCACTAAGGGCAGCTTTTTTTTTTTTTTCTTTCATTAAAATAATAAAAAAAAAAGGTTTGTTTGTTTGTTTGTTTGATTGATTGATTTTTGCTGTCTGTATATTAATTCCCAGACCTATCTTCCCTGCAACCTCGTATGTCCTGCAAGGAGGAGAATTTGTCTGGAATCCAAGAGGCAGGACTTGGACATTGCTTTCTGAAATGGCACAAATCCAAGAAAAATATTCACAATGTAATATCAAGCTTTGTCATTGGGATATACTGCATTTATCTGAATGTCTGACACTGGTTGTTGTCAGAGGTCAGATCGTCAGAAGCCACCTGGTCAAGGGCCTGGGAAACCTGCTGTTGGTGGACCTGCCTGAGCAATAGTGGGACCAGATGGACCCAGATGTCCCTGACAGCCTCAGCCACGCTGTGATTTTGTGAAAACAGACATGAAATGAAGACAATTTGATTGGGATGTTTAATCATCTGATGCTACATCTCTAAATCCCACTAAGACATGGCTGCACAAACGCACCTTGTTAATGAAACAGCACATGATTCATATAAATCAAGTATAAGGTAGAGATCTCTGCTTTCTTTGTGCTTCTGCACAAAGCTGACAGAGAAGACCAGGATACAAAGTTTGTCCAAGTAATGCCATGGAGGCATGATTTCAGAGCGTTCCTCATGCCCTGAGATGCCCTTGACGTCATTGGTGACATTCATAGTTTCCCACTGCCCTTGTCCAAGGGTTCCATTGCATGTACTGCTGTGCACATAGAGCCTGATGCCCTGGGTTTATTGTCTTTTACTGTACACACAGTCTCTCTCAGTCCCAGACGTAATATTTACACAACAGATTGGATTAGCTCATTTGCAGGGAGCTTGCTATGAATACCCCGTCAGATAATTTTTGTGGAAAAACTTTTGTTTGCTGATTAGTTCAATGCTTGCCTTCAGTCCAGTATTTTGGGGTGAGGTTATTTGGAATCTGAAGAGGAGGAAGTGGGGAATCCATATACCTGTATGAGATGTCTGCATGCTGAACTGTGGACACACGGTCCTGCCAGTGGTGGTGGAAGGTGATGAAGGCAGGCCTGATCCTTTTGGATTCAAGCTACCACTTTTAACATAATACAAGCCAAAGCTGAAAGTGCAAATGATAGACTTTCCCTTCAGCTCTGTTGTAAATTTTGTGCATGACTGAACTTGGACCTCTCCTTCCAGTTCCTTCTATTTCTTGCCAGTGTTGTTTCTCAGCTCTTAAAGATCTGCTCCTAGTCTCAGGCCCCACACTTAATTGTAATCATAATTAGTGTGGAAGATCCTCATCTTCCTGTGTGTTCATGAAGCCAGGAACACCTCTGATCAAACTCCTACAAAATGATAATTATATTTTTAAGGAAATGGATTAAGGAAAAATCCTACTCCCATGATGAAACCTTGCACAGTCTTGAGTAAATGATATACTGGGGATAAATATCAGGGGGAACAATGTCAAATTTTAACAAGACTGATGAAGCACAAATTGTTTAATCCAGGAAGACTAAGTGGAAAAAAAAAAAAAAATTAAAAAAATCCCATGTAGTCCTGGTTTGCTGCCAGAGAGGAATACACCTCTGTGCAGAGGGTCATGCCCAAACCTTCTACAAATCCCTTATTCTGAGAGCTTCAGCAAGATCCAAGCAGTGCCCATTGCATTTCCTAAGACACATGTATAGATTTAATTTCTGTGAGAAAATTATGGAGGTTTGCAACTGGCATTGGTGACAGCAGAACTGTGACATCTTTAAAACTCCCTCTTATATATTTTTCCCACAACATACTGTCTATGTTAGCAATTGGTTCAAACCATCTTTCTTTTTCTCTCCTCATGCAGATTTGGCAGGGGAACCATCCTGAGAATCATGTTTCCAGCACAAAGAAAATTAAAAAAATACAGGAGGTACTTCCTCAGAATTTATTTTAGTTATCAGGCAGCTTTAGATTATTTGATCAACTACACCTGAATCTTCTCTTGATGTGGAAATTTAAACAAATATTTTTGCCAGCAGAGAAGAATGCCTCCAGTAATAAAAGGCATGTTTGATGAATGCTCATGACTCTTTTTCTCTGTGCTCCAATTTTTTGTGTCAGATCCACACAGCCAGAAGATCTGGATATACTTCCTTTGGATTTTCAGCTTGCTGCATTGTGTAAAATAACGCCAGCCAAGATTATCTGTGCTGAAGACACTGTGTGATGAAAGCTGCTTCTGCAAAATATTCCTTAAAAAATGGTGCTTCACAAACTTTAAGAGATCTCCAGAACAGCCTGTGTCAAACAGACCGTGCTGGGTTCCATGTCCCCCCTCCCAGTGAGGCTAATGTTAACTGCCTGAGCATTAATTTTACTTTCTTTTCTTCTCTTTCATCAGTTGAATGTCAAGATGATGTCTATATTTCATGCACATAAAGCAAATGGGGAAAGTTTCTCTGTGGATACCTTTTCTGCTTTTTAATAAATTCTTTCTTTTGCCTGAAGAGAATTAGAAGCTGGCTTTTGACCTCCATTAATTTTTTTAATTTAATAGTTCTCCGCATGCATTAATAAATATTATTAACCATGCTTTGTACTGCAGTGTTTCCATTTCCTCTTTCTCCAGTGCTTTCTCATCTGCTACAGTGGGTACCCAGTTGAAAAGCTGATTAGGAAAAGCAGAGGGAATAAGTAAAGGAAATCTGAGCTCATTTTCCACCTCTTCTTGAAGACAAAGACATGTAGTCTTTGCATGCCTGCATCTACCTGTGCTGTTTTATAGCAGACTGCTTCGCAAAGCAAAGCTATAATAATAAACTCAGGGATATTTGATCGCTTTCTGAAGGCAAATAACTGCACTTAAATTCTGTAAGTTAAGAATGATCAGATGTGTTTTCAGACTGTGACATCCTGGCTAGTTATTACATGTGCATGCTTTCAGCCAGACTAGTGGGCTGACTTCATTTGTCTTGATTTCTGCAGAACTTCTGGAGCTAGATATATTCCATTTGGAGGGGCAACCTCCAAATCTTGCCTTTACTATCCTAATTCTTTCAGCAGAACTTTTGAGTTACTCCAGTAGTAAAAAATTCAGCTCCAAAGGAGAACGAGGTTGCAAGCTTATAACATATCCTCAAGTAAAGCTGTAGTTACCACTGAATGACAGTAGAAGCCATAAGACTTAAAGCATTCTGTCATATGGTCTTTGTAAAGCAGTCAGAGCACACAGAAGTCCAGTAGCTGTCTGTTAATTTGCTATTAAAGCAAATGATTTCTTTGTTTGTTAGAGATTGGGAAGAAGTAGCAATCAGCAGGTATTATTGAGAGGCTATTCATTTACCAGTCTTCTGGCTAAGCGTCTATCATACAGGAACAATTGACCCCTCTAGTGGAATCAACAATGTACTGCAATTATCTGTTTATGGGTGCTTGAAATTAGCAATGCAAATAGAGCAAAGGTTTTTGCACTACCTGTAAAGTGGTGACCTGCTTGCACAGTGTCACAACATGGATCCATCTTTTTGAGAATGCCCTATTATAAATCTTTAAAATGAAGGCCTCCTTTTCTTGACAATGTCCAGGAAAGATAAAAGACGAGAAAAATGTCAACCTTCCTACTTATAACTTCCTTTGTGCTTCACAAGGCACAGTGTCTGTTTTGTAACTGTCTCCTTTTCAATGCATGCTTTTTTCTCTGGAGGCTGTATGAATATTGTACAATGCCAAGTGCAGCTATTGGCACTTTTCAAGGAACCTGATACAATAAGTAAAAAGGATATGCCCCTAACCATACAAAATTGCTAATGCTTGTGGTATCATTTACATCAATTTTCATCTTTTCTTCTGCAGATTCCTAAATATTTTCAAGTGGAAGTTGCCATATGACAAATCTGGAACCTTTGGCAACAAGCTTGCCTTTTCCAGTTAGCTTTCTCTGAGCTCACTAGAAGGGGTCTGTGAGTTGAATACCTCCTATTTATATGTTACCTCATAAATTATTGAGATTCAAATAATTAATGATTGGGAAATAATTTAAAAGTATTTAATGAAATTCAACAACAATAAAGGAAAATCTTGCATGAAAGTTTCATAAAGCTTACTGTCTGAGGCAATATTTGGAGTATTTTTCCATAGAAGTGGAAAATACAGAAATGAGTAGAATGATGTAAGGAAGTGCAAATCACATTCAGAGAACACATACGCCCTTGTCCTTTTCAAAAAAGCTCTTTCATTCTGTTCCTTCCTGGAACTCCTCCTTTGTTTATCTGTCACCATTGGCTTTGTCCACATCCTTCAACATGTGAACTGCTGTATCATGCTTTTCATTTTGCCTTTGTGTAACAACACCTTTGGTGTTCTGTAGGGTCAAAAGCAGGAGCAACTCTGGCTTAAATGGGATACAGTAAGAAAAGAGGAGATAACTTTGCCAAACACACATAGCCATCTCCAAAGCACAAATCAGTAACCAGTAGAATAGTCCATGGATTTCCAAGATGGTGTTGTTGGCTAACCAAAAAGTACATCTAGGCTGTTCACCTGTGCCTACTGTTGCTCCTTAAGACTGCATTTATAAAATTTATAAAATTAATTATAAAATTTATGTCCAAAAGGTGCAGTGATCTGCCATACGCTCTTATCACTAAGCTTGGGTGTAACAGTCAGTGATAATTAAAGAGGCTTCCTCAGTCTTGTAACACGCAGCTTGTGAACAAGAAGTCTGTGTTGACAGGGAGCGGAAGAAGTTCAGTGATCAGTAGGTCTGGTTCATCGCAGGTATCCGAGTTCCATCTTTCTCTCTACCACAGATATGTGAGAACATACTAATACACGTACACAAAAGACTTCTGACATGGCATCTTATCAGAAGACTTACAAAAAAAATTCACTTGAGAATGCATATTGATGTATCTGAGTCCACTTAACCAATTCTATTTCCCCATCTAATTTTGTCCTTACAAAAATAAATAAATAATAAGAAAAACTTAAGTGTCAGCATATGCATGCATTAAATGGTCTGTGTTTTTCCCATTGACACTAAGGTCATTACAATCTCTATAGAAATATCTGTAACATAGCATTGTTATACAACTCATAACAGGTTAAACAATAATGACACCTTTTAAAATGTCACAGTATAAAATGCTCAGAAGTATTTTGAGAGATCTAAATTGAAGTCTTCATGGCAGAATAGTCCAGAACAGCAACTCTGCAGTATCAGAGTATGTTATCCCTTCCCTTCCTTCTTTCTATTTGTCTTTCCTTTCCTTCCTCATTAACACATGAACTTCATGACTGCCATTATCCCCACCTTTCCCATTAGTCTTAAATTGAAATCTGCTGAAATTAAGTATTAATACTCATATAGAAATTTAGTACAAGTGATTCTTCAGTACATGTGCAGGTCTTTGATAGGGAACCCTTTAAGCAGAGATCTGTGAATGTAGGGAAAACCTTATTTGCAAAAAAAACAAACCAGTGAAAAGAAGACAGGGTTTAAAATATGTTTGCATGATGCTGGTATACTGGGGATTCCAGCCAGATGATTAATTGTCTTCTTTTTTTTTTTTTTTTTTTTTGTTTCTATGGTTCCCACAGTAACTGCACCAAATATCTGAACATCGGTGCATTCTGGTTATTCTCTCTAAGGAATTCTTTTTGTTTCAAGAAATCACACTAAAACTAAATATTAGTTGTTACTGAAACACTCCAGGGTTCAGTCAAATCACAGAGCTAAATAATTCAATGTCTTATCTATGAGAGATAGCTCTTAAGTGTAGCAACTGTATATATGTTCTACAGCTGTTGAGAAAAGATCTGACATCAGTCCAAGATCAAATTAGAGATAACATCAAATCTGTGTCAGGGAATGAAAGAAATAGAAATCCTTGAAGGGCAGGTGTAAATTGGATAAGCTCGAATCCTATAAGACTAAGAGAATACAAGAGGTATTCCAAGCCAAGAACAAAAATTTAGGGTCTGTATTCCAGAAAAGTACTATATATATATCATAACAGGTGAGACAACATTAGACGGAAAGATTTGACTTCAGTGCATATTCAAAGAACTGATATATTAAAAAAAGAAAAGTAACAAGAAATGCAAGCAAAATACTAAATCAAGCTTACAGTACAGCTTACAGTTACAGTAGAATACAGGAGTTACAGATAGGGCAAAAGTACCACTGTAAATCATGTACATGAAAATGAAACTAGGAAATCCACCTGTTATGGACAAATCAGAGTCAGTGTTTGACATCACATGTAGTTGTAAATTTTAGGCATCTGTGTCTCTACAGTAGTGTTTCTTCTGAGCTTATAAGCAGCATCTATACATTCCATCTATACATTGGAACAGTAATCTAGAGAAGCCAGTAAGATAGAAGCCTCAGACTCAGAATAAAAATACATCAGTTTCGTTAGCCTCTAACAGATTGAAATGCTAGCAGGATAGGAGAAATGCAAGGGCCCTGCTGTGCAGTGGAAGCGGGCACCATAATTATCTGATGAAAGTAAATGCTGGTATACTAATGAATCATTTGTCCCTGAAAGGCTGATGCTGGAAAAGTTAAAGTTGTTTATTGCATTTAGTAAAACTCTACAAAGCCTACAAGGATTCTGCTGGTACAGGAAGAGGAACTTAGCACCTTTACTCCATTTACATTTTCATAATCCATGACTGAGACTAAAACGAATTACATACCTGAAAAAGAATTCATGAACCTATTTTGTCACTGGATGGGAGCACCACTGGTATCTACCTCATTATGGGCAGATGCAAATCTAATATAAGAACTTACAGTGGGGGAAACTCTATCACTCCAAGTTTTTGAAAATTGGTTTAATAAGGAGTTTGAGATTTCTTCAGAGCATTTCGGATTCTAAGCAGGTCACGGCCATGTTGGAAGTCATTCCTCAGTAGGTGTGATATAAATGTGATAATATTTTTTCTAGATTTCTGGTCACTAGTAATGAAAGTATTGATAGTACTAGACTGAGGACAAACTGTTGTAGGAGCAGAACACAAATATGGCAAAAAGCCATTGTGATTTCGTCCTTCCAATATGGCTTTCTAACAGATTCATCCTAGAGCACATTTCCTTAATTCACTTATACAAAATTTGTCATATTTTGATAGACTAAGTAAAAATAAATTATATGGCTTATCCTCTTTCCTACCTACATGATTACTATTTTCTTGTGGATAGAAGTGCAGTTGTTGTGGTATGGTTTTGTGAGATTTCCATCAGGTATAAAAAAATTCTGTTTTTCATCCAGGTTATTAAAATTTGTTAAACTATTACACACTGGTGACTGTTCTTTTCTCTCTCTTGCATGAGACAGACAACATTTTTGTCTATTTTAGCAAGGACATCTCCAACCCTTCCTGTATCTATTGTTCTACACTATTTCAGGTTTGATTGTTAATGGCTTCAAGTTTTCATAAGCCAGCTTTTGTTAAACAGATGAAATGTATCAGATGCATATGATTCAAAATTATTAATCTTATTTAAATTCTATGAATACTTTTATGAGGACTGATCTGAAAGTAATGCTTCCAAATTTATGATATTGGCCCATGACATCAGAGATAGATGTTGGTGGTATGGCAGCAGAGATAGAACCTTCCCACCAGTATTCCATTACATTTTGTTGCTGTGTGACAAATAGCAGCAAAGGGGCACACCGACAGAATGGTATCTGACTTGGAAGTGTGTATGAAGCAAAGGTGTGTCACTGAATTCCTCCATGTTGAAAAAATTGCACCCACTGACATTCATTGATACTTGCTGAGCATTTACGGAGACCATATTAGTGAGATCCATATTAGTGGATGTGAGCTCAATGAGGCAGTGGAGCCAGCAATGTGAAAGACAAGCCATGTTCCAGATGGCCATACTGATCTTTACAAGTGTGGTATTGTTATGGTTTTATGATTTTTGTTGTATTATTGATATTCCACATCATAACATTATGTGGTGTATTGGGAGTTAAAGAGTTAATGCTCCAGCTGCATGCTGGGTATTCCCGTCTGGGAATCGAACCCGGGCCACAGTGGTGAGAATGCCGGCTCCTAACCACTAGCCCAAGAGCATTAGCTCTTTTTTTAACTCTTTAACTCCCAATACACCACATGATGTTATGATGTGGAATATCAATAATACAACAAAAATCAAAACCATAACAGGCATACAGGCTCTTATTCATTACTGGTGAAAGTGCATAGCTAGTGTTGATGACTATGTTGGAAAATTGGAAAACAGTGTTTTGTAGCTGAGAATTTGTTCTATCAGTGTTATTGTGCTCTTTGTATCTATTGTAGTTTCCATGGAAATAAACAGGAGCCATTACTTTCAGAACGACCTACTTATCTAGAGGAGACACCAAGCAAAACTGAAAAACTATGTTAAATTGACTATGTTCTTGTCATCTCAGGAGTAGCTCTTCTATTATACTATTTGGGAAATTAGGTTGGTTTTTTTCCCCCTGTGGTTTGTCTTTGAATATTGAAGTCCTTTCAGAATTTTGTTTTCTTACAGCACATGTCCCTCATCAAGTACACTTTGGTTTGTTTCCTTGCTGTTCTCATTTCTGCCACTAAACCTGTGTTGCTCTTTATACTTATGCTACTTTCTAATCTAAATTCTTTTTCTTTTTAAATTAGTTTTGAAGTCTTATGTTTGAGTTTTAGTTTTATTGATCATGTGGTGTTTACTAGTTTGTTCATTATTTTTCTGTCCTTCTATTTAAACATTTGTCTCAGCAATGCATTCATGGACTTGCTGTACAGCTTGTGTCCTGACGTATTGTTTTGTAATAGATACTTGAGTATCTACAATAGATACTTGGGTATCTACTTGGGTTAAATCACCTATACCTTGCAACTTACAGTAGGATAAATCAATCTTCCATTTGTGGGCCTGTATGAGGGGCTCACAGGGAAATTCCCATTTCCGAGTTGCATATACAGTCACTCCAAAGGAAAAAATATTTCTGATTGATGTTAGTAGAGAAAAGTCAGTAAGTGTTTCCTTTTAGCAATAAATACAGTCTAATAATATCCATATCCAATTTGGCTTGAATCTCTTAGCTTTGTAATACTGGCTCAAAATTGATAATTTTATCTTCTGTGTTCTTGGATACTGATTAAGCTTGCAAGCAAAAGGAGCCTAAATTCTAACAACGTTTGCCGTTTATTAAAAGCCAAGGATATTACTGAAGTCCTGACATTTGTGATCCTTTAGTCCTTAAATTGCTCAAAATCATTCTAATAAGATTCATGACTTACACCAGTATTATAATTATTGGTGCTAATTTTCCTCAGACCTGCTATTGACAAAGTACATAGACCAAATTAACCTCTGCAATCAGTTAAATTCTCACACTGTGTTTCTTTAAAGATGGATGTGAATCACTGTGTAATGGAACTCATAAAAAGGTACTCCTTTTAGGAAGGGTACACAATTTAGGCACTGGATGACAGTTTTAGAACTCAAAAATTTGGAGTAGATCCATGGATTCAGTTGAACTTTTTCAAGTGATAGTAAGTGAGGGTAATAATTGTCTCACTGAGCATAGAGAAGAAAATATAAGCATATGCACACAAAACCAGCACAGTTGTTCTTGAAGGCTTAGATCTGTTAAAGCAGTTGCCTTGAACAAAAGCTAACACCTACAGCTAATAAGCCATTTTACATCCTTCTCCTTCACTCACTCCTGGTTACACACTGGAAGGTGATCTTAACTGATTTTACATATATGTGGAAAAACAATCAGGTAGAATGTGTGTCAGGAAGTCTTCAATACAACAATTCCATATGTTCTAAAATTAACATTAAGAAAATTATTTCCCATAACACTGATCATCAAGAAAATCCACATACAGAAACAAATGCAGTTCCTTGCAAGTATCCATACAAATGCCACATAGGTCAAGTTTATGTAATACGAATATGCTGCAAATATGGAACTGGTGACATCATCTAATGATGTTAAAGCCAAGCTGGTCTTTTACCTCAGAGACTTACATCAATCGTCAGTGAAGTGGTTATTATTGAACACTGAATCATAGAATTGCTCAGGTTGGAAAAGACCTTCAAGATCAAGCCAAACTTCAACCAAACCACACTAACCTAACTCTGACAATCCACCAAATCATGTCCTGAGCACCACATCCAAACAGATTTTAAACACATTCAGGGACTCAACGACCTTTCTGGGAAGTTTATTCCAGTGCCTAACAACCCCTTCCATAAAGAAGGTTTTCCTTATATCCAAAATAAACCTTCTCTGGCACAACTTGAAGCCATTTCCTCCTAATCAGATCGGTTGGCCTAATCATTTGCAACACAGTACATTTTATAGGCTTGATAGGAGTCATTGAGACCAATTTTTACTGCCTCCATTTCTATAGGTTTCATCTTAGCACATTTGTTAATAAGTACTTGTAGGAGATTAATGCTTTAAATCTGTTTCTTTTCCAAAGCAACAAGAATGTAAGGAAGATCCACAATGCATTTCATAAAAGTAAAACATGCTTTTAAGTGCTACACGCTTCCTCCCACATCATACTCAAGAAAGCCAACCACTTCATATATAGGCACTTGAAACCTATTTTCTGTCTGTTCCTAGATAGGTATAAGATATGATACATTCACTAATAGAATATATTACGTTCATACAACAGTAACGAGTTTACAAGGTTTAAGTTCTTTACCTGAAGATGATGTACAGGATTCTTCTGTTCGATTTTCCCAAGACAGTGAATTCGCTGGAAAATATCAACTACACTCTCAGCAAGTTTGCAGATGGTACCAAACTGTGCAGTACCGTTGACACTCCTCAGCGACAGGATGCTATTCAGAGAGATATGTTCAAGCAATGGGCCCAAGTGAACCTCATGAGATTCAACAAAGCCAGGTGCAATGTCTTGCACCTGGGTTGTGGCAACCCCAATTATCATTATAAGCTGGAGGATGAAAGGATAGAGCACAGTCCTGACATAAAGAAACTTGGGGTTACTGTATCCTGGACTGCATCAAAAAAAGTGTGGCCAGCAGAGTGAGGGAGGTGATCCTGCCCCTCTACTCTATTGTACACTGGTGAGACCTCATCTGGAGTACTGTGTCTAGATGCAGAGTCCTCAGTACAGAAGAGACATAGACCTGTTGGACTACATCCAGAGGAGGGCCACAAAAATGACCCAAGGGATAGAACACCTCTCCTACAAAGACAGGCTGAGGGAGCTGGGGCTGTTCAGCATGTAGAAGATAAGGCTCTGGGGAGATCTGATAGCAGCCTTTCAGCATATAAAGGGGGGATATAGGAAAGAAGTAGACAGACTCTTCAGCAGTTTCTGTCGTGATAGAACCAGGGGTTTCCAACTAAAAGTGGGGAGATTTAGATTGAATGTAATGAAGAAGTTTTTTACAATAAGGATGGTGAGGCACTGTAACTGATTGCCCAGAGAGGTGGTAGACGCCCCATCCTTGGAAACATTCAAGGTCAGGCTGGATGGGACCCTGAGCAACCTGATCTAGCTGTATGTATCCCTGTTCATCTCATGGGAGTTGGGTTAGATGACCTTTAAAGGTCCTTTCCCTCTCAAATGATTCTATGGTTAACTAAAAACTGTGCGAACACTGTACGTGTACAGCCTCCTTTGCACAGTTAGCAGCAATGAGCTACTTAGCAGTAACTGTGATAAGTACTTCTCCTGAAAGTGTACTTCAATCTACATTTAAACTGTTAATGCAAGAATACATTCATTGTCTTTTGGCGAGATTATGACAGAAAGGAATATATAAGCCTACTTCTAGCAGAAAACAGTGGCAGAAAAATCCCTTCAAAACTAACTTCCTAACTCCAGCTCAATTGTTTAATACCAAGAGCAATTCTAATCAAATTTCTTTTTTTAACCCCTTTTTTCATACCTGAAGTCCAAAGAAAATGGGAACAACAGTAGAAAGAATTCATTATATACATATTAGTGTTCTGAATTCAGGAAACAGGATTAATCATACCCAAAATACCCAGAAGAAAGTGTGTTTATAATCCCTGCACATTCTCATTAGCCACTTGAAACCAGTCTGTGGAAATCTCTAATTGGGGAAGAAATTCTATACAAAATCTTTGCCCCAGAATTGACTGAATCAGGGCTCCAGGGGAAAAACAACATGATTAGCTTTGGCAGTTAGACTCAGCTGAAAGTCTGCATAAGAAAACAGATTCCCTTGAAAAATTTTGCTGCTGTTGGCCTAACTTAGAGCACACCTCTAGCTGTGGTATGGATGTCCTTACAGAAATAAGGGAATTTATTGGAATGTGATTTGGAGTCCAAGGGGAAAAGGCGAAGATGTAATTTTTTGTTTTTCTGTTGCTATGAAGGCTACAGTAATCACTGTCACGTTATGTGTTAGCATAGACTGCACATAAAGCAGACTTCATTATCTAAGTCATGGCTTGTTTCTGAATTTATTTTTAAAAAGGAACTTTTTTCCCTTGTTTTCTTTCCCTTTCTCTTTCTCTTTCCCTTTCCTTTTCCATTTCCCTTCCCTTTCCTTCTTTCTAATATGTTAGACCTTATGGTGACTTCTCATGAAACAATCTCCTCATCTGACCAGAACACAGGAAATTTAAGAAATGAAAATTACACCAAGTGTGTTTAACTGCCATCCCTCTGAACCTCTGTTTTCATCTCCGGGATCTCTCCAATAAGTTCTGTAGGTTTTATGGTCAAGCCAATAATCCTAGGATAGTAGCTGAGTATCATTGAGCACACCATCTGTAACAGCTGCATTATCCCAGCAGAAAAGAGGGGAGCCACTGAAATTACCTAAATGACAACAACCTAAGTACAGCACTATTTTTCTCTTCTGTTCCACAGCAGAAGTAAAACCTGTGAGGAGCTAAAGAAGGCAGAAATGAAGAGATCATCTGGGATGGTGAAGGGTTTAGTTGAGGACTAAGCAACAAGCAGAAAATGTTTCAAATACATAAATAGTGCTGAATTAAGACATTTCCAAATAAGTTGTTTAGAGTGGGTCAGGTTAAGGACAAAAACTGAAGAAGTTTGATCTCTAATCATAGGGCAGAGGTACAACTTTGAAAGTTTGTGAGTGAAACAGATGCCTGGAAAAAAAAAAAAAAGACTGAAAGGCACACCAGAAGAACAGAGGAACAGAGTACGCTACCATTACCCCTCTTATGATGTGGAAATGTGAATTGCTGTATTTTCTGGCCAGGCACATGTATGCAAATATATGTAAATTTTATGCAGATTGTATCTTCAGCTTTTTTGATGCCCAATGCAGTCAGGTCTATGATATAGTTATCCAGAAGGAATCAGTGAATTCTTGCTTGCGAGGCAGAAGCGTTCGAATATGGATGGAGATCAAGTAGTTTTCTTCCAGTTCTACTTTAATGACTAAAGAGAAAAGAGTAACTCTCTGAATTAGGCCATGTGCTAAACTGGAAGTCATCTGTAAAGAGGTTCAGAAGAACCATGTATCTATGCATTGAAATAAAGGGACGTATATATTCTGCTGGGATTTCTAAATTATGAGACAATTTGCTATAAATCACACTTCTGTTTTTGTGATTCATATAAGGACTGGGTAAAATCCATCCTGAGTTAAACATATCTGTGGAGGTCAGCTAAAAACATTTTACATACCTTTACAACATTTGTTTATAAGCAAATAGTGTATACAGGAAAATAAAAATCTTTATTCTGTACACTGGATAGCACCAGGAAGGGGAAACCCTACATTAAAAAATTTGACTTAAAGATTTTTAATTTATATTTCACAATGAGTGTGTTGTTATGGCAAGTCCTGAAAGGTCAACTGGTCACTATCAGTCCTTCAACCAATGAAGAAGCTGAGATAGGATAGGGAAGACGATAGCAATGACTACCATTTGGTTGAATATTCCCAAGCATTTTTCACAAGTAATTGTTCAAATGAATGAGCTGTAATTAACTATTCACATTCTTTTTGTGTTTGCTTTCCACAAATATTCCAGCATATCAGTTTATTGGCAAGAATGATCAATGCAGCAATGACTTTGCATTTGTAATTATTATTATTTTTACTAGCAGGCAGATAGTAATATTCTCATCCAATTAGAAAACAAACATGTGATTGATATGTCCAATCGGATCCTCTTTTGAATGTCTAATATCAGATACTTTGGTTAAACTGCCTTACAATAACCTGGATACCAAATATATTTATAGAAATTATTCAACAAAAAAATAACAAAAAAGAAATGATCACATGTAAGGTTGACAAATAGAAAATGAAGAAAAAGGCCCATCACCACAAGTGAATTACCATTCATCCAGCTCTGTTGCTGACATATGACTTTCCCAGTATTTCAGCTATATAATCGAGTTTTTTAGAAACTTGAATTGCCCAGCAAATGGTTGAGTAAAGATAATTCAATGACTGCATTTCATCACTATATCCATAAAGCCCAACCAACAGTCAAGTTCAGCCTTGATGCTATCAGGGAAGTCTGAGTTAAGCTGCAACATGCTATTTCACCTTGGCTGAATCTTCTTCATCTTATCTGTATCCAACAGGTCCACCACCAACTGACAGAAGAAGTTAAGATACTGCAATGAGAAGCAGAGGCTCCGTGTGTGAAACAAGCTTTGCATTGCTGAATTTATAGGAACAGAAAACATTCAGCTTTCTCTTCTACTTACCAAGTAATGTTTCAGAGAGAAAGAAATACAGTGCCCTATTTTGGAATGTCCATTTTCACACATAGCATTTGCACACTGAAGAGTTTCCTTCAGGAAACAAACTTTATTCCAGGAGCAGATAGCTACCTGTGCTAGTCTCATTTCAGACTATTTAACACCACACATGAAAGAAGTTTCAGCTAAACTCTGTAGGTGCTGGATTTTATTAAAGTTTTTGTTCATCTCCTCTTATTTTCAAATCTATAGCCCTATCAGGCAGTTTTGTCATGTCAACCTTCTCTTTATTATGGAAACAAAAGTATTCTCCCTGTTAAGGTTGCAACTAGCTTTTAAAGTCCTATTTTTGCCCTTCTTTAACTTTTGCTTGGAAATTGGTTTGGGCTGAAAATTTCCATACTTTGAAGAAAAAGAAGGATAATTAATTTTCTTCAAACAGTGTATAATCAAACTATTTTTGATTTAGAGGTCATTTAAAAATTACCCTGATTAGAAATTTACTTAATATTTTGCTACCTCTAACTCCAAAGCTGCTTATTATAACCCTTCAAACTTTCCCTGTATTTAGATCCATTTGATAATTCTCATCCATTTTTATTCCAATAAATAAATAATTTTTAAACATCTGCAGTTTTGAAGGAGTGAGAGGGTTTTTTTGTTTGTTTGTTTTTTGTTTTTTGTTTTTTTTTGTTTTTCATACTGTCATTTGTCATGTCCTTGTCTCTTCGTTTTAGCTGATGATTTGTTTTCTGTTGGATTCAGTAGAAAAAGTGGTGGTTCATTGTGCAAGAGGAAATAGAGATTGTCAAAAGAAATAGTAAGATGATTTTCAACACACATGCAACTCCAAAAAAGTTCATTCTCTGTGAATTTTAGGATTATTTGTTGAGAGAGAGCAGATATTAAAAAAAATCTGTATCATGTCAAGATTTTATTAATTAAAACAAACCTCTGCATTAGTATTTCAGTTCAGGTCATGAATGTGCTCCTGAAGTGAGTCTTCACTAAACCTAGGTACATCTCGTTCAGCCCAGGAGCTGCGGCTGGAGCTGGTCTTAAGGAAAGAGTCCTGAGAAATGCAGTGTGAATGCCAGATGCTCAGAACCCACCGCTTCTCTTTACAGATCTGTTCCAATTGCATCAGCCTACTTGTTCCTCTTCATGCAGCCAGGAGACTACAGAAATCTCTGTGAGTGTAAAGAAATAAAGTATTTTGCTACCAGTTTGCAATTCTGATATGTGTTCACCTTGGAGGACTCTGAGGTCCTGGTTCCATCAGTGCACCAACAATCATCACCAATGTCATCTCTGCGTAAGAAAACATCCCAGTTAAGAGGATAAGTGAAAGCAGCTGCCACAGAAGCAATAGCATGAGGAGATAAAGAGATATATATGGAGACTTGTCACAGTGAGCCCATACTGTCAGTCAGAAATAGCTGGCGGTTAACAAAGAAAGCTAAAAGGCATGAGAGTTTCTGACTAGAAGGGTTAGGAAGGAATGTTTTAACTAAATCAGAAACAAATGAAATCCTAGAAATGGCATAGATCCAGTACTTGACCAGGATTGTAAAATTGTCAATCACTATGCAGGAAAAACAGAAGTATTCATCATTAGCATGATGTATTCATCTCTTACAGTGATTAATTAAATACTTTTTATTCCATTAGTAACTGGGGAGGATGTGAAACAAAAAACATTAAGCATTTTAGCATCTACTGTGCCCGATAACTTGCACCCAGTAGTATTAAAGAATTGGCTTAAGAACACTCTGAATATTAATGTTGGTTTTGAACAAATTTTGATTTGTAAAAAAAAGAAAAACAAAAAGGGAGATCCAGAGGACTAGTAATGAGTGTTACTGCTTTAAAAAGAGAGAAATGAGATGACATAAATAGTTACAGGGTACTTTGTCTGATATCAGCTTCTCTTAAAGCCACAGAAGGGCTCATATGGGACACAATCATTGAAAAATTCAGATTTTAGCATAGTTAATGCCAGTTAAAATTGTTTTATGGAAAATAGGTCTTATCAAGGAAATCTATTACCGTTTTTTCATAATATCATCTAAGTCTGGGTGATAAAGATTAAAGTCTTAACATAATATACTTAGATCTCTGTGATGAATTTTACCACTTGTGTTACATTATGATTTTAAAAAATAGCATTGCACAGACTCATTGGAGATCACTATAAAAAATAATGTTATAGGTTAAAACTCCGTTAATGAATAAATCACAATTAGGAATTGCAAGTAGGTTCCATTGTAAAGTGAAGACATCTGATTCATCGCAACTGTACGTATAATCTCAACCGTTCTTATCTAATACTTTGTCTTCTACAGCACTCAGGATGATTCAGAGAGAGGTGCTCAGGGAAACCCAACAGCAGAGATGTGAGATGATTTGTGCCACAGTAGCTGTCCTAACTCAGTTTGACTCAAATAAAAGCTGTTCCTATCTGTTGTTGCCACTGAGAATCCTCTGCATCCGTATGCCTGTACTCATTTTGTGAACCCTTCACATCAGTGATTTCCTCAGTTCCAGAATCTAAGGCAAACTGTATGAGAAAATATTTACTTTTCCATTTTACTCCTTCTAATTGCCTCCCTTTATGTCCATGCATGTATAAGACACACCTTCACCATATCCCTCATTACTGTTTCTAAGTTTGACGTCCCTTTTTTCATGGTCAGCAGCCCGTGTCTTTGATTTTTTTTTCAGAAGAGAACTTCTTAATGCTCTTGATCATTCCCATTGTCCTTCACTGAACCCTCTCTAAATCAGCATTATTGTTTATAAGATGGAGTCACTGGTACTGCACGCAGTATTTCAGATCAGACTATAGCATTGGCAGTTTAATCCTTTCTCTATTAGTTCCCATTCTTTATGCATCTTAATATGTTTGCTTATCTGGTACAGCTGCACATTAAGCAGAAGTCTTTACTGAAGTAATTTACAAGGATAACTAGGTCCCTTTCTAAAGCTGGTACACTAATTTAAAGCTCTGTGAGGTGTTGAGTAATTCATATTTTTTCCACCTGGTGTACCTTACTTTGCTTTTGTTGATAATTCATTTGTCAGAGTGAGTAGGTCACACAGGTGTTTTTTTTGTTTCAGAAGTTGCACACAATCGTTTCTGAACTTTAACTGAACTATTTTTTATTCCTGGCAAATTGCTCCCTCACAGCTCTTCCCACTTCCTAGATGATTAATAAATAAGCAGACGAGCAGGAACCTTGGGGCTCACTGCTGTTATCCTTTGACATGATGAAATTGACCATTTAATCCTGCCCTTCACCTCTTTTCCCTCCACCGCTTCTTGATCCATCACTACTTAGCTTCCTTCGTAGTTTCTTGCGAAGAATTTTGTCAGTGGCCCAGAGAGGTTAGAATAAATTACGCTAGCTGCTCTTCTTTATTAGCATATTCAAGGAGTTCTAGGAGATTAACACAACAATATTTCCCTCTGCAGGAACCATGCTGATTGGCCCCTATTTGGCTGAGGTCTCCCAAACGTTTCGTTACTTTGTTTTCAAAGTTATTATTTCAAGTAATTTATTAAGTTCACCCATAAAACTTCCTGTTCTATTGCTCACCCAAACACCCAGTATTTAAATATACATATTTAAAGACCATTCTCATGTTCATTCTGGTGCTATTCTCTGTTTATCAATTAGCTGCACCTAGTACTATATCTCTACTGGTGAAATCTCCAGAAGATGGTTTGGCAGAGAACATAAAACTGATGCAGGTTGCTAAGGATATGTTTTTTGAGTAGGTAAATTGGGTTAGAACAACTGGTAATATGAAGTTCTATTGCTAGCTAATGTATCATTTATTACTTATCCTGTTAGTGTGAATATTTTGGTTCCTGGGCCCAGTCATCCAGGAGCATAAAGAGGCTGAGGCAAAGACAGATACACTAAGCAGAGTTCAAGAAAATTTCTTTTCATGATCTGAAGTACAGAATAATTAGCTGGGTATTAAAGAAGCCTGATATATTTTCTATATTTGAGTGAACAGATCACATAGTGGTGCTCCACAAATATTTGAAAAGAGAAGTTTCTTGATTTCTCAAAATAGGGCAGAAAATGTCACACACTGGCTAGGACTGCAAGCAAAAGGGATTCAGACTGCGGTCTGCTTTTAGGCAGGTGTTTTTTGTTCTGTTTTGTTTTGTTTTTTCTCCACCTCCAGTTGATTCACTTGAAGCTTTAAAACCAAGAATACCTTTCCTGGTAAAAGATACGTTTTAAAGGAGGCTGGAGGCTCTGTGAAGAATTCAGCAAGTTAAACTGTTGGTTTGTGAATCCATTTGTTACCATGAGTGATTATGAGTTACTACATATTAATTAATAACTAAACAGCATACAGCTGTTTGGTTCTGCCAGTGGCTTAAGCTGCCATAAAGATGCTTTGCCTCAGCAGCTCAGCGTTTCATTTTGGTTCCTTTAGATAGCTCAGTTATTTTAATCAACATCTTCCCCAGAACATGTTTTTTTCATGAGGCATTACTTAGTGGGATACTTCCCATTGCTTTCCTAGTATGGTAAGGAAATGTGCCTGGGTTAAACTGGAACTTCTGCCTACAGACTGAAAAACAATAAGAGACTATGTGGTTGAAGGGTAGAATTTGTCAACAGTTTGCCAAAAATCACAATGGAAATTTGTCAAAATTCTGATTTTTGAGGTAGCATTTGGTGATGTCCACAAGTCACAAGTGCTACACAGGTATGAGGGAAGGTGGGGTAGGGAATCCAGAATCTTTGCTGATCTTTAAGAAAAACTTAACTCGCCTTGTCATTTCCATATATTTTCTAATAAGAAATGCCGATGCATTGAAGAACAGAAACATATCAGATGATTAAAGTCAACAGAGTTGTAATATAATTTTTTTAATTGAAACAAAATGTTAAACCGAGAAGAGCAAATTTTTTTAATAAGCATTCTCTGTTTATGATTGCTCCAAAAGTAATACCTCCTCTTTATTTCCATGGAAAATGCAACAACCTCAAAGAGCATAATAACACTAATTGATAGAGCAAATTATCAGCTACAGAACACTATTTTCCAACATAGTCACCACCATTAGCTATGTATTTTCAACAGTAGCCTGCATGCTGTGCTCATAAAAATCTGCACCAGAGGAGGTGACCCACTGTTTCTGTCACTGCTGTTGAAGTGCACCATCCACTGCCTCACTGTGCTCACACCCATTGTTTGGTCTCCACAAACATTCAGCAAGCATCAGTGCATGTCAGTGGGTGCCATTTTTTCTGCTTGGAGGAATTCAATGACATAGCTTTGCTTCATCTGCTCTTCCATGTCAGTCACTGCTCTACCAGACTATCTCTTTGCTGCCATCTGTGACATGACAACAACATGTAATGGAACATTGGTGGGAAGGTTCAACCTCTGCTGTCATACTACCACCAAAATCCACCTCTGACAATGTGGGCCAACATAATAAATTAAAAGCATTACTTTCGGAGCAGCCCTAGTAAATAGATTTTTGTTTTAGATTTACTGAGTAAAATGTAAATTATTTACCTAGACATCATCTGTGTGTTTCAAGATAATCTGGAAACTAATTATGACTGATTTTATTCTTTGCTTGCACCTGCCATTTGTTTCTAAAACGGTAAGGAAAAGAAAAATCTGTTTCAATAAATAATGATATCCTAGGGCCGGCCCATTTATATTTGGTTTTGCACTCATGCATGTACTCTCTCTCGTACCTTTTACTGATTTTGTATATGCTCAAAATACAGATTTTCTAGCAACTTTTGCTTTTAGAGAATATTTCTTTTAGAGAATGAACTTAAAGTCTACATTGTTAAGGGATTAAGCATGTGAAAGTCCAACATTATCTCCCTTATACTATATCAACCCAGGAAGATCAGAGGCAGTACTCTAGTGCTCATCTGCTTTCTTTGTCCTGGTCTGTTTTCACTTCAGGTAGACAGAATAAGAAGAGAAAAAGGAAAAACAATGAGTGAATCCCTTGCAAGCATGTGCCTGAAAGAAATGGTGAGGGACTGCTTTTTGCAAACATTCATGTGGGTACATCATGCTCAAATGATGTTTTGGCTCATGCTGGCTTTAGAATTGTGAAGCTCCATGTGAAACAGCAGTACTCTCGTCGAGTTTTGACTCCACATTCCTAAATAATTTGAATAAGAGCGTAAGATGATCTTCAGCTAACTTTGCAGGCCTTTGAAGTATATTTTGGTGGTTGAGAGTAGGTTAACTTATCCTTTAGACAAGTGACTTAGATCCATGTCCTGAATTGAGTTTGGCTTGCTATTGAGAATGGTACTTCTCAGGAATAATTAATTTTGATCTGTCCCAGATCTAATTCGAGTGAGATTTGGGGAAAGTTCCCTCTAGTGACAGTTCAGTGCAGGCAAGAATGTAGAGGAGACTACCAGGTCTGGCTCATCCTATTTTATAAAATCCTTCAAATGTACCTCTGTAAAATATCCAAGGTGATAAATCTAATGCAATCTTAAGCTTTTACTTCATGTCTAAGAACAGAACCCTTGGGAACACGCCAAAAGCATCACATTAGTGGGCTATGGCAGTTGTCAGGTTTAGGCCCCTTTGAGTATAAAAGGCACATCAAAAATATGTATGTATTCAGAACATTACTGTGAACCAAGAATATACTGAGGGCCACTGGCTAGTCAGTTTGGGTGCATCCAGTCTGTTGTGGAGAGAGTTAAACCTGAACAATGCGAACATGAATCAGACTGCCACTTAGCCTGCTGCCAAGGGACTGACAGATGCCTTTTGCAGGGTAGGAGTAGCCTTTGTAAAGGTGCACCTTTGCCTTGAATCATTACCTTAGAAATGGGATCATGACACTTTCCACATGGGGAATGAAAACACTGAAGTCATTGCGTGAAAACAACTAAGTGCGTTAGATAAAGGTAGAGAGCAAGATGAGACATTTGTCCCACCTTACATTTTAGTTCATCTTCAATTTGCTCGCTGAACTTTTGAAGCCTGACTATTGTTATATTACAGAAAACCCTGGGGTCAAGTCCTGCCTCTCCTAGCACAGTGTGACATTTGCTCTGGCACAGACTCTCCTCCTGTTCTGCTGCAGCCTGGGAAGCAGCTCAGCAGCACCTGGCAGCACCTGGAAGAGATGACTGCCTGAGGGAAATTGCCCACAGTTAGGGATGTGGCAGCAAGGTGGGGTGTGCTGTTGGACAGTGGCAGCCTTGGAAGATGGCAAAGGAAGCCCTACAGGGGTATCAGGGGGCTTCTGCAGAGGCAAGTTGTGAGGAAGTCATCCTTCAAGTGAAAGTGCATGTAGCATTCATGGAGCAAAGGGTTGCTCAGGGGAAACTAAATTAAACTACTCTGGAGATCCTTGGAGAAGAAAATTTCATTTCCTGGAAAAAATGTTTTAAAACTGCTTATCGTACCTATCTGTCCATCTATCATGGGTAATTTCAGTTGCCTATCACTGTCACTATCAGTTCTATGTTGGAAATCTCTTCACATCAACTCTTCTCACTTGATACTATCAAAGGGTTCAACTAAACCAGATCCTGGGAACAAAATAAGCTCTTTCAGCTCTGCAATTGCCTCTGATTTTAGCCAGATTAAAATTATAGGGAAGAATTGAATTTTGATTCCCTTGAAACTGGCATAAAGGCCTAATTATGATGTTTCTGTTTTGAATGCATTTCATAAACAGGTGATATGAATAAATTCCTAAACAGAGGGTAGTGTAGCAGGGTAGACAATGGATGTTTTGGCACTCTAAATCTACTGATCAAGTAAGGCTTCACAGATACATGGTTTGAATGTTACTGTTGTCTCACTGGACACTTTCTGAATACATACTATTATTATTTTCAAGTTAACTCCCATAAGCAGCAGGAAAAAGAAAATTCAGAAGGAATATAATAAGGATAACTTCTTTTTTGATTAAAATCAGTTGTTCTTTTTTAAAGGAAGGATTACTATTCATTATTCTTTTAGCTAACATTGACTTAATGTTGAAGACAGGTGACTTCACACTTTAGATCTGAAGTAATTCACTTTATCTTCATGTGTTTTACCTTAAATATCTGCATCTATATAATACTCTAGTAACATCAAAAAAGAAGTATGGAAAACTAGAATTCTGAATTGTAAGAAAAGGGAGATATGTGTTAGACACAAGCAATGGAAGCAAAAGAGGCTTATGGAACAAAACTAAGAAGCATAGGGGACACTAATAAGGGAGTATAAATATGGGAAATTTTGAAGACAATTAAATAAAAATGCAAATATTTTAACACAGTGACATTACAGTGTTTCTATTTCTTATGTATTCTTTAAAAAGGTGAGAGAGCCACAGAGAGAATGAAAGAACTTATATTTCCCTTAGTTCAGTCTCAAACAGTGTAGCCGTACTCCTGCCACTGCAACACCTTGTTCATGACTCAAGAATGCTGTAATCGAACCAAAGAATTGCTCTGTTACCTCCATGTGCCTGGGTTTAGGCCCAGGTTTGCAACACATTTTCTTAACACTTGGCACTAGGAAACACAGAGAACTGAAATACAGCTCCTCTATGGAAATGTTTTCATGTCACATCATTCTCTGCAATAGCATATTTTGCATGATGTTGGTAAATCTGCCAGCATTCCAGTTCCATCCAGTTATTTCCAGGAAGAACTAACTTCTGCACAGCACAGTAAAAGCCCTAAAGATTAGTTTGAGTTTTGACTTCATGAAAGAGCTGATCCCACTGTAACTGAATCAGTGACAGGGAAGTGTTTTAGAAACAAATGGGTCAGCTTTTAGTTATCTGCTCCCTGGAAGAAAAGGAAAACAAAACCAACGTCTAGCACATATAAAATGTCGCCTCAAGTTATCACTTTACAAGGAAGAATACAATCCCCATAAGAGGGACAACAGACATGAGTGTATGAGCATTTCTTACATGTTTCAGTGTAAAGTCAACACATTTGGTTTATGTGACCTTTTTCTCGGCAAGGTGCATCAAGTACTATGTGTAACACTCATTTTCTCCAGTGTATTGTGTGCACTGTGGATTCCACCAGTGCACCAAGAACAGATGGTGAGAAAAGACGACTGTGAAGAAAGCAGATAAAACTGCCTCTTCTTCTTCAAGAGAGCATTCTTACCATGGGTACTGCTTGCTGTAAGTGCATACTTACTAGTCATGTAAAAGCTTACCTTTTCAGAATCACCTGGCATCAAAACTAGTGATGCAGTTATTCCTTTTGGTATCTCTTGGTACATATTCTATACCTTTTTCTTCAGCTCCTAGAACAGCAGACTCTGAGGTATGGACAGCTGTTGTGTTCCAGACCCAGATGTGCCAGTGCAACCAACTCCCTTCTGCAGTGCCCATAACTGTCCACCACTGACCTTCTCTTAGGGGTTATTCCTCCTCCTCCCCCACCCAAGCTCAGCTTCCTGTCTCCTGACAGTTCCTCATATAATCATTCTCTAACATGTTTCTCTGAAGATGAGCCAGGTTGGCTCAACCTATTTAAATCACAGAGCTCACTTATCTGACTTGCTGTAACTGAAATGGGTTAGAAAGAAAGCCATAAGCTGTGGATTCCAAGGGGAATATTTTTCTGGCAGAAGAGATAAGATAGACAAGCTTGGATCACTAAAAGCCTTCTCCCAGCACATATTTTACAGACTACATCTCTGGCTACACCTTTCAGAGACATCATCAGGTGCAGACTAAAGAGTCACATACCTAGCCAGATCTAGTGAATGAGCTATTCTACATTCCCTGAACCTGGAATTACTGAGGTTGAGGTATTTAGCCCTGCTGATGGACAGGCTACCCAAAAAGCACTTAGATTCCTACAAACCACCTGGGAGTCTTATGTGGAATTGAGCTATTAGATGGTAATTTGAAGGCTGGAGTGCAGGGAGAAAGAAGGAGATACTACATTTCTTTTTTAAATATAGACTTTTGTCTAAAACTTGTTGGATAACACTACTGCCCTCAGTGAGAAGAAACTCCAATTTTTGTATTTGTTTAAAAGATTGGAGTGTTTGAGGGTAACAGAAGGAACTAAAGAAGCCCCAAGGTATAGTCCTCCCTCTTTTTTCCTGTAATTCTGAAACAGCAAAATGATTACCATATATTCACTTTTCCTAAAGGCAGAGAGCAAGATGCAGCACTAGAAGTAAAAAATAGTACTAGAGCCTCAGGTAAGCCCTAGAAGCACTGACTATCCATGCCACTGTATATTTTGATGAGAAGAATGCATGCTGGTTAGATCTGGCAGGCTGCAGAGTACTGAGTATGTGTTTACTGGAGCCTGCTTGACCTAAAACTTAAATCGCTAAAATCTCTCAGTTAGAAATTATACCCCATCCCCTCAACTTATTACCATTAATTTGACTCCAACCTATACAACATTTCAATGCATTTGAGAATCATAATTTAGTTCGGAAGTAGAACTATACATCAGAGGGATACTTTATCCTTGTTTTCATACAGTACATGTAAGCCTATATGAAAAAAATGTGTAAGTAAAGTATGTACGCAACAATGATACTCTAAACTCTAGCTCAGTCTCTTAACACTGAGGACATCCTATTTTCTTCACACACATCAACCAAGAGAATAATAGCAGAAGGCAGCTTGAACATTTTCTGTCCTCATAAATTTAAAAGACTATATTCCAATTCATTGGTGCATGGTCTCGGTTTGACCATGATCTTTCACCAAAACAGAAATAGAATTTAAAAACTGCTACGTCACTGTTAAGCATCAAAAAACTGTTCAAGAGAGACAAAGTACATCAAAATCACCTTCTACCTCCACAGAAGACATTTTCACCCTAGTTTACAACCAGTTATCTAGTCACTTGTCAATAGCCTGAGGAGAATTAAAGATGAATGTTCTCTTTTTTTTGAAAATCCATACACTCACTAGTATTGAAAAAATAACCTTGTCAAAAAGCCTTTCCATATACTGTAACCTACACAATATCTGGTTGTCCCATTTGATGTTCACGGATGTTGTTTGTCTAGGTAATAAGGTCCAGAAAGAGATCAGTCTTTTCCTTTTGCAAATGTCTGCTTGTTTCTCCTCCAGCTTGGGAAAGACAATGTAATATGTCTTGCATTGCTTTGGTTTCTCTTTAACCAAGACATTCTGTTTTCATGACTCAGTAGGATTCCGCTATTGACTTGAAAAGAGAATATTTAAGCCAATCCTAGTGCCCCAGCTAGTCAGGGATCAAAAATCCTGCATGGAAGCAGTGTGAGACTTAACTTGCAAACACACTTCAGTTAAATAAAAGAAGGCAGAGATACAGAGAGAGAAAACAAGAAGCAATCATAGTAATCAAGCCTACTGTGAGACGAGTAATATCATGTAAGAGTTATTGCAAAATATTTCCCAGTATTCTGGAATTAGTGATATAATACAAAATTACAGTTGTAAAAAGCATTAAGTTGTGAGTCCACATATTTGTTATTTGTTTTACAACAGCAGGGAATAAACTAGCAGTGCTTGCTATCATGTGAGGTTTTGTGATTTTTTTATACATTGTTTGAAAGGCATTGGATACAGAGACTATGATTAAACAGTTTTCAGAGCAGTTCCAAGGTGAGAGAGAACCAGGTTACCAATCCTACACTTGCCCTTGAGGAGCCATTCATTACTCAGTCCCATCAAAAGGACTCTAATTTTTTTCACTGTTAAATATGTTAGTTTTTTTTCCTCTTTTTCACCCCTCTGTGTAACAAATATATTGGAGTGCCTCAGGTGAATTTATTTAGGATAACAGAATGATGATCAGTTTGGTTTTATAAGTCCCCTTTGGCTCCATGAGTATTCTCCAGGCCTGATCAGAGGCTGTCAAGGTTGGAGTGCCACAGTAGACAATTCTGTAATAATCTGAGGTGTATTGCCAAATAATTCCTATTTTTATTTCCATTTAGCACACCAAAAGAAAAAAAAAACAAACATGAAATTTACCAACTCTTGTATCATGCTGTTGACTTATCTGGAGAATGATTAATTGTGCCCCTGGGGTCTATGTAATGTTCTATTCTGGACAAAAATGCTTTTAAAAATCTATCTAAGAACTATAATTATGAGTGAGGATAGAGACCCATAACTATAAACTGGTTCTCTGTGTTTCTTATTTAAGTACCTGCCAACTATTGAAAGATGGAAAGCTGAAGAGCATTTTGTACCAGCAAGCAGAATGCAGCAACTTTTCAGGATAAATTCTATCTGCTGCGAACATTTTTGTCTAGTAAGAACCAATGAATCTATTAATCTGTTCTGCGAGACAATGGATAGCAACGACCTCTCAGCTTTATGAGATACATCAATGTCTTCCCATATCTTTCTGAAGAAGGCCTAAATGCCCTCTGCAGGCTCTGTATGATGCAGTAGCACCATTAACACTGTCACTGCTGCTGTTACAGACTTTTCTTTCCAGGGTTTCTAACTGTTGCTTCATTAAGACACATTACAAGGGGTTAAAGTTTTGCACAGATTGATTCTTTTCTCAGAGAGCGATTTTGAATTTGTACAATATTTTTTTAAGATATAATTGAAATAAAACCCCAGAAGTCACTCTGAATTTGAATTTATATAGTTATTAAAAATGAACAATGTAGAGGTATTTGTTTTCCTATCTTTACAAGGAAAGACATATAAAACAAAAGACAACAGTGGCAGAGCTATAGGAATTTTGACACTGATACATTTCTTGTGTTGCATCCATATTGATTTAAAGGATGTGAAAAGAGAGTATAAATTTATGGGGACGTTTTGGATCAAATTTTGCATTCATTTATTAAATGAAATTTATAGAGTACTAAACCATTGACCCTATCATTTGGCTTCACAGATTTATGTCTGAATCTCAAGCCTACTCAAGTCAATAAGGGTGTTTTCAACAGTAGGCTTCAAATCAGGACCATGCTGCCGGACTCTTTTCTCGCATTAAGCAGTGTTTTAGAAACCAGTGACATTACATCAGTGTGAAGGTACGAAGAATACAAATCCATTCCAGTCTTCAAGGAAGAAGGTCCATTTAGCAATTTTAAATGGATGTAGCTGTGTGCACATATGTTCCAGAATTCACTTTGATTCTAGCATAAAGTGTTCAGAAAGCAGAAAATGAAGGGAGGGTTAAAAGATTATAGGAGGAGTAATAAAGAAGCTGGCTAACTGCCCATGAGATTTAACATGGGAAAAATGAAAGCTAATATACCTCAGGAAAAAATGATCCGCAGTTCAAATATTTAACTAGAAGGGAAAACTTGGAAGTTTTTAGGGTTGAAAAAGTCTGAGTGATTAGAGAAACCAAAGAGGCTTGTCTTAAAGTGCAAGTTCTCCCACTTTAACTATATGATATATATTTAAAGCTGTACTACCCTCTTTTAGAGTTCATGATTGTACAAATACAAATGTGCTATATAATGGTATAGATATTCAATACAGGAACAGAATTAAGCAATCTTCATCTGAAGTACATCTATACTTACACCTTCACTTTCAGGTGGATATTATTTTTAAATAGCATAATCATCATCCAAATTGTAGCACCATAACTTTCAGGTGCAGTTCTGATGTGTAGATACAAGTCTATAGTCAGTGAAAAACCAAATGCAATTTTGGACTTAGCAAGCTGGATTCTGATGCAATAACCTTTGAAATATGATATTTATTTGCAAGCGCTGCCTTATAAAATACATGTCATTAAGTTGCTGGCAGTTGAGTGATGCAGCAAATTTGATGCAGTGATTTTGAGCAACAAAATTACTGAGAGCTTGGGTCTACTAGCCTGTGAAGAAAGAGCTAAGTAGGAATGATAATAGAATTTTACTTTCCTCAAACTGGGTTTCCAGTATGGTGTACAGCGTGGATCGAAAGACAGGTTGAATGGAATTTGAAGCAAAGAAACTCCTTTTGTTTTCCAGTTCTGCAGAAAGAAGGTATAAATACAGGCATCACTATGATTGCAAAGTTCACTAAGCGTCTTTTGCATACTCAGATAAGGCAGTAAAGTGTAAAGAGGATGGGTTAACATTCTGCCAATATTTGAAGGACATCAGTGAAAGAGAAGAGTGAAAAACTTATTTTAAGTGATAGACTCTGTAGCAATATTTGTTCACAAGACAATTCAGGTAAACGTTACATGTCAAAATATCTCTGTCAATGAGTATTCACAAGCAGTGATTAAAAAGACCCTTGATTTGCCTTTGAACTTGCATAAACTGAACTAGAATGCAATAGTGTGCTCTCAGGATGAGGAAAATATAAGAAACACATTTCTCCTCTGATATCTCAGTCAAGAGTTTTAAAATGCTGAGTAATTAAGGCTTCCTTTCCTCATGCCAGATTTGTCAGATCTGTAATGCCAAAGAAATTTTACAAATGGTAATGAACACTGGCAAAAGANAAAAGAGAAAAGAGAAAAGAGAAAAGAGAAAAGAGAAAAGAGAAAAGAGAAAAGAGAAAAGAGAAAAGAGAAAAGAGAAAAGAGAAAAGAGAAAAGAGAAACTTACTTGATGTGAGTGTTTGCCTATATTGAGAAACTATGTTATGTCAAGACTAAGCATAGGTTTCCAGAATTTATGGGTCTTCTGAGGGACTAAATTGTCAAATCACCTCGGTAGCCAGCAAAATGTTACCAAAGTGCTTCATTCCAACTGTATTTGTAGGCTCTGCAGGGGCTTGGGGTAACTAGATTCAACTAGGTGCAGGTGTTGAAAACTAATGAGTTCAGGCCTAAGTGTCTAATGCTCTCCTTATCTTGCTCTGTGTTACGACCCTTCATTGCACCTTCTCTTATATTGAATGTGCAACTAAAGAACAAAACTTTGTGTCCTATTGACCTCTGGCAGTGACTATGTATAGCACGCAGGATAACAGGAGCTCACCTTACTGGGTCTCATGGGTTTTACTTTCATATGAATAATTATTGGTACCATTAGGATAAATGATCTGAGAAAATTATTTCCCCCACCTCCCCCAAAAATCAGAAAAACCAGTCAAAGAAAAATAGCTTATTTAACAAGTGTACATAAGACATAAGAAATTAGAACAGCATGGAGGGTGGAGAAAATAATGAAAAACAAATAGTAAAATTTAGAAACCCCTTTCAAAGAGAGATAGAAATGCTTTTAAAATTTAATGGTCACAGAAGAAGGATCATCACAATGCATCACATTAATAAGCATTGTAGAAGAGATGTTGATTAACTCAGGAATGACTTATTATAATATAAATGACAGGACATAATGGAACTGAAGTGACAAGGTATGCAATGTATATTAGAGAAAATACAATGAAAGCCAAATACCTGTGGGACAAGTAGACATCTAGAAAAGTCTGTAAAAGGTTACAAACTGGAAAGAAGTTTGTAGCTTACAAAAGATGAGGAAGGGGATCAGAATCTTAGGGAAAGCAAGGTGGTGGGTACGCAACCAAGCCTAGACAAAGAGTGCAAAAAATAAGCTTTTAAAACAAAAGGAAATGATACCAGAGAAATGCACACACTAGTTGAAGGGAGAGAGAATATTTTTTGTGTGTAACACTCTACTTCAGTCAAATGGCAGTACTCATCTGATAGTTGAGCCTCTGTAAATCTAAACTGCAGCAGCAGGATTTTAAAGGATTCACATGTTTAAGAAAATACACACACTTTCCTGTCTCATAAAAATAAAAAGGGTAATTTTATTCAAATGCACTGAAATACATATAATTTGATAAATGGCTAAAAAGGGTTACTACAGATGCTGTCTGTGGCATTAGGATAGTCTTTGTGTGCCAAAATAATAATGATCATAAAATATATCCTAGTAAATAATGACTGGTAAAAAAATGAAATGGAATATGTGACAGTGTTGATATACATAATTTTCCATTTTCACAAAATCACTTATATATGAAATTACAAAATAATCAGAAGTTTTGTATTATTTCAGCATTTTAATTTTTTTCAAATATGAAATGACTAAAATTACAGCTACAAGGATAATTTTAGAAAAGATACCAGAAAGGCTCACCAAACCTGTGCATTTGCATGCTTACTGCAAAACAAGTCAGGGCAGAAGAACATATACAGCATTATAAGATATGCTATGCCTCATGTGAAGTGGGACAGGGAGAACAAAATGATGAAATGGTGGGACTGAGGAGATGTGTTCAGACAGAAGAGTGACTGCTAAAGCTGCAAAGCCAGGGCTCAACAGTGTGAAATGAATGTGTAGGTTAAACTATTTTGTTGTCAGGACCCAGGAAACTAAGAGCAAACATTTTGCATCTGGCTTATTCAAGACTTTGGGTGTTATAAAAATTGAATATTATTGAGGTGGACTATAAAGAAATGCATAGAAGGAAATAAAAAGGAAAATATGCCATGAATACCAGCTACAGAGATTAATAACATAATGGACTCAATGAGAAATTCATTTTATGCTAGATATCATAGTATTATTTTATTTAGCTGGATGCTTTTGGACTATGTATGGTAGGTATTTGAAATGCTTGTTTTACATACCACAAGCTGTGAGTAGATGACAGAAAGCCTGAGTAGGCATTTGTAATGCATGGCTTGCCATTTCTTGTCAGTGAAAACTATGAAATATTTGTACTGGTTCAATTTCAAAAGTATTTTTACTAAAATTGGAGAATTCGGTAGGACACAATTTCAAGAACATTAAAATGTTACCATGGCTAACCTGGCAGTTGTATGAAGTTTCTTAGAGGAAGCATATTTACACAGCGCAACAGTTACACAGTTAATGTAAGCCACACAGAAGAGCGTGGTACTAAAATATTACATCAAAAGTTGAACAATTTAGAATACTATAAAAGTATATTACCTCTGCAGTAGGAGTTGCCCTCCTACTAATTATTCTTTTAAAACAAATTATTAGGACAAAAGTCCAAAAAAAATAAAAAATACCAATAGAGATGATTCAGACAAAGCACATCAGAGAGGAGACTACAGCTCAGAAGACAGAAGACAAAAATTCAGAGCTATGACTAATGAGGGCAAACATAAATGCAGCCAAAATAAAATTAAAACCAATTTTTGATAGTTGTTGGTACCTGGTAATTCACAGAAGTCTTAGAAGTGTTTCAGCTGACAGTATTATCCTCCAAAAAGCCTGCAAGAAGTTCATTCAATACCAAGGGTGTTGAGGGTAAAAAGGACTGAAAATCTGTAATATGATGTAGCAAGAGTAGACTTAACAGAATAAAGTAAGGGAAATTGTACAAGATAAATGGAAAATGACAGAAAAAATGATCAAGAGTCCGAAGAATTTTAAAATATTGCACACTTCAAGTGCTGAAAAGTTGCAGACAAATAGCTAGTGCTGGAAGAAAAAGGAATTAGCAGCAAAACTATTCAGCAAAGTAGTACGCATTATACTTCAGGGAAGAATTCGTTTCAGAAAAAAGAACATCGCAATTCTCAACGAGTTTCATTTGTTGTCGTAAGTGAATGTGTGTGGTCTAAAAGGAATGAAAAAATACACATCTCCTTGGTTTGTATTAGTGTCCACTGGCAGGAGAAACTACTCGCTGCTGCAGAGCTGATGTCTGCCCTCTGATACTGGAAACTGGAAGCTGAATGCTAAAAGGTTAATGAGGAATAAAAGTTGACACACAGACCACTCAGGAATTTTATCTCAGAGTGAAGTTATTGTGTAGCTGATACTCTGTTTCATACGTAGTGTAGACAAAGTGGGGCATTACACTAACTAAATATTCCTCTGCTTATAGAAGGAAAGAGAATTTTAAAAATTTAATTAATTAGAAACAGTATTTGCTTGACAACCAGAAGTGCCTTTCACAGAGAGTTTAAAGATAAGTTAGGATACAGACTGAAGGCTGAGAGTAATATTTGAAATGGTTTTCCATGGATGCAGATAGCAAACATCAATTAACATTAGCAAGACCTATGTTGTTAGACCAAAAGGCAATTTTTTGTGGTAAATTTTAAATCCTGCCACAGGCATCTGCTATTGGACGAGTAGGTATGTAAAGAGTTATCAGTGACTGTAACAGACATTAAAATTGGAGCAGTTATGGTTCACTTAGGGTCACAGACAACTGAAGAACTTCTCACGCACACACATACTCCCAAGTGAATTTTCTTTACCAAACTTGGAACAGGACTCCATAAAATATTTTCATAACAGTACGTAACTGTTGGACAAGTACTTAGTCCCAGTCTATGTTGTCCCTGTTCATAACTTTACAGTCTCCACATCCTTACAGCTGAACTGGTGTCCTCACTGAAATCAGCAGGTAATTTTCTATGTATGTGAAGGGATGCTTTATGAAGATTCATCAGCCTTATCAGCATTGTTTTTCACTCACACTGTCCTCATTTGCTCTGTAAATTTCCATTTTCTTACCCTTTCAAAAATCCTTCATCTATTGCTACTTCTCATTTTGATACAGTCAGCATTCCTTTATTCCTCAGAATTTTCACTATCTATTTGTGTCTCCTCTGGCCTCCAATCCTGTTCTTCTATCCTTCCTCCTGAAAGACAGCCAATCTTCTCCCTGTTCAAATATCCTTTGCTTGGTCCTAAGAAGTCAATTTCAACCATTTCTTCACTCAAATTATACTTTCTTGCCACTATTCAGCATTTCTTGGCTTTCATTTTGGTCCTTCTCATGTCCACGTAGGCCATCTACCCCACTGTCCTGTGAATTTGCCTTTCCGCTCTTCCTCCAACCTCCTCCTCAGCCTCGATCTATCAATCTGTAGCTTTGTCTTCTAGGAATCAGAAGCGCTTCCTCTCTCCTGTTGTCTGGGAATTCATTTCTTTCTCTTCCTGCTTTCTGGTCCAACTGCTTTTCCGTCATTGGGACATCCTTGTCTGCAACCTCCTGCTTGGGGCAGATTCTACATTGGGCCTTGTCTCAATCAGACTACCTCTGATAGGGTCTATCAGCCAGCCCTTCGCCTGTTTCAGTTATTCCACTGTCAGAAAGCCCTTTACCTCTGTATTTTGTTTTTGTCTCAAATACCCACTGGAATTCCCAGGAAGATGTTTGGTATCATGGAAAGCCAGGAGATGTATTCCTGTGCTGGCATCCCTTTGCTTCCCAACAGCTTAGCACCCTACCTGATAAGCCAGGCAACTCCCATTCTAGACCACAGTTGGAAATGTATTCATCTTAGGTCAGAGTGAAGGTTTTCAGAGTGAAATATGAGGTGAACTCATGAGATTGTACAAGGGAAAATAGTGTCTCATATACATAGCTGGTATAAAATACGTCCTACCAAACTATTACTTTCTCTGACAGCTTGTATGTTTTGACACAACAGAGTAGATAACCTTTCAATGTATTTCGAATTCTCAAAGTTCTGCATAACTTTCATGACATGAAAGCACTTCTTTTTCTTTTTCCCCTGGTTTGAAGTAGCACAGATCAAAATTCATGTTTCTGGTCTGCACAGTTTTAAGAATCCAACCCATTGCTTAATCAATCAAATTGAAAGGTTGATTGTATGCTAGTAGCTTCATCAAAATGTAAATGGTCTTCTTGAAAGGTAGTCTACTGAACTCAACCACAATGGGAGGTTTCATCATCCTTGAACTTCCAGGGCTGGAAAAACATCTTGAGCACCATAAGCAAATTAAATGTGTGGACACTTGATGATGATGTTGAATGGAATTATTAATGATACTGTTATAGTAATGATTTCTGAGCATGTCTCTTCCCAGCAGGAGAACTTAGGAAACCACACTCACATCATCATCTCAGAAAGATTCAGCAGGTTAGCTTTTTAGCCTTGATCCCTGTTTCTCCAGCAGCCTGATAGTGTGATTGTTTTGGCAGGTATTTGGCACTTGTCAGGTATATTTATTTATTCATTCATTCATTCATTCATTCATTCACTTATTTATTTTCTGCAATCTATACAAATCTCAGTATTTTTTATGAATTTTCCTGAGTAGAATAATAGAATGGTTTGAGTCGGAACGGACCTTTAAGACCACCTAGTTCAAACTCTCTGCTATAGGCAGGAACACTTCCCACAAGATCAGGTTGCTCAAAGTCCCATCTAACTTAGCATTGAATGCCTCCTGGGAGGGGGCATACACAGCCTCAGTGGGTAACCTGTTCCAGTGTTTCACCACTCTCATAATGAACAATTTCTTCCTAATATCTAGTCAAAATCTACCCTCTTCCAACTTAAAACTATTTCTTCTTGTCTCTGAGTAAATTGTTCATATCTTTGTTCTGCTTTTCCTTTAGTACGAAAGTACTATTTTTACTATTTTCTCAGCCATATATTTTATTCAGTTTAATGTGACATTATAGAAGGCTTTGTTTGTCATAGAAAGACATGTAATAGCTCACCAGACACTGCAGTCAGCTTTTCACCTTGCTCTGTTTACTTCAGACTACTTACTTCACTGAAAAAAATGTGGGACTATATTGGGAATTTCATCATAAACAGTTTTCAACAACTACTTCCAGTATTTGCCATCTGCTTTCCTAGAATTCAACTAGATGATAAAATATCTAATTCAGAGTATCTAATTTCTTTCTGCCAATTGTTTTGTGAAGTGAATCTTTAAAAAGTACTCTGCCCATCAGTGCCTTGACACTTTTCCACTATAACAAATTTGGATGTTGGTGCTCAAAATAATAAGAAGCAAGTAAAATGACCCCCATTTGTAAGGAATGTTTCTTGGTTCCATATTCAAATATCTAAGCTTCCACTAAAAAGTTATATGCATTTTTTATTTGTCATGCTCTGAAGTCACATGTACATTTTCATTTGTCACGCTTAAATTCTCCACAAGTTGAGAAATCATTTGTAAACAACTACATTTTATCCACAAGAAGCTGTGAAGTTTTATTTTTGGAAGAATTGGAGTTCCACACTTGCGCAAGTTCTGGCTGGCCATTTTGTGTTGTTCAGCTAACCTTGAAGAAAAATAGACTTGTACCTATCTCCCCAGCCAATTATAAGGACAAAACAGTTTTCTAAGCAAAGCTTTGGAAGGGTTACAACAGAGCTTTAGAATGAGAGCTCCTTGTACTAGATAGTCATTGTAATTTACTTTGTTAGGCACTGTGATCTGAATCACATTAATACATATACGTCTAAATATTCATCTATATGCTGTTAAAAGTGGACTGCAGTATGAGAAAATTAACTTCACTTGCCTGTATAGATGAAGGGAGAACAATTTTCAGTACTGTCAGCACTATCAGTATGAAACTTCTTATGGGTAATAACATTACTGTGAAATAGATGCTTAAAAATAAAGATGATGTAATATTTGTATACACTAAAGAATAGAACATGCTTTAAATGAAACAGGCTAATTTTATTGATGGTGTCAAAAAAAAAATGGATGTATTTCCCAATGAAAAATCTGAACGGAGCCCAGGCAGTGGTCAGTACTCCGTCCTGAGATTTATTATGTCAAGAAAAAAAATGATGTTACTTTTTTTAGGAATTGGAATTTATCAGCTAGATCCTTTGACATACTATATACATAAATCACAGCCGTTAAGTTGATTTTAATAAAATGCAGTCAGTGATTGACATCGGCATTATAAAATCTAGAAATATAGATTTAAATCTGAGACTAATTCATGCTATCAAATCTCTTTCCCTCCTGCATGTCTACAAAGGAGTGCTTGAAATTTATCTGGAACTTTTTTTCTGTTTCTGGGTCTCTGACAAGTTCTTAACGTTACTTAATCTTACTTTTGGATTTAATGGATTTATGTAACCTATTAAGGATTATCTGAAGACCAATAAACCATACAGCTAATTGACCTAAAATAATTAGATGTTAAAGGTGCCTAGTACTTGAATAATGTTAGGCCAGGTTAGCGTGGGTTTCAAGCAAAATATACAAGGTTTTTTTATCCTAATTTCTTTACATATATAATGCCAACATACTCCATTGCTCATAAACCAGATTAAAATATGATCTGAACTTTACTGGATATAATGTACCTGTAAAAAAGAAAACAAAAAAACACACCAAACCTGAGGTACCTAGGTTATTCAAACAGAAAACCCAGACATCTCACTGTTACAGTGCAATTAGAGCACATTTGTCTTTCAGAAAACTATATCTCCTGTGTTCTAGTAGAAAAATGAATGTCAGCTAACAATCTAAAAGCAATAAACAATAAACTTAAATTATAGTAAAAGTCAATTAGTATGCCAATTAGACTATATTGCAAGCAATTCACATGAAAAATCTTATTTTTCACTGTCATACATGGTGTCAAGGAATGAAATCTGTCATTTAGGATTCACTAATAATTATAAAGGGGAGCTTGACAGATTATGATGTGACTCCATAAAGTAGTAATGTAAAATAGCTACTCACCAAATGGTAAAAGCTTTTATACTTCAGCAGCTTTTAAAAGGGTACAAGTGGTAATCGAAACACACTTTTCAAAAAGACAAATAAATCTGGAGATGCATATGTTTTGTGTCAGTTTCATGTGATTCCTAAACAAGATTTTTACTGAAAATGTTCTCAGTTCAAAAAGATAATAACATAGAGAAAAACACATTCATCAAGTAGAACACATGAAAGAACAAGACCTCACTTTATTCTTCTGGGATAAAAAGAAAAAAATTAATAATCTGTTCATAGTCACCAAGTTCACTAATCCAGATCTTAACAATGCTTATACATACCTAATGGGAAAGAGCCAAGGCCAGGTTCTTCACAGCGAAGCCCAGCAACAAAACAAGATGTTGTGGAGTCTCTTTCTCTGGAGATATTAAAAACCTACTTGGACCCTTTCCTGTGTAACCTACTTCAGGGAACCTGCTTTAGCAGGAGGTTTGACTAGAGGGTCCCCAGAGATTCCTTCCAACCCCTACAGTTCTGTGTTGCTGTGAATTCAAAAAATACTGTGAAGGCAGTAAGACAACATAGAATTCATCAGAAGATAATCAGCTTTCTCATTTGAATTTAACTTCAAAACAAAAGCACAAGATGTAGGATCTATCCTAATCCTAAAAGACTTGGACATCCCAAATCTCAGTCTACTCATTTGTATCCATTTGTTTTTTCCAGTCCTTGACAGTGATTTTGCATGGCTTGAACATCAATCAATTGAAATCTACTACTCATTTTTGGCTGAGATCTTCAATTGTTTTTTCTCTCATAAAAAAACATAAGCATCCTCAGTTGAAGGCTTGTAACATCATCTAATTATATATATACATGTAAACTGCTGTATGAATTCATATTACTACACTCCACTTTGGCTTAAGTGAGTAGGAACTTGTGTAGTCTCCCAAAAATTTTTTCCAAACAAGTCTCTAGAAGATCATTTCCAGCTGAAAAATTTAGGACTTTGCTATGTTTATGCATCTGATAATTGATTTTATTGAAAACAAATATCACCCTGGATCTCACAAATTAATGTTTGAGCATGAAGTCTAATCTTTCCTCCTACTCTGAGATTTGGTAGATCCACCTTGTTTAAATCCCTCCTTGAACTGATGCCGTTTTTATGCAACCATTGATATTGTCATTTGTTGTAAATAAATATTTTATTTCTTCACGGAATCTGATATAAGAAAATAAAAATATTCTAGGGAAAAAGAAAGCATAAAGAAACAAGATGGATAGATGCAATCAAGGACCTTTATTTATGACAAAGAATTCTAGACAACTACAAGATGTCAGAAAGGAAGTCATGAGTTCTTGAAACTGTTCAGCAGTGGAAGAAGCAATTAACACCTCATGCTTTCTAAAATACACCATCTTTTTCTATATATTTAAATTGTTTCTTCCAAACTAATCATCAGTTATTATTACTACGAGGATGCAGATCATATATGAGTTTTAAATGCTTTGTTTGAAGTACTTGAGTCTCTGAATCACATGTATGAGAACAGAATTTTAAAACACATGAAGCTGCTGAGACATCAACTACAAACCATGCCCCAGGTTTTGTTCCTATTGGAAACCGTGTGACTGAGAGCCAGTGTCACTACATCGTGTTGCTCTTTGAGTTTGTGGTATGTTTCATTTGGATGGACAGTAAGTTAGAAATGGACAAACACGTTATTGTAAACACAATGGATCTTAAGCTTTTTTTTGTTGCGCATAAGTACCTGAAAGAAAAGCACACACCTCTCAGTTAAGTCATCATTTGGATATGTTTTAACTGTAAAGAAAGCAGAGCAGAAGATATGTGAATGCTTGTTTCAGTATTCCCTTTCAAAGCCTTCAGCAATGTTTTAGAAGAATGAAGCTGTACTAAAAACAAAGAAACCCAACAAGAGTGTTCAATACTTCTTTGTTACATGACAGCATGATAGTAGAGGAATTCTCCTACTTCTATTTTATTTTATTTTTTGCCCTCAGCACCTGCCTGCTGTTGGCACAGGAGTGCTTTTTTCAGATATGACGATCTCAGCTTGAGTTCACCTTCAAGTTCATTGGATTGAAGTGCGCGGGAACACCTCAAGGACTGTCTCATTGTCACTGTACACAAGGACTCAGGGAAGAATCTGGAAAGATTATATTTATGAAAAAATTCTTCGAGATGATAGTACTAATTCTAGCAGTAAAGTATAACCTAGTGGTATTGCTGGTACAACTATACTCATAATTTAGAATGGAATAGATGTTCTCAGCCCCATAACAGAAATATACTCTGTTAAGGAATGAGTTGCTATATTTTCAGTGTTTGGTTGCATGAAGATTATATTTGCTGCCAAATGTTGCTGAATTATTTTCCTGGTGCACATTTTGCAATGCATTTCTAATGTGATCACTTATTATTTAGTTCTCTCTCTTTATTTGATGAAAGCATAAATTAAGATAAAGTTCATCAAGGTTACTGATTCTTTCTGATAATAAATTAAAAATGTTGATTAAGCAGATGATGAGTTTAAGTCAACACCCTTTATATTAAAATATTTGATGTAGATTTATGGACTAACCTCACAAAAGTTTCGCAAGTATAAAAGAAACATTAAATAATGATAAAGATTATTTTACTTTAGCATAATTTAATATCTACAGTTTTAATACAGAAAGTCATTTAAGTAAGAAAGTACATAATTAAGTCCTATCAATATACCAAACTGTTTATTTTCCAGATTAAAACATCACAAGTATTCTTGTCCTTTCATCTTGATTAGGCAGTGTATTTGTTTTGGATATCTAACGAATGTTATCTGTTTAAATGAATTTTCATTTTCTTCTCCCCTTAGTTGTAAGAACTAAGCATTGCCTTTTCTGTGAAACTTCCAGGAACAAACCCAGCAATGTCTGTACTAGGCATAAACTTTCCTGTTCTCTTCTTCTCAGAGAATTAAGATCAAAATAAAGTGGGAGATTTGCTTTTTAATGAAGTGGTTACTTCATATTTCTTTCGGTAGAAAAACTATTGATGAGGAAAAGAGGAATCACCATCTCTCTCCTAGGCGGATCTTTAGGCCAGATAAGATATTTGTCCATGTTTCTTTCTTAAAAAAAAAAAAGTACCCCTGGGGCTTCGATAGGAAAAAAGTATTTTTTCTTGGGTACTGTAAAGCAGATTTCCTTCACTTCGGATCATTTCAATTTCAGAGCAGAGGACATATATGGACAGTCATAGGTATGTGCTGCCATCACATTTTACCTCCAGTTCTGTCACACTCTGCTCAGGTCATGAGGCCCAAAGAGTCCTGTCTAGATTGTACATGGTGTGGCCTCATACAATAAAAACACACAAGCTCTCTGGCCTGAACTAATATTGAATTTGCCTGTAGATGAGAACTGCTGGCCATAACTCTCATCTTCAAATAGGCAAACTTCAACAATGAATGTTGGCCCCTCTCTTTCTACAGACCTTCCTTCTCTTGCCTTATATCAGTGTAGGTGGATTAGCTCATAGCTGCAGCCAAAATAAAGAGAAAAGGAATAAGAAATGGTTTGAACATATCCAATAGCCATTCAAAGTTTTTAGCAGCTCAAAAAATTATGTTCATTGTAACAAAACTTAAGGTTATTTGATATTGTTTAACATAAAAATGATGTATGATCTACTATTCAACTAAAAAGCTCTGATATGGGAGCAGCTTTGTTTTTTCTTTTTCCTTTTTTTTTTTGGAGCTATTTCACTAAGATACAGTAAATCTACTTGTAATGCTGAATAAGAATGATCCATGGATTAAAAATCAGTGAGAAGCTTTGCAGAACACAGCAAATAAAATACAGTAGTAACCTTACACTTCAGATGCAGGATGAGTATAATCTGCACAGAAGACAAGATGGGCTAGATCTACGTGGGCTAAAAGAAATTAATCAAACCGCACTGCAAAGCTTGTCCTGAAATCTGAAAATGCTTTGAAAAGTCAATAAAGGAGGCTTTATCCCCAGCAGAAGTAAATCTGTCAGATAAAGTCATTGCAGCATTGTCTACATACATCAGTTGAAGATCTGCCCCAGCATTTGTAAAATTAATAGACTACAATATATTGCTTTCATTTTTCTCTGCTGGTTGACTGAAAAGGTAATTAGTACACAGCTGCATCCCCAAAAGTGTTGTCTAATAGGACTGGGTTTTGCCTTGCAGTGATGTGTAAAAACATAGAGAGAGAGAAGGTAGAAACCAAAGGGGTTGATTTTCCACAGCCTCATCTGTTGAGCATGTGAATACCAGAGCCAAGAAGTACACACTACTGCTTTCTTTCCCTGTTTGGTACACCAAGCTGAGAGAAACAATACAGAAAATGGAAATGAAAACAAATACAGAAGGTGGGAGAAGAAAGATGGAGTTCTTTATACAACCACTGATCTTCGTTAAAGATTTTTAGTTAATACTAATATGTTCACTTTATAGAACAGAAAATGGAAGGATTCAAAGAGGAAAATACAGTAAATGCTACTGTGCAAAATATATATCTTTCAAGGAAAGAAAAAAAATCACGGATGTGGTAGACAATAATGATTAATTTTGGATAAGTTTAGTACAGTTCATTTTATTTTTTTCAGTGCACTGAAATGCACTAAAGCAACGAATTAATAAAGGAAGCCTAATGTGAAAAAAAAGAGAAAAAAATGTTAACTCCAGCTTACTCAAGAGGTGAGCAATTCCTATCAAAGCAGGAAACAGTAAGTACTTATCTCATAATTAAAGTGCTTGAGTAGGAAACACCAGGGGAATACTCTAAATACAGTGGTATAGCTGTTAACTAAAGCAAAACGAAAAACATTATGGATACTTGCTGCATAAATCAGTACAGAAAGTAACCCCACACTTTGGGTCTAGTTTTCACCCATCAACCTCAACTAGATTGGTTAGATTTACAATGCTGAAAATCAAGTCTTTTGATACGAAAAGCATTGGAAATAGACCAGTGTCTTCTAAGTGAAATAGATATTATGAAGACAGTACTCCTCCTTAAATATGAAATTAGAAATGGGATTTCTAAAGGAGACTGAGGGAATTAAAGTTTCCAACTCCTGTTGAATTTTATTAGGATTTAGAAGTCTAATTCCCTCATGCTTCTTTGACAATCTCAGACTAAATATTTACCTCTCCTCTGCATCTTATGCCCTTTTTGCATTATTTACAACATTCAAAGATACCATTCCTCTCTGGAGTGTACTGTGATTGTGTAGTATGTTCTCAACCATTTTATCTCCTTGAGCCCAGAACAGATAGCCAAAATTTGAAGGTGGCTAAACTGTTTGTAGAAACAGAAAAGAAATTGGATGAAAGAAATAGGACTTCTAAACAACGGAGCCTGTTTTTTACAAGCAATGTACATTGTCTTTGATTTCCCTAAAGAGAACAAGAACAAAGGAAGTCTGATCCATTACCAAGAAATCTCCACCTCAGTTTCCAGAAGAACGCTACTAGAATGTCAGTTCAAGCTTCTATCACCCTCCTCTAAAAAGTCCTCTTCTGTGGCCTATTGCTGTAGCCAGGTGCTACCACTCACTGGTTACAAAATACAAATTAAAACTCTGCCCTTTTCTGTGTTTATTCAGGCCACTTAAAAATTCACCTGTCTCCATCTGTGCTCTGATTGTTGGCTCCTCTATGGATGATATTATCTGCCTTTTGTGTTTACATGGAATAAACGAAATAAACAAAATATTTTAGATCCATCAGTTCATTGTTTAATAAAGAAATCTTTGCTTTCTCTCTATTTTCCACATTATCTTCTATTCAGTAATTTAATACAATCTTTGCAGAGAATGCAGTTGCATTTAAATAAAATGGATTATTATTTCCTCAAACAAATCTTCCTATTAACTGATTGATCATTTTTCACATTATTCCATTTTGACTCCACTTTTCAGGATCGTCTGGATCTGGTGATTTCATACGAGTCATACTCAGAAAACCAAGGATGCCAAAATGCTATGTGCTGAGATTCCCTGCACAGTATGGGTGCCAGAGAAAGGCTTGATCTGAGTAATTATAAGCAAAAGGAATTAATATATTTTACATTCTGTATTAGGAAAGCAATTGGGAAGGTCCTCTAATTGGAAAACATTTGGCAACAAATATCAGAACATATAATTTCAATAATAATTATACTATGTTTTGGGATATTCTGCATGCCTACTTTTGAAACAGTTCAAGAAGATGTTTTCCACAAATATCAGAGGAACTCTGTCAGAGACCTTCTGAACAACATTTTGATTTTTTTTCTGTATTACTCTCCAGACATGCATCTGAGACCATTCAAAAAAGTGGTATTGCATGGTACTGGTAAAACTTTAAATAATAGAATGACTTCTTACAGTATACAGAGGTAATTTCTGCAGTCCTTGTTCTCAGTTTATAATCAAGGAAACACAGTCCATGGGCATTTTAGATTGTGTATGATAGCGTATCTCTGTCTATTGGGATCTTGTATTGGCTATCAATAGATATGGAACTAAAACAACAAAATGTGAACTTGAGTGAAATCACCATTTTAGAATATCCTTTTAAAACTCAACACAATTCTTTTCTTTCTTTCCTCCTTAATAGTCCTTTTTACTATATGGCATGGAATTCATATCAACAGTTGACATCTATACCCTTAATAGGTTTCTATCCTGTTAATTCCCTTTGGATAGAGGTCAGCTTTTCTGTGGTACTGTCTTCCTCCAAGGAGCAGCTGGGAACTGATATCAAGTGATGTAACTTTGACATTTTTCTGCTGAAGGCCTGGTCATTTTACAAGCAAAATCCACATTAGTTTCGGTGAGCCCTACATGGAACCTGACAGGAAACTCTTTTCTTAAAGAGACATCATGCACTTAGCTAACTGTTCTAGTTCACAAAATTTAATGTTGCATGCTTTGTATCTGATACATTAGAGGCAACTTTTCAAGTTCTTGCAGCTGCACAACCTAAATCTTGGCACAATCTACTAATATATCTTAGACAGAAATATGACCCCATAAAAACAGAGTATTATGAGCGCTACTTTTTTTACTGTAGTATTCTACTCAGTATTCATGGAATTGTGTGTGATTAAAGAACCACTCCTGCTCTTGGTGTGCCAATTCAATAATTATTGTCTTTGTTTCTTTTAATATATGCACGAGGTCTCAACCCACACAAAACATGATATCATAAAGCTGAGATAACAGTAGAGAGACATCTTTCACAATGGAAGTTGCAAATTGTGTGGTTTTTCCAGTGTACATGAATATCAGTGTTATGTTTACGAACTTATTTCAGCATTCCAGAAATGTCTCTCTTCTATATTAAAGAGAAAAAAAAAAATCCCTTGGAATGAAGAAGGTAGAGCAGGATAAAGAGAAGGCAAAGGTAGCTTTTAATTACTTTTATGCATGGAGAGCTCAAGAGATAGAAAAACGCAAAATATCAATATGCAATTTTTGAAGACAAAAACACACCTATAAATTGCTTTAGCACTGTCTGGAATCCTTGCAGATACAAGATTCTTACATTGTCTCATCCCTGACTTCTTTTTGGTCATCTACAGTATGAGGGTTTTCCCTGCCATTTCTAGGGCACCTCTTTGTGACAACTTTTCAGGGCCTTCTTTGGGTGAGTTCTCCTTCCATGGCACAAACCCTGTATGCAAGTACTTCAGCAGAGGGGACAGGACGCTCACCTCTGTGCTGTCTTGACTGGGTTACAGCCAGAGCAGCACTTTGAATCAACATGCTAAGATAGCAACAGAGATCAATATCGAAAGGTCTGGAAGTAGCAAGCAACTGAAATGACTCTCTCTTCCATTTTGAATTTAAATGGTTATTTGAAAATAATAAAAGACGAAATTTTATGAGAACAAATACTTCGTGCGACACTACTTCATAAACACAGACATTTACAATCTAATGTTATGAGCATATTCTTGGTTGATTACCGGTGGCTTTTTAGACATGATGATTAATGACAACTGTGTAAAAAGAAATGCCCTCTGATTCCTGTGTGCTGAGGTTTTGATCCAGGAAGTCAAACAGAGCCTAAATGGATGGTCCCCCCAGCTGCTACATTTTCTTCCTTCTTTCTCAGGGAGTACTTTATGAGTTTGGGATAGCCCTGCCATGATCTGATTCTTCTGAGGTCTTTTATTAATTGCTCATCTCAGTATTGACTCATTTCTTCTCCATATATTCATGAAGCGTGATGCACACTAGGAATATCTTGGTACAGTTAAATCCTATTAATCAGTACGCACATCAGGTACTTGGTGTGGAAGCTAGAGACTTTTTTTTACCCTTTTCTTTTCTTTTCTTTTCTTTTCTTCTTTTTCTTTCTGGGAGCCAAAGGGATGAGGTCAGACTCTGTTCAGTGGTGTGTGGCAATAGGATGAGGGGAAATGGCCACAAACTGAAGTAGAGGAAGTTTCACACAAATGTGCGTGGGAACTTCTTCACAGTAAGGGAAGTGATGGAGCACTGGCACAGGCTGCACGGAGAGGTGGTGGAGTCTCCTTCTCTGGAGATGTTCAAGACCCACCTGGACACCTACCTGTGCAACCTGGTCTAGGGAGCTGCTTTGGCAGGGGGGTTGGACTAGATGATCTCTAGAGGTCCCTTCCAATCCCTACAATTCTGTGATTCTGTGATTCTGCATGTATGTCATGTTAAAAGTAAAGTTTCATTGGAATCAATACAAGAAGTTTTTATCTTATTCATATTTATTACACATATTGCATACTCTTTCATTACTAATTTTATTTTATTCAAAAAAGTAATTGACTGTGTCTGGCAAGACTATTTGTATTGATTTACAAATAATAATGAAATACAAATTACAGCAGTTTCTGAGTTAATTGCACCTTTGACCCTGTTTTTGACTACAGTAAGGTTTTTCAGATCAATCTTAGACAACTGGTCATCTGCCTTCAGGGAACAGTACTTTGCCCTAGATACTTCTAGGTCTACTCTCCACAGATTAGTGGGAAAAATGGCTAAAGGACTTGGGATCTTTCTATTCACTTTTACAACTTAGCAAGCCTGGTGTCACATAAGCATCTACACTCTTTCTTCCAGGAAATGACAGCATAAAATAATGATCTCCAAAAGAAGTTTGATTTAGAACAGAAGGCTTACAGAGAAAACAGATAATAAGAAAAAAAACACATCTGAACATGTCCTCTTTGTCTGGGAACTGACAAAAAACAAGATGCAGAACTTGACAAGGTTAAGGCCAAATCCATAAAAGGATTTATGTGCCTGTATTCTCTTCAGAAGACTCCAGTACACAGGGGAGAGAGTAGCTCTTGACTAACCTTGCTTAGAGCTATAGGGGTCCTTCCACAGGGATTCAAAGTTTGGTTCTCTTTCCTGAACGAAGACAAATAGAAGAATAGGTGTTGGCAAGGAAATTTCCCCCCATCATTTTTCTACATCATGATCGATGTAGATAGATGTTCAAGAGGATTAAAGGATAAAGAAAAAAATAAAAATGGGGGGGGGGAGGAGGGAGGAAATCAGGTCTATTATTTCTTGCATTCACCAGTTTAGTAACTCTTCATCATTTTTTCCCATTTCTGTTTCACAGAAGAGACAGCTGAGAAATTGTTGTTGAGAAGTCCTAGGAAGACCTTAGTCCCTTCCTTCCTCCTGTTTCAATACCCTATGATACAATGCCTTTCGAGTCCATTCCATTTGCTCACGTGCTCGTAAGTAGCAGTAGAACCATTGTCAAATTGTTTCTCTTAAAACAAAGCTAGGAGTATGTGCCTGCCCTTTGCTGAAACTCTGCTTGAAGGCCTGGCATCCTAAGACCCACCGCAGGAAATATGTGATCGTAGTACTTTACACTAGGGCATTATTTGTCTCTGAGAAATGTGCTTGCTTCCAAGAAGAGAGGCCTTGCCAGTCAACATACAGAGGTTTTATGAGATTACAATGTCTATGAATTCCAAACAAAAGGAAAAGAGGACAGAATATGAAGGATGGTAGCACAACGCAGACCTTTCATTTCTTGACTATAATTTTTGTCCCTCTTTTCTGAACTTCCCACTTGTAGACTGAGCGAAACAATGCCTTGATGGAGCGTTGACAGTAATAATTCCCTTCTGAAATAAAATTTGTTACAGAAGCCTATCATATACCAAAGCTTAGGAAAAAAATGACTTAAAACACCTTTCTCTAGCAGTTATTAACACTGGGGATAGTCTTATGAGCACTAGAAAGGCTGCATGATCTTGATTTGAAACAAGTTTCCCACCTGAGGATTTGGAGTGCTGGAGGTTGTAATGGAGGTGGACGTTAGCTAATAATCCTTCTGGGAAGTCTTGACTGGAAACTTTGACACCTTTTAACCTCAGGGCTAGGAAGCAAACAGCCAAGGGTTTTGCTTTGTGTCAAAAAAGTGTTAAGATTCATATAAAATCTAAAAAGTGAAAGATTGTCAGAGATACCTGTATTTAGGAAGTAGTTTGTAGAAAATAAAGCTAAGGTGGTAACAGCAAGAAAACTGACAGTTTCTAGTTGCACCTGGCTTGCTCATATTCATCACATAACTCTAGACTACACAAGGTCAGGAAAGCTGTTGACTTTCAGGTCAGGCAGCATCTAACTGAATAACTGGGTTCTTTTGCTAGGTTTATCCCTAACCATTTGGTTAAAAAATTGAAAAGCAGACAGCCACTGGCATCAGCTTATGGCTAACATGCCTTATTATTAAATAAAGTGTGAGACAAGGCCTACCTCAGCTTGTCAGTGTTTATACTTAAAATTTTTTTTAATGATTTACTGCCACGAGGAAGATAGCCTAGTGCTAATGACAAAAAATAAGAAGACCACAAAGACATACTCTCTTAAGTATCCTTAAGTATCATATCTGGTTAACTTCAGGATTTCAAGTTTTAATTGCACACAAACACCACTCATTACATGTACATCTGATATAACAAAATTTATCATCTACATTGGTGATATTATCTAATCTTGATCTTTAGAAAGCTTATTAAAGAGAAGTAACATTATTATGCAACCCATTTCATAATTGTACTTTCAGTTCAGATGCTAATGTCATTAGCTTCCTTAAATTACAGGGCAGTCACTACAAGTGCCCACAGTTTAGTGGTGTACTAAGAAAACATCTTAGACCTGCATTTTTCGTCTTTAGTTTTCTAAAAATTACACTATGAAAAAGGGCAGAAAGCAAGGTGATTTCATGGCATACGTAAGTACCCAAATAAGATTTCATGATGGCCTCTTAGAGAATATTTAAGAAATTTGACAGTGGATGGAGAAAATTCCAGATGGACTTTCCTGCTAAGGATAGGAAGCTTTAGTGTTCCAGCAGTTCTTATAAAGTCCTTGAAATTTCAAAGACACAATCTATTTCCACGTATCTTGTAGCACTGACAGATAAAAAGGAATGAGATGGATGACAATTGCACCGTGACTGACAGATTTTTCCTTTAGAAAAGGAAATCTTCCCTTTCAGTCTCCTTCTCACTTCTAGCTGAAGTGCACTGGATGTGCAGTGAGCATGCAAATCCCAATACCCATCCCAATGCTTCACTGCCAAGTGTGAGGGAGAAAAGTTATGACAACATGCTGATTCAAACAATGTAGCATGAGAAATAAATATAGAAGTGGACTGACAAATAAGTGCAAAAGGCATAACTGCAGGCTCTATTCTCTCTGTTTACTTTGATTCCCTTTGAGATTTTTAGTATTAGTTGTATGCAGTACTCTCTGAAATTGCTCTAAATTAAACTATTCCTGAAACAAATCTGGAACATTTCTGTTGTTTGTAATCAAGACTAAGGGTGGGGAATTTCTGTTGTGATTATTCAAGGCCCCAGTAAACATTTAAGAGACATTAGATAGATGGAAGGCAAGATACTCACCAGTCCCAGATGTATATTGTCATCACTGACCTACTGAAAACAGGTTCCCTCTTATGTTAAATCTTTCCTTATACTTCCTAAAGTATTCATGAGACTGACTCAAAAAAGAGGCCATAGTATTATTTGTCATTTATATTGCACCTAGAAGAGAGACTAGTAATATCCAAATTAGCTTTCAGTATTTTTCATAGGCAAATTAGTTTAGCTGTGGAAACAATTTCACTGTTAGCGGAATAGCTGTAGTGGGGAATCAAGGTAGAATTTTTCTGCATTATAGGCTTAATGAAATAGTACAGTTGGATACATGCATGACCAAATAGGCTGAAGATCAGGATACAGGAACGAGTGGGTGAGAAACACCATGGACAGAGAGGGTCCTAAGACTGGACTTAGTGCCTCATATATTAGAAATGAGAGATTGTGGCTGGGTCATTCAGCATAGTTTTCATGAGTTTTAAAATAATTCAATAGAATTATTTCTTTAGATCTCAGTACTGCTGTTCAGTATCATTAAATATGCTTAGTAATCAGCTGGTATATATGACTGCATCTTGCCCTCAGCTACGTGACAACAACTTCCCTTTTAATTAAATGGGATTGCACCTGTGTAGGTAATGATAAAATTGGGCCAATGATATATAATAAATACTCAATATCTTTGCCAAAAAATCATTTGGTTGCATAATGTAGGGAATGTTAAATAATTATCAGGAACATATTTACTTAAATTCAGTTGTTTAACATCTATCTTCATGCAAATTATTGTTGCACTTCAATAAATATTCATAGTAATCAGTTTGTATTTAATTAACATACAATAACTTTCTCATTAAATAAGATCTAAATCCCTTTAAGGGGGGGAGCATTTCATTTTAAAGTGTAATCAGAAATCTCTCTTTGGAAGATTACATAATTAATCTTATTTTTGTTTCCTGACCAAAAAAGGGCAGTTGATGGCTGTGAGGGACTGTCTGTTCATAGGATATGATCCCGTGCTTTGAAAAAAATCCAGCCAAAGCATCCGAGTACAAAACAAAAAAGAACTAACAAATGTTTTATTTAGTTTGTCTGTGATTAAACAATTTCAAAATAATTTATTTGGAAGTCATAAAAGCTTTGAAATTAGATGACAGAACAGTACAATTTACAATAACCGTGATAAACAATTTTAAATTGCATCAAATAGTAAATCAGACTGAAGATAAAAGTTGATCACACTTCTAGAAGACATTTTAAAAAAATCAGTCATTCTCAAGTTTTCATTCAGTTTTCCCTTTAATATTTTCCCCCTATTAAATACTTTGTTTGGTCACAATCATTATTAAAAATAGTTACTTTCTTTTGGTTTATGTACAATGTAGGCCTACAAGTATGAAAGATTCCAATTTTATCTTCTCCTTACTGCTATTTCATGTTGGTAGAACTATGCAAATTCTGTTGTGGACTAAACTGAAAGCTTTAGTATATGTATGAAATACAGTAATTTTCACATATCCATAATTTGAAATGTTCCATTTTTTTTCTTCAAATAAAAATCAACAAGAATTTAAAAAATCTAAAATTCTCAATTCAGACAAAACCAAATCATTTCAAATGTCATTCAAAATATCAAGGGCCATTATGACCTGGAATAACATATCAAATCATACATGCAACATCTCTATTTGAGGAAGTTCTCCAATCTTCCTGATAAGGAAAAGGTTTAATTTTAGTGCCCCAGTGTTTTACACTCAAAACTAGAGTCAGTCCTCTCTTCACAATATAAACTCAGTCATTCCTATCAAGGTGAACAGTGTCATCTGGAAGAAGCCGAAAAACATAGATATCACAAGAACTTTTGTTTTTGTTGATAAGGTATTCTACTGGAGATTGTAATGCAGAGATTCCAATCCATCTTGCAACTAATACGATTATTTTCACTAATTAATTCCCTATTCTAGCTTATACTAGAAATGCCCACCTGTGTTTGTGGAAATTTTCCACAAAGAATACTTCTATATAATAATATATTTCTGCAAAAAAAAGTTGTATTTTTCTGAACCAGACTTTCTCAACACAAAATATTAGTCTGTAAATTCACTAAAAAGTGATAAAAGCACCTTTTAAAATTGCTTCTCCCTGTTCTGCTTTCTTCTCCTTGAAAAATACTGACTGCACAGATTGAAACAGTGAGATCTGCACCTATGGGAAGCAGATGCACTGAGAGTAGCTGAAGCTCTGTGGATGTGGATATTGCTCCTGGGAGCAAGATGTTTCTATAATTTGCAGTGACGTGTTTTGCACTAGCAGAAGGACTCCACTTGCCCTCAGACACCCTATCTCTCTCTGCTCTCTTATCAAGTAAAATTTTGAATCTCAGAATTTCTGTGCATAGTAGAACAGGAAGCTTTGTGAATCTCCTGTTCCTAATATCTTACAGTCTGAAACTGAGAAGGACATCTCTGGGAAGGATGAAGTGAATTTGAAACCCACCATGTAGAAGGAACAACTGGAAGAGTAAATCTAGGTCATCTCAAGCACCCTTGAAAAGAAAGGCTTATTCTTTTTCATTATATTAGTGTTTATATTACATTAGAGGAACAATTCAGCTGTGCTAACGTAGGTGTGCAATGAGATATGATCCTGAACTGCCAGTCCAGAAAGGTGCAGGGTCCTGGGTTATGCCTGTCAGCTCCAAGAAGGTGACTCAGGACATATCAAATGGTGTGTGACACCTGTTAGGCAGGTGAATCCCTTCTGAATACTATATTTGGAATACAGTATCAAGGACTAAATAGATATTCTACATACAATGTAGAATCTATCTTATATTTATCTATAAAGGAAGCATGACAAATCTAACAAGTAAACATATGTTCTGTGAGGTACAGAAAGTTTTGAAAGTTCGTGGTGAAAGGGAAAAGGAGGGAAGAAACCTTTCTTTTTTCTCTTTTCCTATTAAGAAGGCAGCAAAACCTTGCCCAACCTTGGCACCAGTGAAACGTGTCCCACACCTAACAAGAACTAAGTGTTCCTGCACTAAGACTTGTTTTGTTGCCAGCTCACATACCATTTTAATGCAGATTAACTTTTCTGTGTATACAACTCCTCTGCCCCATATATAAGGCAATTTAAATACCTCATTCCAATATGTTAGTCTCATCCAAACTTCCTTCTTGGCCTTCTATTTTGTTCACTACTCATCTCTCTTTATTCTCAAAGAGGCTACAACATCTGTGAGGATTTAGTTCTAAAATATGCTTCGTTTAATTCCAGATCTCAGATTACCTGTGCTCCACAAACGTGTGATATGTCCCTTTTTTGATGTTGAAATGAATTAAATTGGCAAAAAGAACTTCTAAATGTGAGGGCATACACTTATTTACACTGAAAATAGGAACCTCAAAGCATGAAAAAATTTCTGCATGAAGAGTTTTTGTGATTTTCATCAGAGTATTTTAACATGTTGCTTCTTGAGTTTAGGTTTGGCAATACTGAGAGTTGTGCTCCAGCTGTACTTCTGATTTTCTTTCCTTTATTACTCCCTTCTTTGTTCTGTAGCGTATGAACCTTTCACTGATTTTCAAATCAAAGGGAAGAACTTCAGTTGAATAGGACAAGGCTTTTAAAATGCATCTAACTACATTATTTATAATAAATTTCCCTTGCAGATCTTATCCCATAGATTATATAGAGCAAATAAGCTGTATGCTTTGCACTGTATTTTAGAGATGAGATAACATAAGAAGACTCAATAAGAAGATAAAATAAGACTAATTTAAACTACATAACAAATATAAAAAGAATGTTGAAAATGTCTGTGATACTTAGGAAATAAGTTTCGTAACTCATTGGAGACTCCTCTGCTTTTGAGTTACTTTCCTTTCTTATCTTTCAGAAACTGATTATGATTTTCCTTCCTATATTCACTATACTTATCTTCTTTTGTGCAGAAGAGAGAGTATATGTGTAGGAGGACGTACATTTGTGTGTTTCTATATTTATGTATGCAAATAGCAAACACGTAATACCAATTCTTCCTCCTCCTTGAATCAGCGCGGTATCACCTCACCAGACCAACAAATTAAAAACAATTTCCAATTTCTTTCACAAATACCTAGTGGTTAAGCATTATTAATGCTTTTGTTGGACTGGCATAAATTCAAAAATTGCTCGGTTAGGAAAAAGGAATATAAAACATCAATTGTTTACAATCAGTTTTTGTAATCTATATTTTCCTCATGGAGGTGAAAGTTTATCTCTTTGTATAACAGCAGTTATAATTTCACTACAGTCATTCATCAAAACTGCTATTTTGGAGATGCAAATCATTGCTTTCTGAGGCTACAAAGTAAGCAAGTTGCTCGTCTTTCCTATAATACTCTCCTTTAAAAAAATAGCTGCCAGCAAGCTATAGGTTTATCTCATATATGTGAGAGTACTCCAATAAATCACTTCTGCTTGCAGCAGTCATAGATTATGAGGCTTTTATAATCATGGAATAAGCCCAATAGTCCACTGCTGTTCTCAGAAGATTGAAAATCACTGTGAACATTCTCTTTGTGTGGATGAATGAGCCTCTTGTTTCTCAGGGGCTAGTGTTGCGTTTAGCCATGCTGCTGGTATGTATCTTGTATATCAGAAATGTTTCTTACAAGTTAGGAAACATTAGAGTATTTTGTCAGTTTCAGTCATATGTTTCTGTGAAAGAATGGAGTTCACTTCAGGTTTTTTAACTCCATAAAAACCGTTCTTTCTGTTCTTCCTTTTTCCCCAGATACGAGATAATCTTTTATAAAGCAGTGTTTTTAAATACTTTGACACTGCAAGAAGTACATGAAAGCCATTGGAATGAAGTCAGTGATGGGGGTTCATCTTAATTCTCTCTTGGAACAATAATGGCTATTAGATACATCGATCCTTTTTGCATTGTTTAAACCACAATATTTCTAGAGCAATGATTATAAGGAGTTTCTTAGAGGAAACAGATCTAAAACTATGTTTTTTATGACATCTTCAGCAAAATATTTGTGCTATAAGGAAGATAACAATGAGAAATATCAAGGTATCAAGGTCAGTGTAATTACTTTCCGTATTTAGATTAGCATTGCCCTGGGTGTTATATGCAGACTACATACAAGCACCAGTCTACTGCAATCCTTTCTTAGGAACAGACTTCCTTACATTATGAACATCCATATGTGTACCAAAGTAAAAATTTGTAAAAGTACTTCTTTTTTATATTCTAGACAGTTTAGAAAGTGGAGAAAATAAAGAGAAAGGAAAAGGTAGAACAAAGTTGATGGTAAAGCTGTAGATATGCAAACTCAGAAATGCAGATTTCAAAAAAGTATTTCATCCAAGAGAGCTGGATTGCAGTAACTAGCTAGCATTCAAAAAGGAATTGGTGTGCCAGGTTCTTATTTACATTTCTGATACTTCTGAAATTAATAGATAGCTATTTGCTTTAATCTTCCCATATCAGCCACAAACTGCTTGTATATGTTTTATCACAATCACTCTGATAGGAATTGAATTTTACTTTAGTGGCATTGAGTTTCTAATTTTCAAACTCTAGTTATCAGTTGGTAATTGTACTTGAGGGTGATATAAGAACCTAACATCAAAAGTGCTTCAGAATATACTTGTGTCTTGGCTGGACTGAATGAACAGGAGTACCGTGCTGATTAAAAGGTACATATACATGAAAAATATTCCAATGCCAAAGTAACATGATCCTCCAAGCTGTAAGTTAAATTTAATATGATGACCAAAAACAAGGTCAGTAGAAGAAACCTTACTCCTCCAGATTTTTTGTATTAATGCTATTCAGTATCTGGACACAGTAAATTCAGTGCCCCCCAGCCCCTCACCCACAAGAGATCTCCTGAATTGTCTTTGAAATTACTCATTTTTCCTCCAGCTGTGTTGCAATATTCAGCTGAGGCTATAAATAAACAGCTTTTTCAAGTGTCATTGGCTAACATCATTCTATGCATTGATCATGGACTAACACTTCCAAATTGCTATTGCATTGTGAACTGGATGTTCCCAGCCTAAAATATGTGTAGCTTGTGGTAATATGGTACGAACGTTCTTGAGTCCATCAAATTTTACAGCTTCTGCATTATCAGTCACAAATTTAAATCTTCTGCCATTTTCATACAGTAAAGTCATGATGAAATGACTCTTAAGCTACAAAGCAAAGGAAAAAAATACTCTTTTTCTCAGTGGTGACAGCTTGTCTCTCTCTATTTTTCATCCAAACAAGTAGAATGCTGTAAATCCTGTCCAGAAGACACAGACTGGAAGAATTAATCATGGAACTGTTTATGAGCTGTCTGGAGCAGATTAACTGTTGTGTTGACAACGCCATTTACAAATTATCTATCAACATCAACAGAAGTATAGCATCTCATCCTGATGTCAAGGAGAGCAGACCTGAGCTCTCACCAAAAAGCTAAGCCAGTGTTGTAACCAACAAATCAGAGCCACAGAGGATGGTCCTCAAAATCTAGTGCCTGCACCTGTGTGCTGTCACCCAAACATCTCCCCAGGGATGAGGAACACTCACTGTACAGCTAGTAAATACAAATGTACAGATGGGTCAGTTCAATGAGCAGGACAGTTTCTCCTTACCTTGGGGAGATCATACGCCCTGAAAGTGTAGATTTCCCCTCTTACATTATTTTGGTGTCAGTGAATAGTTTTTACAGATAAACTTTTTATTAAAACATTTATGCTCCAGTTTTTGCAAGCACTTTCATAGATGTGGAAAAAATAAAACTTCTCCATAAATACGAGTCAGAAATTAGCCCATTTAACAACAGTGGCCAAACATCTTCTGGACTGTGTCAGGGAGAGTAGGCTGGGGGAGGTGATCGTTCCCTTTTATCCAGCCCTGTTAAGATACAGCAGGAGAGCACAGTACAGTTCCAAGCTTGCCTTTGTTGGAAATTCAGGATTAGAGGAACTGGAATATTTAAGGAGAGGACTGAGGACAGGACTACACTTAGCCAGTTAGCACTAAAGTCAACAGATTTTTGTGCATGTCTGGGTTAATCTAAACCACCACAGTCCTAACACAGCCTCCAAGATAATGGACTGGATTTTCATCATCTGGTAACTAGCTTGACAAAGAGTATTCAGCATTTATTAAAGGTTGAGAAGAAAAGGAAAAAATGCCATGAGAATTGGTTTGCTTCATCTTCTAGACATTCCTATACAAACTACATGAGGCTCATTAAAAATACTAGCACTTGAGAATTTTGCAGTACTTTGCAAATTGACTCATTCAAGAAGTATTGTATTTCTCATTGTTTAAATCAATTCATTTGCAGGAGGCGCAGTATTTCTCATTGTTTAAAACAATTTATTTGCATCTGCTGAATACTCTCATGCTACAAGATGCTTAAATTGTGAAAAATAAGCCCTTTCTTCATGTTACTGGCAATGTAATTCAAGCAACAGCATATGGAATAAGCCATGATGCAAATGTTTTCATTAGGTTATTAGATTCTTAAAGATTAATATTAACAACTGACATTGCCCCATGTAACAATAGGAGCTTTTCATTGCAACAGCTAGCTTTAAAATGGAGTGTTGTTGTCCCTCTTATCATTTAGTACCAGATGAGAGTAATAAGAAAAGCATGTTCTCTACCCAACAGCTGGGAACCCCAGCTTCATAGATAAGAGAGGTTGTGTTAGTTCTGACAAAAACTGAAATGTCCTTAAATTTTTTCAAGGAATAATGGGATCCATAAAGAAATGCAAAGGACTATTTAACAAGTTTGTACAATCATTAATCTTATGTTTTAAGCTCATCTTGGAAAATGTGGACCTAATTCAGACTTCTTGTAACTTATGATTTCTTTCAGATTTCTGAATAGTTATATGTGGATATTCTTTATCATTAGGAAAAAGAATTAAATTCAGTGATCAAAACATCAAAAATAATTGCCTCGAGCTGAAGTTTTCAGAGTAATATATTGGCATTTTAGGATGTGGAATTAAATGCCTGAAACTTAAATGCAAACCTTTTTAGTGCAGTGAGTGGAAAAGGACATCCACTTTACATTTTAAGACTTCTTTTCAGCTTATTTTTGGCAGGCATAGGACATATGCGTTCTTTACTGTAATTTATAAAGATTTAGAGAATAATTGCTAGCCAGTGCAACCTAAAATCCTTGAAAATGTAACTACTTGCGCTGGGACTGAATATATCCAGCTGCCTTCATCATTTTCCCTTCCTGCTTGAGGGACCCTGAACAATGTCATAAAACATCTCCATCCCAGGCTGCTTTGGTCCAGACTCAGCAATGCATTTTGCCTCTCTCAGAAGCTTGCGAAGAGTCACTTGATTATAGCTTGGAAAAAACAAGCCTCAGTAAATTCAGGTACTTAATACTCCACAATATTTTCTTCTGAAATTGATGATATGACCCAGGAAAATAAATCTTCCTACTTGCATGCATTTTCCCAGTTCTCAAAGTTTTGAAGAATTGTTGGCATAAAAACAAGTACAGGCAAATACAGTTAATGATGTGGTTCCTAGAGATGGTTGTTGAAAAGGTGTCTATGCTGAACTTATTAAATATCAGTTCCTCTGCACACTGCTGACTACAAGGCATCACTGAAATACTTGCAGTGCAGTGGTGGAGCAGCAGTTTGTGACCAAGGGTCAGATTGAATACACATTTTTTTCTTTGAATGTTTACTTGAAAATCTTGAATAGTTCTCACTTGAGTTCTTATAATATGAAATAATAACTGAAAGTTGTCAGCAGAACACAAAATGCTGTAATAAAATCCATGGTACATTCCTAAAGAAACATTTACTGTCTTATTTTACATCTAAAACAAAAATGGAAGCAGAAACCAGTCTCCTGTCAGCAGTGTGGTGTGAGGACTGCTCACTGCAGCTATGAATAAGAAGATATTGATGCCCATTAGAAAGTAGGAAACTGAAAGCTGCACCAGGAAAATAGAGTTGTTTTGTACAGCGTTCTCACCTATAGCTGTTACTGGCGACTGTAAAGGAAGGTTAGCATGTCACTTTGCATTTTGGAAAAAAATGAGGCTTAGAAGAAAGAAACAGCCAGACTAAGCTCAGAATTACGACTGCAGCTAGAAATAAAACCAACAGTTTTTCTATTATTGTAAAAAACAGTAAGCTTCTAGAAGTCATGTGTTAATAGACGGATGCTGTGAATATGTTGTAAAACACAAAACTAAAGGTTAAGTATCTTCAAATAGATAAGAAATGTGAATTGCCTACATTTTTCCAAATCCTTATGAGACTGCTTATTAAAGTTACCACAGAAAGTCTACATTGAGAAAAGTGTTACTTGGGTTGCAAAGTCTGATAGATTTGAAAGAGAGCAGTAACTTATTTTTATATTTCTCGATATTTTTATTATAAAAGATTTTTGTTAAGAAAAAGAAGCTTTCCTAAGAATGCTATCACTAGTGTTCTTTGTAGCAAGTACTGAAACATAGCAATAAACAAGTTATTGAGCTATGGAATTACCTTTCCTTTGTCTCTTAAAATTTCATTTGTGTTTAGCTGAAGTATCAATTTTTGTTTTCTCATCATCTGTATTTAAGGTAATATTTAGCTTTTTTTTTGCGAAAGTGTTGACAGTGAACATTTTGAAGGTCTGTACCAAGGCTATTACCAGTGCAACATTAGATAAAATAGCAGAAACAGTATTCACTGAGGTTCTTAGGCACTTGCTTAGAAATGACAGGCATGCAGAGAAAATTTGGCTGGCCTTTTTGTGATCATTAACTCTCCCATTGTAGTAGGAGTCGCTTTCCATTGGTGGCTGATTGACTTAACACCAGTATACTGGTTTCCACACTTCACATCTGTGTTGCAACAGTTAGGCGCTACAGGGAATACATTGTAATTGCACATATTTAGAATTTAAGACAACACTTTTTCCAGGAAGATGTTAAAAGGCTACAATTTGTTTATAATGGTGAATCTCTAGAAGGGTTAGGACATCCAATTTATATTTGCCAGGCATCTTTGATGAAGGTCTTATTCACATGCTTTGAGAGCAAAACCCTACGCAGAGAACTCCTACCTCTTTCAGGTTCATGGAAGCACAGAGGTGGTGCACAATTAACATCATATGGATGATTATGTCTGGCATTTCTAAGTTGCTTAGTTTGGAGCCACAGATAACTTCTTCTTAAATATATGCTTTTTGCGGCAATTATAATAATTAGAAATAGGTGGTTACATTTGGATGCATTTTATTACATGTTTGAAGATATTTATAATTTATCTTTCACCTCAGAGCTTGGTGATGAATTCTAGAGGATCACTGAATTAAAAAATCTTTCTTATTTGTGCTTCCTGCTTCTTTAGCCTTTTTTTTTTTTATTTTTTTATTTTTTTTTATTTTTTATTTTTTTTTAACNTTTTTATTTTTTTTTATTTTTTATTTTTTATAAATTTGTCCTGCAGAGACTTCCTTATTCCTGGGATGTGTTTGAAAAGATGGCCAGTGGGGGGGACAAAGGTCCTCCCACAAAGAGCAGCTTCCAGGATATATGCTTTTGATTACCCATTTTATGGAGAGGATGTTCGAGCTTTTTGATAACAGCATGGCACCCTCCAGACACCATGACAATATAAATATGGAAAAAAAAAATCAAAGGCATTTTTGGAAATGAAATTATTTGGGTATAAATTTTGTTTCTTCCCCCAGTCTGTATAAGTACCTGGGACTGATCTGACCCTAGAGCAACACTTTGCACTTGGTCTTGTTGAACCTCATTGGATTAACACGGCCCCACTTCTCCAGCCTGTCCAGGTCCCTCTTGATGGCTTCCATTCCCTCCAGTGTATTGCCTGCACTGCACAGGTTGGTGTCATGCAACATGCTGAGTGTGCACTCAATTCCACTGTCTATATCATTGATGAAGATGTTGAAGAGCACTAGTCCCAAGACTGAACCTTGGGGGACACTACTCATGACCAGCGCCCCTCAAACACAGAACTGTTGATCATAACCCTTTGGCTGTGAGCAACCAACCAGTTCTTCTTAATCCATCAAACAGTCCATCTTTCAAATCCATGCCTCTTCAATTTAGAGAGAAGGATGTGGGGAAGGACTATGTCAAAGTTTTTGCAGAAGTCCAAGTAGATGACATCCGTCACCCTTCCTCTGTTCATCAGTGCTGTCACTCCATCATAGAAGGCCACCAGATTGGCCAGGCAAGATCTGCAGTTGGTGAAGCCATGCTGGCTGTCTTGGATCATCTCTTTGTCTCGTATGTGCCTTAATATGTCAACCAGGATGATCTGCTCCATGATCTTCCCAGGCCCAGACGTGAGGCTCACTGGCCTATAGTTCCCCAGGTCATCCATTCTCCCTTTCTTAAAAATGGGAGCAATGTTTCCCTTTTTCCAGTCACTGGGGATTTCACTCAACAGCTATGACTTTTCAAATACGATGGAGAGTGACTCAGCAGCCACATCAGCCATCTGTCTCAGAACCCTTGGATGCATACCATCCAGTCCCAAAGATGCAAAGAATTTTTCATGCATAGCAGTTACAATAGAAAGGTTACTTCAGATCTCCATGTCATGAAATACACTACACATTTGGCAATGGGACGTTTTGTTTCCTGGAGTGTGTTTAAACTTTTTCAGAATAAGGGCACATGCTGTGTGGAGCATAGCAAAACCCAAATAACTCATGGAATAATCTCTTCTTACAGCACTGGCTCTTTTCGCTCCCATTTGCTATTCTCTTTCTTCATCTTACGCTTAAAGCCTTGACTGTGTGTAACCACTAGTAAAGACAGCCCTAGTGCTGAACATAAGCTTCTCAAGACCAACTCCAGCAAGAGAATAACATGCAACATGAAAGAAGGTGCAGTTAAGGCAAGACCCATTTAAAACACACGTATGCACTGCTATCTGTGCTCACAGTTTGGTGAATATCACTCTCTTATTTTCTAGAGAAAAAAGGTACACAAAGACCAAAACTGGAATCTGTTTAATGGAAGGAGTGGGAAAGTAAATCAGTCAGTATATAAAGAAAAAGAATTGAGCCTTTCTAATTCTCATTTGGATATAAAATTACTAATTTTATTCATTCGCTGTTCTAATTCAGGCTGAATGGGTGTTCAAACACTTAGAACTCACAGAATCACAGAATTGTAGGGGTTGGAAGGGACCTCATGAGATCATGTAGTCCAACTCCCCTGCCAAAGCAGCTCCCTAGACCAGGTTGCACAGGTAGGCGTCCAGGTGAGTCTTGAACATCACCAGAGAAGGAGACTCCATCACCTCTCCGTGCAGCCTGTGCCAGTGCTCCGTAACCTGCACTGTGAAGAAGTTCCCATGCACATTTGTGTGGAACTTCCTATGAATCAGTTTGTGGCCATTTCCCCTTGTTCTATCACCACACAGTGCTGAGAAGAGTCCAGCTTCATCCCTTTGCTTCCTGCTCCTTAGATATTTATAGATGTGGATCAGATCCCCTCTGGGTCTTCCTTTATCAAGGCTGAACAGACTCAGGTCTCTCAACCTTTCCTCATAACAGAGGTTTTCCACACCCTTTTATCATCTTTGGGGCCCTCTGCTGGACTTTTTCCAGGAGATCCCTGTCTTTTTTGTACCATGGAGCCCAGAACTGGACAAAATATTCCAGATGAGACCTCACCAGGGCAGAGTAGAGGGGTAGGATCACCTCCTTGGACCTTCTGGCCACGCTCTTTCTAATACACCTCAGGGTGCCATGCATGTCAGGATAATTTTCTCTAAACCCTTTCTTAGTAACAGCCAGAGTAGGTACCCTTTGTGCTGCATTTGTTCAATTAATTACGGATGTGTTTTCCCTCAGAGATATCCTAAGCACTATTTTCTATTTTCAGACGCTGTAGATCACACCACAGTGTGCAGCTCTCCCCTAAAAAGGCTCAGACACCTCATGTTTTCCTATAACAATAAAGTTTAACAATTACCTCAGTTTTCAGTTGAACTCCATGCAATACACTGTTGAAAGAAATGATCTCCATTCTTTGAATAAAATATTGTTACTTACAAGCATATAGTATGACTTTGCTTAGGAAAGGTCAATCATTCTGAGATATTCAGTGATTTTTCTGGCTATGTAAGAGATCTTACTGATTACACCTTGGGATGATATTTTTTTTTGTTGTTCTGTATCTATTTATTCCTTACATTACAAATGCTTTAAAGCCAATTATCAGAGTTAATATGTGTATAGTTTTTCCTTCACTTTTACAAATAATGATTTATGCAAAGTCACTGAGACAGTTATTCCTTCCATTGTGAAGTTTATTATCTCCAATATGAACAGGCAAGTCATTAAGCTCTCATAGATGGATTAGCATATAGAAAGATCACTACATTGCGATTTTCTGGTTACATGGTTCAATGCAATGACAGTTTAAGGAAGTAAAAGCCAATTTCAGCACCGTCATTATAGAATACCATATGTCATAAATAGGCAGTTATAAATACTGTCACCAATAAGACTTGCTTCTCCAAGAAGTGGTCCTTCTATCATGTAGCAATGGGGTCACTAATACATGAAAATTATTTATGAAGAATAGTTTTAGGATTCAACTTTCATAACACTTAAATATTTCTTCAATTATATCTTCTAAATCAAAAAGTTCTGTAATGAGGCAGACCTGCTCTTAAAGGTTCTTTCCATGTCAGTGTACATTTTCTCTCAACAGATGAATTTTCAAAAATATCCAACCTAATTAATATCTTCTTAGGATAGAATTTTGAGTACTTTTCTCAGCATTAATTCAAAATATGTCTTGCACCTTCCATTAAGGATGCCTCTCTAGCATATTATCAGTCAAATTATTTGTGTCCACTGCAGAACAGAAATATATCATTTAGAATCTGACCCTTTTTTTAAATGAAACTATACAGGATGTGGGAGGAAATAAAACACATTCAACCAGGTTTTATGACTAGTTTGGTATAAGAGCATTCAGAACAATGATCTATTATGCAACACGGTCAGGGTAGAGTCAGAAAATTCTATAACACTCACTGAAGAACCAGTTGGAAAAGATTTCACTAAGTTCAGTATGCCCTGGCAGCCAGGACACATCAGCAACATCGCAAAACATGGCCTTGTGAGGAGCACATGGCTGAAAAGTACAACCTTTTGTTATGGATGTAACAAAACGGATGAGTTTTCAGTCTGAGGAAGAGAAGGCTTAGAGATGCCCACATTGCTCTCTACAACAGCCTGAAGGGAGGTTGTGGTGAAGTGAGGATCAGCCTCTTGTCCCATGTAACCAGCCCTAGGCTAGAGGGAATGTCCTCACGTTGCACCAGGGGAGATTCAGGTTGGATGTTAGGAAATACTTCTCCAGGAGAGTCGTCAGGCACTGGAACAGGTTGTCCAGGCTGGTGGTGGTGTCACTGACCCTGGAGGTGTTCAAGAAACATTCAGATGTTGTACTGAGGGACATGGTTTATTGGGAAATATTGGTGATATGTGGGCAGTTGTACTGGAATATCTTAGAGGTCTTTTCCAATCTTGATGAGTCTTATTCTGTAAATACTGTGCGTCTGTTCCTGATGCAGTGGAATGAGAACTAAAGCCTTTCATTCAAAAAGCTGAACGTCAGAAATGACATAAATTTCTGGAAAACAGCTAAGGTGACAGATTTGGTGAAATCTGGGAGAATATAATGAATTCAGATATAGGATATAGAAACAGACATATTCTTCGAGATGAAGAACTCATCTTCTCTATAGATGCAAATAATAGCTGCTCAGATAGCTATTTGTCTGAGAAAAGCAGAATTGCATAGGATAGTAGAGAAACATGTTTGATGAAACACTATCTATTCCTTTCTTGATTTCTGTTTCACAGCTAGCGATGTAGTTTGTCTTTAAGTCTTAATTTAATCCTAATTTATGTATCCAATAAGATGCAGAGCTAAAATCACACTAAGCCAATAAAGATAGTTATCAACAGAAAGTCATTCAAATCTTATCTTCCACCACTGGCTAGAAAAAAAAAAAAAAAAAAGAGCTTTACATGTAATTTAGATGTTGCTTAGATAAAGTAATTCAAGTCCATATGTTCTCGATCTGTACATAAGAAGTTAGGCACTGCTGTTTTGTGAAAGGGAAGGGGACTCCAATAAGATATTCTAGATCCATGGTAAACTTACTGACTTCCAGGAGAGTGAGCCACAGCTGATTTAGTAAGCAGGAAGTAATTTATCATTAGCCAGTTCACTAGCATCCAGTGGTCTAGAGAATGGAGCTATAATCAAATAATAAAAGTTAACAGAGAGAAGCTGTATTTAATAAAATCTTCCTCTGTAGTAGGCCAAAATATATAAATGAATAGATTCTAACCCCATGAGAGGCTCATAAAATATACTCGTTTGACTTCAGAGCTGACATAGGCTAAGGGGCATCAAAATTCTTGCATTTAGTCAGCAACTGAGTGCACAAGTTCTTAAAGAAGATATTCTTTATTGATTTAAAGATTTCTACAAATGGAGACTCTACCCCAACACTCAGTAAGTTGCTGCAGAGGTTAGCTATTCTCATGACACAGAAAGTTTAACACACTTTGGACAAAATTCAGCTTCCAGACACTTGACTTTCTAATGTCTTTGGTAGGTTAAAGTGCTGTCTGCTATCAAATAAGACTGCTTCATGTAGGTACTTGATTAAGTCACCTCTTAAATAGCTGAAGAGATAAGCTTTAAATAGCCATTTTGAAATGAAGGAGTAATAAACTGAAAGCTTTATAAGAATTTTTGCTTGTCGTATTTTTATGTTGTTTTAAACCAAAAAACTTAAACTTACCACTAAATACAGATGTACACCTAGTCATTAATTTCAGTGACCTGAACTTCATTATATTTTCTTTCAACTCTTTCTTCTGAATCAAGCTACCAGAGGTTTTTAAAAAGCATGAAAATTTTATACAACTACAACCAAAAAGCAGTTGAAGCCTTAAATTCATTTTTTCTACACTCGTTTAAAACCTTTTATATTTTCTATTGAATTAGTATCTTATGAGTCAGGGCTTTAACAACATGCTATTACAAAGAATAAATGTTATAGGTACGTAGGCTGCATTGGATCATTCAGGTGTTCAGTGTTGCGTTTACCATGAAAAGACATCGATTTTATAAGTGAAACTCATGATGGAAATATTTTGAGTTCTTGCAAAGAGAATATTTTCAAAGAAACTTGAGAGTTTGTTTGGAAAAATGTGCAATATGTGCTACAAATTATCAAAAAGATATTTAAGGATCAAACTCATTCTTCTCTCTAGATATACTGGACTTGAGAAGTGTTCATCACTAAATATTCTGCAGCCGTTCTTACAGAGTATAATGAATAACACTCAGCAGTGAGCACAGCATCCCTTTTCCTTCAAAGCACGTTTTCCTTGATTCATTCATCACGTCTTCCGTCTTTTTACAGTTACTCCATAAAATCAGCCACACGCTATACTCAACAAAAAAGTTATCAAAAATAGAAATGCCTTGAATGCTAAATTGTTTAGTAAGTATCACAGATTTATGAATATGAAATATGTGAATTTATCATATATATTAAAGAAATACCCAAAGGGAACTAAGATCTGTCAAGTCAAACAAACAAGCAAACAAACAAACAAAAAAAAAACAAAACCAAGAAACTATGTCCCCAGGCTAGGAAACATTTTCTGAAGTACAGATTCTCATTTGAGTGTTTCAACTCCAGCCTTTCAGCAGCCTATCTTCCCTAATATTAGGGCTTTAGCGTTCAGAAGGTAGTAGGTTTTCAATACAGCTGCTTAACACCAATTTTGAAGTTTGTTTTCCAGAAACATTATTAGTCTGTTTCACTTTCTGATTATAGACTTCTTGGTCATCCTGATATTATCTAATTACAAAACACTAAATAGAAGACTAACAGTTATGGATCGTGTCCCTTAGATATCTATATAGGCAAATGTTTTCTAAACCTTCCTCAAATAAATGGAAATTTTAAGGTAAATTAGGTCTATTTGCCATTTTGCCCACAGATCATAAATGCAATAAACATCAGAAAAAAATCTTACTGAAAGCATAAAGCAACGGTGCTGATAAACAATATTAAATTAGTTATATACTAGAAGAGTAGGGAGTCAGTGAAGATAAAAATGCATGCAACTGTTCAAATACCAAGAAACACAAAAGTGTTGCTGTAATGTAGTCCAGAAGTCACTGAAAAAGATCATTAATTTTCATGCAATTAAACGTAATTAATAAATCACCCTAGGAGTGTGTGTTCCTGAGAGATAATGTCAGCTCTTAGGTGTGACCTACAGTGTGATGTTATCTCAGCATGGCTCGAATTCCATACTGCTCTTAAGCTAATAAAACTAAGTTTTCCTTCAAGAGCATATCTGTTCAATTTGGTTATTGACTTTCATCACTGTTTGCAGCTTTATTATCACTATCAGTATAAGTAAGAAAAAGAGTGCATACAACAACCTGATCACAAGCTAAATTAGCACTATATGTTGAAGACTGCAGTCAAACCTGGGACAGCCTACGTCATGTACTAGCAGATCTTCAAAGAAACATTTGAAAGCCAAAAAAATATATAGTAGCTTAGCAAGTCAGTTAGCAAAAATACATGGCTCATCTACCAAAGTTAATCGAAGTTTGGAGTATAACCTGAAATCATTGTTTTCTTGATTATACAGGAATGCCTAATTACATGTTAACAAAATTCAAATTCTCACTTAGCACTGAAAGGCTCAGACTGTAAAGGAAATACAAAAATGGACAGAGATGGTGAAGGATGAGCTGGATGTGCCTTTGAGTACTAAGAAAAGATGGGAGAAAGGGGGCGAATGATGCTATGAATTGTTGAGGCAGAGAAATGAACTCTGGATACCTATGCGTATTTGCTGCAGCACATCAAAGGATATCAAAATAGGCAAAGGAGGCAAGGTATCACAGAAATTAGTGTTTTTCACAGGCAAGTTGCAAAATGGTGGTGATCTCTTCATAGCAACAAGCCTGATCAAAGAACTGCAAGGCTCATCATTCAAGAGATCGGCAACATTTATAGCTGACCACATCTCAGATGACCTCACTAAAATAGAACTTGAGAAGTAATAAAGGTTGGTCCTCAGATGCAACATTATGGAGCTCATTAGGCACTTGATGAAGCTGTGAAACAATGTCATATGTACCATGCCCCTAACTATCAAGTGTTTGGTGATGTAACAGCAAAAATGCTTAAATTTGGAATCTTCTGTAAAAGCAATAAAGCCAGTTCAAAACAAGAAGATCTCAATAATAAACAGCTTTCTCTATACATTTTTAACATTTAATTTCTATATTTTAAACATTTCTGGAAGTTAGAATGTAAATGAATAATCTCCTGTACACGAAAATTCAGAAAGCATTTGTATTCCAGATTCACCTCTCAAGCATCTGCGGTACTTGTGAATATGATATATCTGATTGTAATGACATTCTCCTTTGGAGTTTATGTGGTTACATTTCATGTTCTCATTGTTAACATACCTGTGCTTTATTATGTATGGCCTATCCAAAGGATCTCCTCTCTGCCTGTGAAACACTCTATTCCAACAGACTATTAAATAAACATCTTTCACAGATTTTTGTACAGGTCTGAAGATGGTATGTAGTTAGTTGGGAAGTGCACCAAGCTAATGTTGAAGAGACTCAGTGTAACTGAGGATTTATTATGATGTTAATTATATCAATGTGCATACAGCTTTAGGTATATGAATATGCAATTATTAAAAATACACAAAATATCATTGTATCTGCTTTAGAAGTTCAAAAAACCATAACTGTAACTAAGGATTTCGCTCTACTTCTAACTAAAAGACTGTTTTTCTCTCACTGGAAAGAAATTAGTGGAAAGAATCAAATCTCCTGTATTTAGAGATATCATATGCTGAAGATAGTCTTCTGGTAACAAATGAGGGGACCTAGTGTCCCAGTTTTCCAAATAGAAATGCAGTATCCTTGTTTTCTTTTCTTTTTTTTTTGTTTTTTGTTTTTACGGAGTACATCAGACCAGGTTTCAAATCCCTTTAGAAAAAAAATACCGCACAGAAACAGCAGCTTTTTCATCTTATCTTTCCAAATTCTACAAGGAGTTTCCCTAGAAGAAGGTGGCTTCAGTTTCCAAATCATTATAAGAGATTTTCAGTTTCATAAAAACAAAATCTGTTGGGATGGAAACAGCAACAATTGGAAAAACAAAGGATTGCTTAAAAAGGCAAATTAAACTAGATCTGCTACAGCCTCCACTGCATATGTCCTCTCAGGCGGCCTGCCAAGATTATTTTAATATAATAGCCATTCATTCATAGAACCTTAACTGGTATATGCAATTACATAATGCTTCTAATGACTCTGTTTGTTGATTATCCAATTCCTGCAGCTTGCCGTGGTGAAAAGGTGACACCTATTGACACCTGGCATTGAACAAGGAGAAGATTGGTCTGGAGCTCCTTTGAAACTCCAGGTAAACAAAGCTGAAGACGTTTCTGACAGTGTCAGTATGAAATATGGAACCATGTTCATGGGGATCAATAGAAAGGCTGAATAAGACAAGTCTTGCTTGCATTGCTAATGGCTGAAATTTTTGCCTTTCCATTAAAATTTAAGTCTGTGGTTAAGCAAACGTCTCATCTGCCAAATTAAATAGTAAAGCAACTGCAGTTGACATGCTTACAAGAGAAGTGGCTGCATTAGGAGACAGTAAATGTCAAGTGAGTGGGAAAGCAGACTATGAATTTAAAGTTTAGAGATTTACATCCAGAACAAATTGGAGATTAAAATATACACAAGGTCATTACTCACCCATTATTACTTCTTTTCCAGGTGTAAGCTGTAACATTTCCTTTGACATCCATCCTGGTTTTTCAAGCTTATTTGAAGTAAGGGCTGATTGTAACCTTTTTTTTTTTTTT
>VXAB01004354.1:1636157-1756283 GCA_013399175.1 Odontophorus gujanensis
AACTTTTTTTTTTTTTTTTTGGAGGGCAAGGGGGATACTTACAAGCAATGTTTCCTGTAATGGGAAGGACATTCCTAGGATACCATGGCTGTATTTCAACTGTATAGGGTTCTAAATAGGAGAGCAAGATAGTTCTGTGAAACATTAGCTTTCAGATGAAGGGTTAAATGTATGTATTTCAATGGTTGCCCTCAAGTCACAGTGTATCCAAATCTCAAGTAACCCTTCTAGCAACAGAAGCTGAATGTACTATTTTAATTAACTACCCACTTTTAGGAGTTTTATGTCCTTCTTTTGATTTTTCTGGGGCTAAATAAAATTTGAATTTAGAACCATTAATGTGACATTAGCATATTTTTACACAATGACTGTAAGAATCTTATTCTCACCCAGCAAACAGGCAAAGCAAAATAACACTATTTGTTTATTTACTTATCTCTTCGACACAGTTCATTCATCTTCCATAACACAAGAGGACAATTTCATGAAAAAGTATGCTAATGTAAAAGAGATCTTGGAAAGGTAAAATTGATATTTAAGATACATCTGAGAGAAAAATCCTCCAACAGGATTCAAACATAAGGTCGTTCTTCTGAGTCATCTTCGTCATTTAGGAGAAGATGGCATCTGGCATTCCATCCCCACCTCCCAAACATCCTTGTAGCTGCATGGCTACGTAAGGCTCTGTGGCTGGGTGAACTGGGAAGCAAGAGTAATATTCAGTTGTTTGGTTTTGAATAGACTGTCATTGCTTCCACTCTGGGAGGTGCATGAAAATAATAAGAAATGCATTGCTCATTCTGATATGGGTTTGTATATTACCAAGAAAATGTCAGGTACATGCCTTTGCCTCTGTTCATCAGATTTTGTCTTTTTAAGGCTATCTAATTTACAGGTCATAGCCCCATCTAAGCAGCACATCTTAAAGCCAAAAGTTGTTTTAGAAACTAACAAATAAAACCAAGAGATGTTTCAGAGAGTAATACTGTCAACAGAAATTTTCTCCCACCAACTAACACGCTAGAATTACTCCTGTAGCACACATGGATAACTCTCAGCATTGTGCAGGACCAAGCATTCATTTGTGCTTACACTTATTTAGGTCTCAGTGGTAATAATGCCCTCTATTTATTTCCATGGAAACTACAACAGTTACAAACAGCACAATAACACCATTGAATTCTCAGCTACAGAACCTTACTTTTCAAGTCACCACATATGGCAGAAGGTGATGACAGTGCTTTCTAATGGGCTACAAACACCACGGAGCAAAAGCAGGCAACAAAGAAGGGAATTTAGCTCACCCACTTCCAACAACCAGTAATCTCTGTCTCAAGAGATGCTATTCCTTCAGCTGCTGAACCTTAAATGAGGGTGAAGACGGATGGATCCTTCCAGTCACTCAGGCACATTGCTTGCACCTGAACTCCCTGGATTAGCCACACCTCACCTGGTGCACAGCTATTGGTTCAAGCTATGATCTGACCATTTTGCTGCACACCACCATTAGCTATGTTTTATCACCAGTGGCCTGTATGCTGCTCTCATAAAAATCTGCACCAGCCATGATGAATGCTGTCACTGTCACCTCTGCTGAAACACACCACCCGCCACCTCACTGTGCTCACACGCACTGTTTGGTCTCCATAAACATACAGCAAGTGTCTGTGTACCATATTTTCTACATGGAGGGACTAAATGGCGCACATTTGCTTCATCAGCACTAGTATGTCAGATGTCATTCTATCAGACTACACCTCTGCTGCCATATGTCACATAGCAAGAAAATGTAATGGAATACTGATGGAAAAGTCCAACCTCTATCTACTGCCGTACCACTGACATCTGCCTTTGAAGTCATGGGCCAACATAATGAAATAAGAAGCATTACTTTTGGAACAATCTCTGTAAATACATCTCTCCCTTAAGCTGTTATTAGGATGGCAGCATATTTTCAGGAAGGAGTGCCAGGTTCCTGTTCTACCTCCTGAAAACTAATCAGTCTCTTTCTGAGTGACCACAGCCCCTGGCACTCACAATATGCTTCCACAGTTGGGCAGTCAGCACAATAAAACCACTGTCTGGTGAGGGGGAACTAGGGCTGTCTCAGGGTTTACCTGTCTTTTTCCATCTGTCTCTACTCATCAGGTCTGTATGAGCCCTTTAGGCAGGGACAGCAGAGCTGGATGCACAGAAAATCCCTCTTCAGTATTTCTAGTGCAAATAATTGTGTCAGGGGGACTATGAGAGGCAGAGAAGGAAGACAGATGCGCTGTTTGGTGTATAGGGAGAGCTGAATTGCCCCTTGGATCCAGAAAAAAAAAGGTAAGTCCTTCCTTCCCATGCACCCTTCCTTGGCTCCCACAAAACTGTATCAGGAGACAAAGACACTGACAACTACAACTTCTTCTTTCACATTCACATCAAGTTCTGTGGAATAGCATTTCACAGTCTTTGGAACAGACAGACTGACAGACACCAGGGCTGCTATTTATTTCATAGGCTACTAAATAGCTTTGAATGTCCATTTCCGTCAGCATGCCATCTTCTCAGTCTCAAGTATGGAGCTGCTCCAAAGTTTAGTACATCTGAGATGACTGTAGATAGAGAAGAAGGGTAGAATTTGTCACAGATGATCACATTCATTTTGTGAAAATAACTTTATCGTACTTGGCATAGCAATAAGAAAGCTTGGCTAGCTGACCAGTCAGCCCTAAGAAAAAGTGAACAGCATCTGTTTAAGTCTCTGAAGTAACACAATCCATGCATGGCATTAGGTTATGTTGCATCATTTAACACAACATAAACCTCATTCACCTTTTCCTCCCTCCTACTGCCACTTTCTTCCAGCTTTGTCTCATTATAACTGACTGCAAAAATGCTTAAGTGCCTTTTCTGATTAAAAATTCCTGCTTTTTTTTTTTGCCTCTAACTCAACTCAATTTTTTTCTTATGCTGCCTTTCTTGGTACTGTTTAATCTACTTCCATGAAGAATTATCTGTCCATTCTGCTTCTCATCCTAAGACAATTTGAAGATTTTTTAATTTTTTTTTAAACAAAACACTATACAGAACTAAATTGTATTATTATACCTAAGTCATTTTCCCACAGAAAGAAGCACAAATCATATTTAATGAAATCAAATTTAATGAAAGATTGCCATCAGGTGTCTAAATGTCTCACTTGTCTGTTTAGTTGAATTATGGCAAACAATTTTACTCAGAAAGTTAACATATGTAATAATTCAACATTGTTTTTTATTGTGTGGACCTACTTTGTGGCAGTTCTATTGAACTAATTTACAATAATGGGACAGAAAACACCCTAATTCAAATGCACAATAGAAAGAAAAAACTATTTATTTTCCTGTTTCAGAACAATTATTTCATTTAAAAATATTAATAAACTGATAACTGAATCTCTTCATTATAATAGAGTGCTCTGCTGCGTATGGAGCTATTCTTTATTCAGTGGGTTACACTCTGGTATATCATGGGGAGAGGAGATGTATTAGGCAGTATTCAGAGTTGTATAGAAAATGAAACTGTAGGGTAATAGAATTGCATCTTTTATACTAGTATTGCTATTTGAAAATGTAATGACAAGTTCTAAATGGAAAATTTGAAGCAGTATCTGGGAGAAAATCACATCTGCACTTGCCCACATGGCTATCTGTCTACCCACACAGTTAGGGTGCGTTAGATAGGCATTTCCACACATGGTAGATTTAAGCCAGAAGAGCCATTGGAAATTTTGCTTGTCTGTGCAGTTACACAGCTTTTATAACCTCTTTTTGACACCTCAAATATTTTTTGTTATTTCTATTATGGGAAGAAACTCTGCTGCTAAACAATAGTCTACTATGAATGATGGATAAAGGCAGAGATAAAACAGAGTTGAAGGGGATGTACCAGTAAAGATTAACCACAAGATTACTTGAGTTAAGTACATCCACATATTTTTTTTCAGAGTTTAATGAAGGTCTGCATTGAGGAATGTTGCATCCTGAGGTCCACACAGCAGAGTTTGAGTTAGGCAGAAGCCACAGAGCTGTACAGCAGGAATAGTGGCTACATATGAGAAGTATCCACTCAGTGCTCTTCCAGAGTTGATTAGCTCTTTTCTTCAAATGAGTTAATTAGCCTGAGCACAGCCCTGCACTGACACAACCGTACTGGTTCTGGAGTTGACTCGTTAGCTGCCTTGATATCCCCTTCATTCGCTAATGTGGATACTTGCAGAGCTCAGAAGAAAAGTGTGTCCTAGTAGTTAGGTACTAGCTCCCACACTAATTAGTATCTGAACATTACGTGGAAGAATTTCAACAGGAAAAAAATAATTGTCCCAAATCTCGGGGGTTAGAGCTTTTGTCTAGAAAGAGGAAGGAAAGCAGGTCATGCTCTTATTTTCAGAAACAGATGTAGGTAACATTCCTTTCTGAGACTAAGTTCATTTTTCACACTTCTCAAGAATGATCTCAAAATTTATGATTTATAGAACATAAAAAACAAACAAGCAAAAACCCACCATCCTCTTCACTATGTTTTATTTTCTTTAAAATTCTTGATTCTTTCATCAACCCCAAATTCAATTACCAGCAGACCTCTAATAGTGAATACATATTATTGACTGAACTTGAGGCCAACCACAATGAACTGCTGCCTGCGGGTTAAAGCCATTCCTTGGATTAGGTAATACTGCCTGAAGCCAATCGCAAGCAGTGCTTTAATACCTCTGGGCAATAGCTTACTGCAGTTTCCCTCAGACCCAGTCAGAGATTAATTAACTGTTTAGAATCTTCTGGGTTAATGGAAAGTTTGCCCTGGAAAGCTCCAAAGACTGAGACATGAACTGAGATCATCAGCAGCAGTAGCAGAATATACATAATGATGGTAGATGGAACACTGTTTTCAATGGTATTATGCACTGTTTGGAGTCAAATGAACTTAGGTGAAGTTATCTCAACTACCAAGAAAGGTTTCTGTATCCGTAAAATAACTACTGTTTATCTTATGACTGTAAATTATCTAAAACCAACTTATTTCCAATTCTATGGGTTTTCAAATTATATGGATATAAAAGGATTGGAGAACTGCCATATGAGAGAGATAGAAAGCAATAACCAGGAGCCCAAATGGAGAAATGATGGTTCATATTTCTATTCACCTCAAATCTTGTGGATATTTCAATGTGGAAGTCAGTTCTCTCCAGGATAAAGAAAGATGCTTCCAAATTGCATTGAATTAATTAAATCCCTACCACATCCTAGGCTCATCCATGTAAACAGGGGCTTGGGGTAGCATCAGTCTCCAAGTGTGTTCTGGGAAAGTACTTGCACCACTCAGTAAAGGCATCTTTAAGAAACTGTCATCTCAGCTAGTGTCAGGAATAACAAAACAACACAATCCTACCAGATACCTAATAACTGCCAGTAGTACAATTACTCAAGATTCCTTCATCCTTGGTTCTGAAACCGGTGCTAGTTAAGATGCTATATTAAATGCAGGTCACTTCTGAATCCCTAAAGCCAGCATTGTAGGAAGACATTTAAATGACGACACAATGAGTTACAGTCTTCCAGCTTGGCACACATTCAAAGTGGCAGCAGCTGAGGTGTATTTTAAAAATAAGGATTTTTTAATTGGATTCAAAATCAATTAAAATCCCATTATAAACATAATTGTAGTGATACAAATCATAAAATAATATCTTTTACAATAAACTATAAAACTGAGGAAGCTTACATAATTAATACTACTATGTATTGCAGAGACCCATACTTTTCAATCACATACAACCCACGTGTCAAGGGGACGTCTTTGAATTTTAGAGTATAACTTCAATAGGAAGTCAACAAACATGGTGTATGATTCAGAGTGTTACGTCAAATAACTTTGATTTCCCTCCCTTCTTCAAAGCCCCAGATCATATGTTGCTTTTGGAGTCTAAATGCCAGCCAATCTAGACTGTAAAACAATGAGACATGCCACATGATGGTGGCAGTAAATTCAGTAAAGCAGCTAGTGGCCATCCATCACAGTTTTTGATCCCTGCATGAGAAAATAATTGGTCGATTTTCTGCTGTGTGAAGTGTAAAATTTTTCCACTGTGTACAGACAGTGCAGGTTTTAGGCAATGAAATTTTCTCTTTATTCTGACAATGAATGTGCTTTAATTGCTTTTTGATGGAGAAATGAGGGTACAGGTAAGAAAATGCCAATATCATTTATGCTGAATAGCAAGATTAAATTTTGAGTTTATTTCATCATTAATTCTCATTTTCCTGAGCTGTCAGTCTTGCTTGGCCTTTTCTAGTAAAGCCACCCCCATGGTTCCCAGTGCTGGCACTCAGTTCTTACCCACCATGCTCTAGGCAAGGTTGCATTATTATGAGTTTATTCTCGTGGGCTTGTAGTGCTTTATGACAGTGTTTGTACTACGATGAGTAAATTAATGACCCGTCCATTTTCCAAGGAGGTAAAATGAGAAAGACACCTTTAAAATCAAGTTTTCAGATTTATAGTATACTTAGCTTTTCAGTTTCCTCCACAGTTTTTTATCTTATACAGCATTTTTAAAACAACATTGCGTTAGTAAAAGCTGCCACTTATGATAAATTATCATTTTTTTATTACTATTATTTTGCAAGGATACTTAAATACATAGCCCTGTAAAGATTAAGTGTATTATTTAATTGTCCTTGTATCAGATGAAAAAAACACGATTCCCCACAGCAGCCTATTGACTCCTTCAACCTTGCCTCTTGAAACCTTACTGAACGTAGAAGCTGATACTGCAGGTTTTATATTTATAATGATTAATTAATTCTGCACTAAGCAATGTTCTTGACTGCAAGAACAAAATCCACTTTAGAAAACATAAATGACAGCTTGCCTAAAATAATTAACACCAGTGCTGATAGAATTGGGATGTTCTCCCTCTGCTTTACACTAGCATATTTCAGAGAATTTAATTACTAATATTTCCAACTAGCAGAAGAATTGCATTAAAGAAGCATTTGTTGTGGCAGGATTCAAAACTTGTATAAAATATGTTACAGAAATATAATGCAGATAGAATAAATGCTGGTTAAAAATGAAGATATAATTAACTCATAGCTAGGAAAGAGTATTTCCATTTATTTTGGAGGAAACTAAATGTTAAAACAACCTGCAAATGAGCATCCTCTCACTCTTCTTCCAGTCTAACAACCAGATAGGGTTTGCCTATGCAGTATGATAAGCTGAACCTTTTCACCCCTGCACAGAAGAAGTTCTGCCCTTTTGACAGGAAGGTCTCACCAAGTGAGCATATCATGGGTCCTTTGAGCCTGGAAAGGACCTTCCTTCCTGCCCAGCTGCAGCAGGGGGTCTATTCTCCCTGTTTATTAGCAAAAGAATTTGGCCTTTAGCATGTTGAGTAATATAAGCCTACATGCTGGCTTGTGTGAGGTCTTGAAATAGGACTGCTCTTCCCTGGAAAGGAACAGTGAGTACTTTCTGTGGGTTAGATGGTTTTATTTGACAATTCTAGCATTATGTTGAATTTAACTTCAGACTGAAAGCTTATGTGACTGGTTCCTGTGATATAAGGAAATGTGGCTGGAGTACATATGTGTCTACAGTATTTTTCATGATTTTCTGGAGATATTACATAAAGTTATGGGAAAAATACAGACTTTCAACCAGAGAAAACAACAGAGTCACTCTGGCTCTCTCTGATGGACATGGTTTTAGTGGGCATGGTGGTGATGCGTTGATGGTTGGACTAGATGATCTTTGTAGTCTTTTCCAACCTTAACAATTCTGTGAATATATTATTCTCTTGAAGCGAAGTCTTCTGTTAGTAAAGGATATGAGAGCATCATCATGGCTGTACCCCCACCCCCACAACCTTCCTACCTGTAAGTGTTAGTTACGCAGAACTGACACAAATCCATTTTCAACTGGTACTAGTTGTTCCCTGGGTGGCGTTCAGGAACTCCGCCATCCTTTGGAGGTGCAAGCCTATGAAGGTGCTAGTCCCAGAAGAACACTCCCTTCTTTTTACTTCCACTTAACACAACAGATCTGAAAGCAGAGTAAGTCAGGTACTGCAGCATGTCCTTCTCGTCAATTCTAGGCAGACTTTCAGCACAAGTATAATTCTTCTTTTCTTGGTCTGGGGTATCAAAAAACCCTCAGTGTTATAAAAGACCCAATTCCACAAGACAGAGAGTCCATAAAAATAAAATGAATAGCCATCTGGCTTATTTTTCAACATATTCTGTCTCCTCTAGTGGCTTATAGGCATATGTTTTCCCTACACATAGCCTTGCTTAAAGGTGCGATTTTGCATTGCCTGTAAACATGTCCCACTCAATTATGAGTGGAAAAAAGGGAGAACCAGAAGGCTTGATTTACCGAAACAAATGGAGGCAGATGTAAATTGTAGTCCTAAGGCAGTGCATTCTCTGCACCCTAGGTGGGATTCCTCCTAATAAGTGATGGTAAAGGGCGCAAGAAAGCATTCTGTAAGCTCTCTTTAGGTATTAATTCTTAATACTAATTATTACTTAATAATGCATATCGTTTGTATTTCCTTGTATATGTTGAAAGTGCTGTAAAAGCATTAACTGGTTAATTCTCAGGACACCCTTGAGAGGTGGGCGTGTATTACCTTCATTCCATACTTCTTTCCATAATAAGGGAACAATTAAAATGAAATCGATCAGCTAACTTTATTGAGACCCTAATTCCTACAAATAGGAAATAATAGGTCTAAATGAGTATACTTCTGGGTGTTTAAAAGCAGTATTCATCAGCTGGATTACAGCTGATTTTTCAATGTAATTAACTTTGTATCCAAAAATCAACTTTATTGGTTCACTTCTAGTATATTAAGCTCAATAGGAGGGATGCCCCATTTTCTCTGGCAATAATCAGGTTCCCTTCAGCCTTGTAATTGATTCAAGCAGGAACCATATTATTGTCTAGTAAAACAGAGCATCCCTCCTATTATCCCTTAAGTAGCAGTCAGTCTGGGAAGAAAACAGTTACAATGATATATGAAGTTAAGACAGATGCCAACTAAATAGATATCTGAGTAAGCTAGAAAGAAAGAATTAAATAGTTTGAAGAATCAATAAAGGTACTACTTCAGCTAACCATTGTGCAACTCATCAACTAATCTCTCATTATTATTGTTCATATCCTGAGTGCCTGACACATAGCAAGCCCAAGAGGCCTCACAATCTAATTTGTCAGCTTTCATTTAGTTCCCACTGTTTTCGTACTCTCTTCCCTGTAGCATTCTAGTTCTCTGCATTTTGATGTCTCCACATTACTGCATTAGTGCCCCCACTGCTAGAGGATCAGAGTACTTGCAAGGGTTGATTCTATTGCTCACTTTCCTACTGAGAGTTAGGTCCAGAGTTCTGGGACAAAACCAGCTCAGTCAGTATCACTTATGCTTACTTGTTGTTTGTTTTTTTCTTTATTTACTCATATTTTCAGTACAGTGTGGTAATAAAAAATACTGTCTTTATTGGAAAATAGGCATAACAGAAGCAATGCTTTCATGGCTGGTGAAGGGATCTCAGAAGGAAGGAGAATGTTATGGCACTGGAGTATTATGGCAGTGGAGCTTGGGCACATCAAGAGTAACGAGGGAAGTATTCTTACCCTGATGGAGAAGCAGGAATCTGAGAAGTGATTCACTTCCAGTGCCTGGAATGGAGTTTGTGAAGACTGCATCCATAGCAGCAAGCAGCTCCTGCAAGGACTGCAATGAATACTAGCAGATAGGTTGCACCCAAGCTGGCAACCCATGTCTGAGCAGGACAACATGAGGATACCTTAATACTGGAATGAGCTTCTCTGAAGTAAGAAGAGAGAGTAGATGTTTGTTTTTGGATTCCTATCTGATCAGCTTTGGACAACAAAAGTAGGTGACCTGGTTGAGAAGCTATGAGAGGAAAGGTAACTTAAATTTATCACATCTTCACAAGTCACTAGCCTAAGTTCTGTCTCATCACAGTAAATTCTAGCAAGACTTCTGAAGCTTTAAAGGAACTGCAGATTTTTGGAGAAAGTAGACTTAGGACTTGGTGAGCATTTTTGCGTTGGCATACAGTGCTACAAGTCACCACAGTCCATCTGAGATAGTGCTGGATGGATGAGTACTGCTGAGTGCTCTACTGAGAAATAAAGCACTTAAGCATCCAACACTTCTATCCTTTAGCCAACTCTCAGGACTTTGAATGTGAGCAGGGTGCATCCCACCGAAACACTCACTGTTTGCATGACTGCTGGCCTCCTCCACTAGGTAAGAGCCAGGGAGAGTACCCCATATCTCAAATCAAAGTGATTTTCCTCCTCACTCCTTGTGCAAAGGCAGCGAATAAGGATAAGCTGTCTGCGGTGTAAGTTGTCCCAAATGCCTGTGTGGAAAAATGGGGAGAAGACTCACATAGCAGGTACAACTCTTGACCAGGGTGCTCCAGTGCCCCTCCATGTTCCCCTTATTAAGGGAAAAGTCTTCTGTTTGTACTTACAACAGACATAAGAGCTGTTATGGGTTGGAACAAGACACTAAGGGTGCTAGGGCAGTTATTTTATTTTTTCAGGTCATATAAGTGGGGGGGAGGAGGGGGGAAGGGGTTGCTCTCTGCTGTTGAATCTTACAACTAAATTTGTTGCACTTGAACTAAGTAGCTGCCATCAGTATTATGCAGTTACATAGTTAGGAGACCTTCATTCCACACTTTTCAGGCCATCAGGTGGTTTAGAAGCAAATAATCAAATAGAGAAATTAAAAGACAATTGAATAATGGCGCCTCTTTTCAGCACTGATCTGTATTTCGGGTAATTTACTCACATCCAAATGTATTTGTTTGCCTTAGTCAGTCTCTCTGCTGCCTTTTCTCTTTTGAGACACAGTGCGATGGTTGTAGTTGTGCAACATTCCCACTTCTCTCATTTATCTGGGAAAGTGGGAGTTCATTCCACTCACAAAAAGCCATGTTTTGGATAATTTGCCTTAAAAAGTTCAGATCAGACAGATACAGACAGTAGGAGGACTACAAGCCTCAAATCAAAAGACTATTCTTGAAGGAACGTAGACATTATTATGGTTACTACAGCTAAAATTACCTTGTTCCTTGACATTATTGAGCATAACAAATGTTGCCCAGAAGGTTCATAGAGCAGAGCTGAGTATTTATTAAAATCAGGTTAGCAGTATCTCAGTCTTGTACCACATTCCAAGAATAAGAATGATATTTTATTTTACCTTACATATTTTCTGTAGAATAGAACGCCAATTTTTTAACCATTTCTTTTCAGAAGAAGGAAGTTCTTCCTCTCTTTCTTGAAGCATCTTCTTAAGATCTTGATTGTTATTTTGAGCAATGACATTATCAGGCTAGTTTTATATTATTATCTTTCTGATTGTACCAAATCTTTTCATGGATTCTGGTCTTGGAAGGTTTGTGATGTGGTGCTACTGATAATGAAAATGTTTGCAAATAAAAATTAAAAAAATATATAAATAACCTCTCAATATTTTAATTTCATTATCAAGGTGGTATATAGCTTTCTTCAGTTTTGCATTGCCTGCTTTTAAAAATTTGCAAATAATTTTAATTAAATGATGGAGAAGTTTTTCTCCACATATAACATTGAACAGCCTTGGTTAACAGGTAAAGTCAAACATGTCTCATAGAATCATAGAATCACAGAATCATAGGGGTTGGAAAGGACCTCAAGAGATCATTGAGTCCAACCCCCCTGCCAAAGCAGGTTCCCTACACCAGGACGCACAGGTAGGCATCCAGGTGGGTCTTGAATATCTCCAGAGAAGGAGATTCCACAACCCCTCTGGGCAGCCTGTGCCAGTGCTCCGTCTCCCTCACTGTAAAGAGGTTCTTCTCATCATATTGCATGGCCTTCTTAGACACTATGTTCTGTCAAGTGTCTAGATTTAAATAAAGTGTTACAGGAAGCATAAGAGCTGTGCTGTTTCAAATGCACTGAAATATTCTTCTCATCTGAATGGCCTGGTGATGCCAGATCAGACGAAGTTATCTACCGAATACCATTGATGGGTTGCCCAAGATTTCTACTTCCCCTGTAAGCTTACAATCTTTTCCTGGAGAGAAGTTACCTGGAATTCTTCTTTTTATGTGCATTTTCCACATTCAGAGGGAACTGAAAAGGGTACTTCTTTATCACTAAGGCCACAATAAATCAAAATACCTTTTCCCCACATGGTTCTTCTTCACCATTTTTAATCATGATTTCACCAATGCTTGCCCTCCTCCTCAATGAGGGAGCAATCAATCTGCTTTACAAATGAGGAGTTTGCTCCAGTTGTTGGACTATGTAGCTCAAAGCAAAGCTACAAAGTTTGATCCTAGAAGCAAAGGATGAGAGCAGGAAACAACATTGAGCCTATTGCTAGAAAAAAAAATGTTGTGAGATGGAAGGAAAGATTTGCAGCTTAATGAGTACAAAGTACTGTGAAGCCAAGCGCTTCTGACCAAGGAAACTTAGCAGTTTCTTTACATTTTTTTTTCTAGGAAAATAGTTGGAATACGCATTTTTCTTTGGAGACCTAGTGGGGCTAAGAAAAGTGAATTATAAAAGAATATTTTCGAGCTTTAGTGCTGATTTCTTATACCAGAACAAGAATAAAACAGAAAAGCACAAATCCACAGGACACTGAAGATTGGTAGGGAGGAAAGGGAGGAAAAATATTACAAACGTTATTTTTCTTGTAGTCTATAATACTGTCTGTCACCTTTTTACTGATGTAGCCAGGATCTAACAAACTTCATGCTCCATTTTACTATAAGCCTTAATAGAAATGTAGTAGAGTACAGATTAATGGAATGCAGAATGAAGCTCAGTAAGGTGAGTTAGTTGTTTTTTGCTTACCACTGATACATAATGAACTCAATATCAAAGACAGAACAGTTTTGAGTTGAGAGAATACGTAGATGTTTATCAGGGGATACCTTTTCTCTTCTTTCCTCTGAGTCTTAGAATTAATGGTGAAGGTGGTTAAATGCAGAGGAGCTCATTAATCTGTCTGTGTCTGGAGCGTTTTACAGAGATACCATGCAAATCAATGCCTGTGAGGTAGTTAGCATTGTGCTTATGCAAGCAGCACTACAGAGGCACAGATTCTACCGTTCTTTAATTGTGCAATGTTTGAACCAATATTTATTTAATTTTGTTTAATAATGTCAGTAGGTAGCATGAAATAGTTTTTTCTGAAGGAGGTGGCCGAACTGAAAGCACACAAAAAAAGCACAGTTGTAGACCTTTTTTCTCTAAATTTCTCGCTTGGAACAGAGTCTAAATTCTGAAAAAATATTTACACAGAAAGGAAATACTGCACTTTTCCCTTATATCCTTATGTCTATTGGAAACCCATGCGAAGGAGTGTAACTGTTACCGTACCCTTAATGTGATTAAACATTTCCTAGCTTTCCAGTTTTACAAGGCAGGAAACTGCCAGTGCACTTTTCATGGCATCAAATAAATGCTCTACATCCTTAATTAGCAATCTATATCAGCGCTGAGGCCAATACAGACATAAATAAAAGCCATGAATGCTGCTATGCACTCAATATAAAACGGAGCATAAAGATTAACAAACAAAGGAAATCAAAAAAGTTTCTGTTGAGTGCCACAAACATACACTCAGAACATTGTCTTTCTCTGAGGCATTAAGCTCAAAGCATTAAAAACATGTCAAAAAATGAAAGACTTTTATACAGAACTAAATATTGTTCAGTGATAAAAATAGCTTTCCTCATTCTTGGTTAGACAGAAGTACCCTCAGGGTAGTAAAGGGCCTTATCAGCAGAGAATAATAGAAAACTGATGGAGGGAAATAATCTCTCTCATCTCAGAGGGGTGACTATAGTTGTTACATTACACTTGTTGCCGTTTATCTATATGCAAGACTGTACAGTATCTTTCAGATTAATTTAGTATCTTAGGAATCTGTCGTACCTTTGGGGGAAGTGACTCAATTTGCAGATTCCTAGTGGATGTGAATGAAGGCAGAAGAATTCATTTCAGAACCAGGTGCAGTACAAGTTGGAATGATTTGATGCAGTTGTGAGGCTTTTGCAAATACTCAACGACAGCAGCTATATAAATCATAAACCTGATTTTGACAAAAAAAAATTAAAAACTTGAATTTCATGTCTGGGGAAGTGAAGGATTGAGGACATTTATAGAATCACAAAATCATAAGGACTGAAAGAAACCACTACTATCCAGTCCAACCATCAACCCACCACCACCGTTTGCCTGTTTCGTGGAATACATTTACCTGGTTTCTGTCACCACTGACTGAGGTGCAGGAAGCCTACTTCTTTCCTCAGATATGGTTTCAGAACATTTACTCCCCATTGCTCTGGTTGCATCAGCTCAGAGCGAAGCAGCAGTTCCTGAGAGGCTTCACCCACAAGTAGCAAGGCTTTCCTGCTCATTGCAGGACTGGGTTCCTTTGTGTCAAATTTCTGAACACAACTGAGATCATCTTATGTGTGGCAGACACCTGTGATCCAAACTAAGTCCTCTTAAGACATCATTTACTGCTCTGGGTTCATTATCAAATGCTGCAGTTTGGTTGAAACACATAAATGGAACTGTTTATACCTCTCTAAGATTTTCTGAGATTAACATAGTAATATTTGCTCTTAACTCAAAACCTGATGTTCCTAAAATTTAAATATAATCCATTAATCAGGTGTGAGATCACTGATTGTGATTTATTGTGCAGTAGTAAGACTTTAGGACATCTTTGCCATATATCCTCCAACATGAAAGGTATGCAACATTTATAAATGTAATCTCTCCCAGCAGACAAACCTAAATGGATTAGAGATCTAGACCAAGTGCGTTGTAATGATTATTAAGGTAGACAATCAGAATAATTAGGAGTTTGAGAGTTAGTTTGAGCATGAAGAGGTTGAATTTTCTGTCAAGGTATTTGGAGAAAGAAGCAACTAGCTAGACAGACAATGGAAATGGTTGAATTGTATCATATAGAGTGTTTTGCCTAAGGTTTAGCCTGACAGACAAATATAGGAACAATTATAGAAATTTTAATACAAAAAATATACTGCTATGGCTTGTGAGAAATAATTCCCCAACTAAAGGAAGAAAGGCGTTCAGGGAGTCACTTTAAGAGCGAAAGCTATCAGTCACACAAAGGCGGGCAAACTATGGTACTTCCACAGTAATAATAAAAGCACTTACCTCTGTTTCAGCTACATGGACTTCTCTTTGCCCTGGACTCATGCATACTTCTCAGGAGAAGACAAATTCACATGTAATGTATCACTGGTTTTCAATTTCATTGTGATGAACCCACCAGGTGGATAACATAGTCCATCCTGTGTTTTACAGAAGAGCTAAATTACACTGTGCCCTCCACGTGTTCCAGGGGATATTGATTAGACTGCTCCAGAGTTTGAAGAAGAAAGAAAGAAAATGTACTATGAATTTTCTCATCTACATATTTTCTTTTCATCTTCACATTTTCTGGCAATAATTAGCTTGCAGAAGTCAGCAGGGCTTATTTATTTTCTCGCTTGAAATACCACAGTTGCATTTTTAAAATAGACCTCAGGAGATCCAGAGAGTGTATTCTTCATGTAGAAACTTAACAAAGTGTTCGGGAATTCTCATCCCTTATTCTATTGTTAGCATAAATAACAGGCAATATCTTAATGCCTGTTTGCTTGCAACTTCTACAGACAGAGTTATGTGAAAAAAAGGACCACAGAGACACTCTAATATTACAGGGCAAGTTAGATTGAGAAATATTTAATGCCAGTCCAGAGATTCACTGGCAAAAAGCTGCAAATGAAAATTATTACAATGAGTATAAAATTATTATAAAACTGTCACATTTCCAATACTTCATATCACTTCCAACCATAAGCTTTGCAGTTATAAAAGAAGTATCTTTTACTTCTTCATTGTGCACAGATGATGGTTTGCATTCTTCAGGGCTTATCGTGTTAAAATGCCTTTAATTATGTCCCAGATAGCTGTTCAGAAGGCATTCTTAATTCTCTTCAAGGTCAAAACCTTACTTCTTGCTGATCCTCAGATCATCATTCTATGATTTCTGTTTCACTGACCTATCTCTATTATTCTTGGGAATCACTATATTGCTGTGGAGGGTACACTAGCATAGGATTACATCAACTGTTCCCAAGGGTTCAAATGCTGCTTGCTGATGTCTATTTCTCTTCTATTAATCCTTAGAAGTCAGATGGGTAGAAACTAATGTATGTACTTAATTCATTTTTGAAAAAGAAGGTAATATTGCTAAGTCACTCTTTCATTTTTGCTGCCGTTGGATTCATGAATATCAAACAGATGGTAAACAGAAGAAGTATCTTACAAACTTATGTTTCTGATGACATATTGTAATGAAAATGAGAAAGAAATGATTGGTTGCCAATCACAACTATAACTAGGCACCTTGAGATCCCCAGTCCATCTGCAATTTGTGTTGAATGTAAACGATTGCTAGCTATATAGCACACAGTAATAGACTCCACTCCCAAACTATTAATTTTAACTCAGACATATAAACTCAAAGAAGAATCTTCTTCATGGATCACTGCCCTTGTTAACAAGTATCAAATAGGATAAATTGTATATTATAGCACTGTCCACTAGCTCAGCTATGTTTAAATCTTTCTATGTTTCTATAATTACAACAATCCCTTCTAACAGAATTACCACATCCACCAGTTAAAAAAAATGATATAAACTAAAATTTTCCCTTTTGGTACATGTACTCTTCACAAAATATTCTGGTTGGTATACACGCTAAGAACATTAAAAAAACAAACTTTCAGCAATCCACGAATTCTGAACTTCCCAATGATCTTCTCATGCAGTCTACTTCTAATACACACAAACAAGAGACCCACTGTGAATATATTACTGCAAATATGCTTCAGTTCGTTAAATGAGACCACAATACAAAGTAATTCTACAGAAATGCAAGCTAACATATACAGTAAGTTAAACAAATATACTAACACTGTTATACATAAAATTAAGGATTGTCTTCACAACCAGTCTGAATGTATGCCTATATTCCACTCATAGAATTAAGAGGCAAAAAGCAAACAGTTCTTTTGAAAGAAATACAAGTTAGAATAACAATGAAATCAAAAGCAGCATCCTTATTTCACATGTAAGGCAGTATTTAATTAACAAACTTCCAAATCCAAACAAATTTTCAAATCATGTTTTTTGTTTTGTTTTGTTAAATGATTAAAATGCCCTATTGATGTCTTACTTACGTAACAGCCAGTCATGTCTTTTTAAATTCACATTATGCAAGCAGCAAGTCCTAATTAAAAAAAAAAAAAGAACGTTTCATTTCTATCTTCTGGTTACCTATAGAATGGTTTTGTTTACCAATTATGTAAACAATCCTGCAAATCTTGGTTAGAAGCTGGAAGGAAGGAACACTTCATGACTTTTGTAGTTTTTAGAAAATTGAATCCAATGACTTCTGTTCATGGTAACAAAGTTATGCACTTAATTCTCCATCCATTGTACTAAGAATTGAGTGCTCTGCAAAATACAGTGTCAGTTTAAGTGTTACCTTCATATTATATAGAAAGATCTTGTTCAAAAATAAAGATAAAAAGAGTTTGCAAGATGCAGTGTCAAACAGAAAGCTGTAACGGGTCACAGTGGGTATTAAATATACATAAAATAATTAATGAATTGCTATCTATGGATGAACACACTCAGTGGTACCAAGACTTGCAAACTATTCACTTCTTGACTTGGCTATGACTCGCCTTGAATATATCTTGTCATTTGGTGCACACTTAGTTTTGAAATAAATGCTTAGGAGTGAGTGAATCACTAGTCCATATTTATTAATCAGTTCTGGCGACAAGTCTACAAAATGAGAAAGCTTTTTTGAAAATCTGATTGTATGCTTTTTGCTCATTTCCATTTTAAGTGTGAAAGATTGTAAAGGTAGGATTTGTATGGGGAGATTGTGTGGCTGATTGCTCAAAAAGAAGTCTATTTTAATGAGAGTTCTCCCTTCTTTTACTTATCTGCAGTAATATTAAATAATGAGATTTTAAACATCTCTTGTGCTATATAGTTCTGTAAGATACGGCTCCCTTTAAAGCCAAATATTATTTATAGCATGAAAAGCACAATGATTCTTTACCCAGAACTCTATCATTACAGAAGTCTAATGAAGATGCTAGTCCATCAAAGTGAAGAATATTAAATTGGTTTGTTTATCTAGAAAAAGCATAATCAGTTCTTCACACTTTTGTTGCATTACCTGTAATTAATACTAATTAAGACTGAGATACTCAAATATGAAATTGTTAGGGAAATCTGCAGGCTTTGGTTTCCTATTTGTCAACTTTCATTTGATAACAGCAGGTTAAATTCTGATCTGAGGAACATTTAGCCTCAAACTATCATGCAGATTGTTTTGTATCTCTGTAATTGAAAACTGCTTTGGTCAAAACTCCTGAACACATTTTATTGCTAATTTTGGCAATAAATCTGTTAGTTAATTGTAAAGCATTGCTGAATCGAGTAAAAAGCATCCATCTGTTTATAAAATAAGATTTCTTCTGGGCATAACATTTACATGGTGGTAGACACAATATCACCTATTTGTTGATAAAATCCCATGCTCATATTAGAGATAAAAAGTGACTTTACAGAGAATTTGTATTATATCATGTATAATTAATACTACCAAAGGTGTAATATCATCAAGAAGGCTTGAAAAGATGGCAAAGAGCTATACCCCTTGTCTTCTCCATGTCACTGAATCAGATCTGGCATAGAGGGATATCTGTCAGATATGTGGACATATAAAAAGCATTCAGTTCTCAAAGCAAATTCATGGTATCTACAGCTGAAGATTTTTAGAACATGTCACATCTACCACTGCCATAGGGATTATTTCTGTGGGCAAACTTAGAAGCCAAATGAAGTACCAGGTTTGAGGGAATTTTACTGTAGACCTGAATGGGAGCAGGATCACAGATTTCTCCAGGTGAATGCATAAGCAGCCTAGGAAGCTTACATTGCTGTTACTTATCTTTTCCATGGCCAATTAAATAGGCTTCTTTTTTCAGAGCTGTCAATGTGGCAGCTTTCATGAGCACTAAATTCATCCTTTAAGGAGAAAAATATGTTAAAATGTAATGCTTTTTTTGATCTAAAGATACCATAAAAAAAAGACATCTTTTCAATACAGTAAACAAATCTCTTGTATATTTATGTGGATTACAGAATAGTTTCCATACAAAAATATTACATTTCTTTTATCAGAGGAAAGTAAAGATGATACAATATTCTCGTCTGAGATTAAAAATATATAAGAATGGAATACTGATAGCACCATACAATATAAAAGAGGATTGGATGATGTACTGTGGGTGCTGATAAGAATTATATGGGTTCTACCAGAGAACTAAAATGACATAAAAAGATAGAGACTGATGGCAATAGGAAATGCATCTATAGAGGGTATCATAGGAGTAAACAAAGAATGAGTTTGGATAACTCTGCAGACAGCATTTAAGTGATAATACTAATTGAATTATGTATTGTAGCCAGATATGGTAGATTGATTTTTCCAAATGACAAAGGAAACCTGAGGCATCTTGGCTGAACTGGTAGACTTCATTTCCCTAGTCTTTCCCCCAGAGTTCAAAATCTGTTAACAACTCAACAGAATGACTTCAGACCCACTGTCATGAGGTACCTACTGAGGAGAAATTAATTTATTAGAAATGGTGAGGAACAACCCACAGGAGTAATCTTCAGTTGGAAAAGTACCCTTTTAACAATGTGAAAATTTAAAATGAAGAAATACTAATTTGACCTCAAAGAACTGATACTTCTAATGACTCTGCAAAGTGGCTGTGTCCTGTGGATGGCAGCTGTCAGCTGGCAGATGTGCATTGTTAAGGGCAGTCTGGGGACAAGAACACAGCCTCATCCGCTGAAAACATGTATGGTAGGAAGATACAGAGAGGACCATTTGTAAAATCCTGTCACCAAGAATGTACAGCCAGGAATATACTTAAAGTTCTTCCCTGAACAACGACTTTCAGTTCAGGCCTTGTGAAAATTGCATGTAGTGTGTTGCCTTGTTGCATCTGCAAGGAATGAAAATTATTGTTTAAAATCAAAAAAACCAACAACCCTTCCTAAAAAAACATGAGAAAAAAAACCAAAAACAAAAAACACCTACATAGAAGACTTTTTTTCAGTGAACCATGCTTCATTCATCAGAAAAACTGATTTCAAGTGTTTTTAGAAGTCAACTTGGGCACTTTGATTTGAAAGAATAATGAGTAGTACTTCTCAAAATGTTGTTGTCCGTGGGTTCAAAAAGCAAATGTTTTGCTAGCAACTTTTTCTCCAAATCCTGTCACACTACTTTATTATTACATAGTTTCTTATAAATATTAGTCACTGAAAATCTTAATTTTCAGTATGATCACTGATTAAAATACTTATTTTAAAATATACTGGCTGTACTTTTTAAAACAAGTTAGTGATATTTTAGAACAGGTGCAGAAAATACCATCTTTGACAGGACTAACTTAATGCCAATCATAAAATTCGTAACAAGGTAAAAAGAATGGAATTACAAGAGAAAATACACCAATGGGAGCTTTAGCCTATTCAGAACAGTACAAATATAATAGACTGAACAAATCAGGTCAATAAATTTCCGTCAGTGTAGAGTACCCATACAAGGTCTCACGCACCAGCTAAACTTAAATGAGGTCCTTGTACAGGCCTCATGAACAGGAATGAATTCCACCCACAATAAGTGAAAAACTGCCTTTCATTCTGATTGCATCAGAAAATTAATTTGTTCCATGCTCCAGCAAAACAGCAACTGGCTCAGTTGCCAACACAATATTTTGAATAACAGTTTATACAACATTTACACATAATCCGGTATCAGGCTAACCTAGAGGGTTTTTACTTTTCCATGGTAAAATCTGTTTAATAAAAATACTGACCTGTGCAATGTATTAACTGATACAAAGTAAGAGTTATATAATGAAATAAGACCTTGACAATAACATTGTTGAGGCACATTAAGATATACTAGTACAAAATAAAATGGAGAAAAACATCAGGAAAATTACTGAAACCAAGCAAGTAGAGCTTTAGTAAAAGACTAAGGAACTGGAAAGGATGCTGAGAAATTATGGAAAATTTAGCATGTTTTAGGCACTTTTGGGTAGGAACTGAAGCAAAATGGATAAAACTACTGAAACATTATTAAAACAACCAACCAACCAAAAGGTTCTCGTTCCTCACCTGCTGTAAATTATTTGCCGTTTGTAATGGACACTATGGCTTAGCTGCCACAATCAAGGACTAAAGATAGGCACTGTTACCGTTTATTCAGCGCTGAAAAACCATAGGCAGTGAAGATCAGCCATGTGAGATGTCAGTGACCTCTCTTAGCTTACACGGCTTCCCACGGGAGACAACCTATCTCATTTGCAAGAAGCCCATGAGACTCCATAAGGCAAAAGATTTCTTCCCTGGATAGGCCAGAGTACACACCAGCAGCATTTCTCTCCAAAGGGAGAACAGAGCAGAGAGTTCCAAAAGTATTTTTGAAGAGTGTTGAGTACTTTACCCTTGGCAAACCTTTTAAGGTTCCATTTTCTTAAATATTGTTCCACAGAAGGTCTGTATTCTCCAGCCTCTTGCAGAAGGGTTGGTTTCACTCAATATGTATATTGCATCCTCCTAATTATCCATCTCTTTGTATTAATGATGAAATAATACAATCTTCTATTTTCTCTAATTAAGTTTATTATGGAGACATTTTTATGTGCCTATTTTTGAAAAATTAAATTTCATTAGAAGTCAGTGTATCAGATCTTATTAATTCTATTACATTACAACATGAAACGTTTCATCAGGAAAAAAAAGACTGAATCAAAACCAACCCTATACTTTGATAATACAGATAAAAAAAATCCAATGCTTTCACTTTTCAATTTCATTTTAAACAGTGCAAAACTTTCCTTGTGTGAAGTTTTTAAATCAGTAGAGAATGACTTATCACATTCTCCTAAAGAAATGTATTTTGTCTAATTTTCTGGGGATTTTTCCTCCTGAAAGCACTATGAAAGGCCAATGTACCTCACTAAGCAATTTTTTCTTCTTGTAATTACAAAAACTAGATAAATAAATTGATATCAATTACCTTTGGGAAAGTCAGGTTGGACTAAAAGACCTTTTAATAATTGGAATGGCAGTGCACTTTGCATGCTGTCAGTGCTCAGTGACAATTGCCACAAGACAATTGATATGCAATGACGTTTTCTTTGTCACTGCTGGACAGTAGAGACTTCAGTGCCAATGATTTTCTGCCATCATCTAAAAGTGTTAGGGGCCTATGAGTGGTTGTAGCAAGATAAGGATTCCTTGATATCCCATAGAGGAACTGCAATGCTTTGCTGCTCTCCTGATGTGTTCTGCAGCTGTGACTCCAAGGCACACACAGCTGAATGGTTTTGCTGAGGTTTGGAGGCTTCTTTTTCTTGTGAAGCTACACCTCAGCATCACCAGTGCCCTGCTTACATGAAGGATAGAATATGTGGGGTGGCAAACACCAGCAGAAGTACTGGGCCTCATTTGCTCTTGCAAGGGACAGAGGGATGCCTATTTTACTGATTTAGAAAAGGAAGCTGTAACCCATTTTAACAGTCACAGTAGAATATATAGACTGTGTCAGGAGAGTGAAAATTTCTCTTGTAAAGCACACAGTGGAATGACTTGTAGCACATACCTAATTGACTTAAATTGCTTATTTTGTTTTTCTGTAAACCACAAATTTATGTCATATAATTTCATCTGCTTTCCTTTTGCAGCAGTTTGTTATAATGGAAGTTTGTTATAATGCCTGAAATTACATATACAAAAACTTTTTCCAGCCTTATTTCTCTTGCTGGAAGGACTGAGGTAGAGTTTTAAAGGTTTAGGAAGGATAGAGGATTGTTTCCGATAATGCTTGATCCTAACTATTCATTCACTTTGTATCATTAATCATAGCAGACGGGGTCTGTAGACCACATTTGTTCTCCCAGCAACTTAGTCAGCTTAAAGTCACCCCTAAAAGCCCTCTCTTTTGCAGGTAACTCAGGATCATGTTGTGGTTGGACAGACCGTCTGGCATTAGAAGCAGTCTGTTCAGGAGCATCTCGCTCTTGCATTTCTACTCACATAAAGAATGAGAGGACAGCAAAGTCATCATCATTTATGTGTATTCAGTGCTTCCTGTGAACTAAAGATTCAATGCAAGTAAGGCCAGGAGTGTCTGGCTTTACTTGCATAGTACTCTGATGCAGATAAAGCATTAATTGGACACATTGTTTTGCAAAGCGGACAGTAAGCAATGGGGACCATTCAAATTCATGTCTCTTCTAGGGCTGAAGCAAGGTTATACAGACTGCCAGTCTGAAAAGTCCAGGGCTGTACCTAACACTTCTCAGGGTGCCTGGAATTAGGCCTGTGGGCCTATTTTGTCTCTGAGCTGACCTTAGAAAGAAAGGTCATTTTGGCAACTCCCTCCCACCTCTCCAGACTGTGTAGCAATAAAGAAAAATATGGGCAAGAGACTAGGAGCATGACAGAATGAAATGTAAGTCTGGATGATTTTGCAGAGTGGTAATTTTCAGCACAAACTGACAAATAAATGAAAATGGGAGCAAAAAAATCCTGTTACAGACATCCATGAAAATTTTCCTTTTCCCTGCTGGATCCACTGAGGGCACTGTCAGTGATGGCAGTCACACCCTTGGCAAAACAGTAAGCATCTCATGCACAGTCCTGCTTGGAAGAGATGCAAAGAGATATTTCTGTCTTCTTGCCATCAGCAAGTAATTCAACAGGTGAAAACAAAGAAATATCTCCCTTCAAAACAACACAGATCCAGGCTAATGGCTAGGACGTTAGACTAGAAGAATAATTAAGCCTGTCTGTACCTAAGCTTGCAGATCCTTCAGAGATTTCATTACTCATATGATCTTCACAGCCAGCCAACATGCTGTAAATATTGCCTTTTGTGGAAAACAACACTGAAGCAATTTTAAGACTCTCCTTTCCAACTAGCTGTTCTCTATTGCCAATGCTTATCAAGTGATAACTCTGAAAAGACACAGAAATACAAGGAGACAGCCAGGTATGGCACAGTGTGCAGGAAGCTTATGGTTACTCAACCTAAACTGAAGGTGTACTTAAAAGGTAACTATCCCCTGCCTGAAGTTAATCCATTGGTTGCTATCATTTTGTTCCAGAGTGCCCCCTCTGAAATTGCTCTTATAATACGGCCTTGATGTGAGCAAGGACATACCTCTCACTGTGCTCCTGGGAACCCAAGTGGTGTAGTAGACACTTCTGACTCTGTCTCCACTTCCAAGATTACCCTTTGAAACTAAATGGATCGCTGAAGATGGCTCTGTTCAATTGTGTAAGCCCTGAACACAAGTGTCTGAGGACCTGTCTCACTTGGGGCATACAGTTGCTCATATACATGAAACAGGGCATAATGTAAGTCAAGCTTCCAGTCCCTGACTCTCTAACTGAAGATCAGAGTGCATCTTTTAGCTTTCTCTTACTTTTTAAACACATAAGAAAATCCAGAAGCACTTCCAAGTATAATCAATTGCATAAAAACATGCCATTGAGATGATCTAGAGCATCCAAGACATCTACATGAGGCTGGCAAAAATGACAGAAGATCTGTGGAAGAGCTGTGCCTTCCTAGAGTGACATGTAGGATACCTCAGTATTTAAAATGCAGACAAGTGTCTGCATGCATATATCCCTCACCTACATCTTTCAGTGGGATGTATAGAATAAAAACATGTGCAACAAATTCTAGTTGTGTTACATGACACATCACTGTTAACAATATCCAAATATTGCTATGATATAAATTATTACTCATTCACTTGTTTTAGTTCTTGGGATTTCCCAGAAAATCTGGTGAAAAACAGATAAGAATTCTAGAAGTGGTTTTTTGGGTTCTAGATACCATGAAAGTTGCCTATGAATCAATTCTGATTTTGTGTGTGTGTGTGTGTGTGAAGAAATTCTGACAAAAAAAAAATAAAAAAATAAAAAAGCTCTCACTATTACTTACAACAGTAAAAACAAGATAAAATGACTGCTGTCCTAAAGGCTGATAATGCTACAGAGATTACAAACTGCAGTTTCAATAGAGTTTCCTCCATTTGTCTGCTTGAGAAGTGGCCTTTTTACACTATAGAGAAGATAACAATTTCACAATATCAGTACCAAAAGAACTGCTCTTCCATTATAACACCATTTTATGTTCAAGGCACAAAGCAGAGTCTCTGTTTCATTATTGCTTAATTCCAGAACAAATGTTATCCTCAGCCTTTCAGAGAATTATAAGCTGTGTCTTTATTTACTTGCATGACACAATTTTCCCACATTTGACAGACCATTGCTCATGTTCCTCATTGTCATGGTATTAGTGAAATGTAGCATAAGCTTTAAATTTCCAACGGCTGTCCAATCAATGAGAAGATCACACCATCCGAATAAAACTATGATATGTGACATTATCTATTCAACTGTTCTGTTCCTTGGAACTCGAGAATACTGTCACACTGAAAATGAACACCATTTGCTCTGACAGATTCTTCCTCTACTGAAGACTTCTAATGAATATATTTCAAAATGAGGTACCAGATTAAATAAATTTCATGTCATATCAAAACAGAGATATTAACATTATTTGTAGCAGCAAAGTTCCAAGTAAATTACAGTGAACTTACATATGCAATGTATTTAGCAAGAATAGGGTTTTCAAATAGCATAAATCTTGTTGGATGTCAACTTGCCATAGAAGTGATATGTAGATCTTATTCTCCATATTTTCATGACAAGAACAAAGTGTGCTTTGATATAGTTTTCTAATGCATCAAATTAGTATTCAAACCAGAGTTTACTACTAATGCTGAAGTTCACTAAAGGTGACTCTATAAAGCCTAGTGTATTTCTGATGGCCGAAGTAGGCTATTATTATGCACTCTTGACATAAAATCTTCTATAGAGATATTTTTTCTTGTGGCTCTGCTCTTCTAACTTGTGGATTGCATCTGATAGTATCTTTTTTAATAGACTCACATCATTCATGAAAGAATGGCTCACAGTTTAGTTCCCACTGGACATATAAAATCTTATTCAGCATGGTACAGACCACAGTTTCAGTGCAACAGAACAGACCAATACTAGACAGACAGTTTCCATACACAGTAGACTTGTGTGAAAAATTTTAAAAGTGGATACATATTTTGTTGTGTGAGATACTTGGTGCAGGAAGGCTCTCAATCTTTAGGTAAGTGTCTCTTTGTCTTTCAGGAGAGACAGCCCTAACAGGTTAAAATTAAATTTATGGATGATAAGGTAAAGTCAACATTGGGAAGTATGACTGTAAGAAAGGAAATTGCAAGAAGGACGTCATTCTCAGAGCTCTAGTCTCACTGTATAGTGAAAGCCAATCAATTCACAGTGCATTAAGGTAATAAGAAATGTATGTTGTAATAGGACACTTACAAGAAAACTGGAAATATAATGCAGTGTTCCCACCATAGACCCATTTATTACTGGTGTAGAGGTTAACAAAGAAAAGTTTTCAGTTCTGTTTGACACTAGTTCAATGTATAAAGGAACACAAAACCTGCTACACAAAAAAAAAACGTAGAGGTTGGATTCCTAAAATGAGCTCCTAACTGAGCTGGCAGTAATATCCAGCACACATATTCCTTACATCCAATTCTGCATGTATACAGTAGATCTTGTGAGAAGGTCACTCTTAATAACAGTTTTCCTCCATTGGAAAGGCAAAATCTGGAAGCAATGGCTTCTCAGCAGAGAAATGCCATGCTGCTCAAACACTGCTAGAGAAAAAAACATCTGCAAAATTATCTTACAGTAAAGGCTGGACTTCTGCTTCATTTGCAAGCAAAAAAATGCTCTCTTTCTCCATCAGCTTCCTTCCATAGTTCTGCAGATGAGTAAATCTCTACTTTGAGCGGCTGTCATTCTTTCTGAACCAAAAAAGCGCATAGCCATTTTGAGATCAATGTTTTCGGTGGGACAGTCTACAGAGAGGAAAACAACACTCACATACTGCCCAAAAAGTAGTAGACATCTGCAAAAATTAAAGCTGCATGCATACCAAAATGGCAGTGATCAGAAATCTAATCACATGCTTAACTGCTACATAATCTTTCTCTAACACTGCAATGCTCCTTGAAAGCCCCTCAGAAATTAGTCTCTAAGTCTACCCCGAAGGAGTATTTCTATGTCATTGTTTTTAAAGAAGAAAAATCAAAATACACTTTCAGCATTACAAATGTTCTCCTTTCTCTCATTTTATCCACCCGAAAAACAAAAAGCTGGTACTTACATACTAGGTGAAGATGAAAGAGGTCTAGATTACACCTGTAGACAGGTAAACATTTTATCTATTAGTATAGTGGGAAAATAAAACACAGATTTTAACTAACTCTCTTCACTAAATAATACAATAAATACACACAATAAATTAGAAATAATCTACCAAATCCTCAACAATCACTTTAAGAAAACAAACAAACAAACAAAAAAGCCTCTGCCATGATTACTCCAATTCAAAATACTACTGTACCTCAATCTCTATTTCTAGGCTTTGTAATTAAATAATAGTGGCAGAGTATTATGATTAACTAATAGAGGAAAATACACTTTCTTTTTTCCATGTTTGCATTAACTATTCTAGAACTTGAGAGAGTAACAAGCAACTGATAACTTCTTTTTTAGGATAGTTCTTAGCAGTTACCAAGTTAGAGAGGCACTGGTGAATATTGTAAGTAACACGCACATTTTGTATAGTCTTCAGGAGCCTGGTGTTTCCAACTCTGTTTTTAGATTTCATATACAATTAACCAGCAATTGACAGCACCCATTTACAACCATTTACTCAACTTTAAATTGTACTAACCTGATTTTTATGACAGGGTCAAAAGAAATAAATTGTGTACACCTAAAGCAGTATTACATGTCTGGAAATCCTTTTATCTATCTATCTATCTATCTATCTATCTATCTATCTATCTATCTATCTATCTATCTGTCTATCTATCTATCTATGTCCATCCTTCTTTTTGTCCAAAAAGACAAGTCAAAAGTACCATAGCCTGAAATATTTAAAACACAAAGAAAAACAATCAACCAACTTTTCAGGAGATTTAGTATTACATTCATAGAAAGTCACATCCCTATAGAGAAAAGGAAATAGAAATATTTTAAGGTTGCATTCCCCTTTTCAGAGACCAGAAGGATGTGTTTGTACCACTTATAAAATTCACTGTCTTATGAAGATCTACTAAAAATGTCATTTATTTGTTTTTAATATTTGAATAAAAATTCTGAAGTTTAAAGTGTTGTTTTTATTCTCTCTCTTTTTAATGCTTTTCTCTGAAGTTTTCTGTAGTTCAGGCTCTGTATTATAAACCACCAAGGATGATTATATCCTCAGTACGGTGATCACTACTGAATATGGTATTTCAGGAGAAATATACAACTAGTAATTAGGTACTATTAATTCTATTTAGTGTGATTTCTAATCTGCTTCTCCAGGAATTAAATACAGCATTTATTTGACATGTGTACCGCAGTTAGGGATTCAACAGCAGGTTTGGAGAGATTACTGTGATAATTCCTTGTTGGCCACTACTCTGGAGTTTTGTTTATTTTTTAAAAAGTATTAGCTGTGCATAAACTACTGGTACATTTATATATATAAATATTAATAATTGAAACTTTTGACCTTGACGAACGCTGATCACTAGTACTTGAGCTATCTTGAATCACTTCATTTGCGATATTCTCATTAGATAGTCAAATTAGCTCTAAAATATACCTTCTAATTGCCTCTAAAAAAATCCTGGTCCTCTGATGAGTTGATATACTGTTTTGACACATGTAGCTGAATTTTTTGTATGAAAGCTTTTTGATCTGAGAAAGCTTTTCCAAAATGAGATTCTCTGAGAAAGGCTGATCTTCAGTTTTTTTGTTTTTCACTTTAAATGTGATTTTGCTTTTCCTAACTGAAAGTAGCAGATTTCATTTCTATCACATTTTTCATTTCCACTAATATCCCTTTCTTTTGTATCCTTCACTTTTTACTATTATCCACTTAGAAGACGTAATGTACTAAGACACCAGGTAACAGAACCCTCACGTTCGAATTACCACAGACTAGCTAGTATACAGTTGCATATTTGCAGTAATTTTTTTGGACATAAGAGTGGGGGTAGTAGAAGAGTATGAAACAAACAGCAAGGAGAGGACATGGAAGTGAAGGCAATATGGTCACCTGGCATTGTGATATCTACTACCAAGGTAGTATTCTGTAGTAAGAGGAGCAAGATCCCCCACTTGAACAGGTAAGCTTTCCACTCCACTCAAGATCTAGGATAAGAGCTTCCGTTCAGTGAAATACTTAAGCACGGATCCAAGAATTGTCTTCAGCAAGTGGAAACGGAAGCCTAACGTGCACCAACTGAAATCCCACCCTATTAACTTCAGAGGGCTTCAGTTTAAGGGCTACAACCAAAACAACCTTTTTTAAGCAGATACTTTCTTCACAACTCCAGACCAAATTCAGGAGACACTGACCTAAACAAGGTTAAACAATTATCTTTAGTAGATCACTTGCATTTTGTTGTAAAACAGCACAGCTTCAGCAAACTATTTGGAAAAAAAAAAACAACAGCAAAACCTTAATGGTCTGCAGGTAAATTTATAACTCTGTGATATGGGTAAAGTATTTAAGCCCTTTCAAGCTGAGGAAGAGCATGAATCCAGGTGTCCTGCTTCCCAGATTACTGCTCTAACACAGGCCAATTATATATCTGAGAAAGTCCTGATGGTGTTTGCTTCTTCTAAGCAGACTACAGGTGTACTCTGGAAAGCTTCTCAGCCTGTGTGTACCTTAACTCAAGCAAGTTAACTCAAGCAGTTGTATGAGGTGGTACACAGGACAGCTAGCCTCAGGTTCCCTATTACCTTGTTACAAGTAGATTTCTTCTATGCTTGCTGGCTTTTTTTGTGTCCTGTTCCCAGGTCTCCAAACTGCCTCAGCCATGGTCTTGAACTAGGAGATGAAGGAACAGAAGCCCTGTCTTAAAGCTAGTATTCAAGTCCTTACAAACAGGCACTACTTCTTGAATCATTGTCTACAGAGGAAAACCAGTGACAGTTTTAGGAGAAATTTCTGCTCTTGGCGCTTTAATCACAAACTGAGAATTAACTAATCACTTTAAAGCAAAACAAGTTCTAAAATTACTTTCTATAAACAGATGCACTGTTAAAACTGTTTTGTTTTTAAAGTGATTTTGAAGACGTTAATTTGTGTGATCAATTAGCAGAGAGCATGAGAAATGTGGCTCTATGCAAACATTTAAAATTTTTATTTAAACAGAACAGAAATAAAACATACCCTCTTTAATACTCAGATGACCTTCCAGATTTCCATGTACAATATCTATGGATTTTTAAATATAATTAACAACTTCCATTTCAGTATTTAAGAGCTTCAAGTTCTGTTTCTTTGACAGTCAAAAGCTAATCAATCTTGTTCTCAAATGCTAATACAAGCAATTAAAAATAACATTAATTGAAATACTGCAGGGACTGATTTTTTTTTTTTTTTTTAACCTCATGGCAACACTAATTTACAGTACTAATTAGTGAATTGCCCTTTGTATTCTAAATCTTTAGAAGGGAGAACTGGCCTTTAAAGCCCAACAGAGAGATGCAGATGGTCGCTGTACTTCAGTGAGCTTTCATGCTAACTATCAGGATATTCAGTTCACCATGTAAACCAAATGTGATGGATTATATTGTTTATAATGAAGAATATTAATTTCCGCATAGAAAAATACATTGCCCATTTGTCCTATTGTAAAACATGCAAAAAAACCTTTATAGAATTGATAATATTCTCTGTCCAGTTGTCCTAATTAGAAGAGTACAAGTGCCTCTTGTGAAACACAGGATGGAAAAGTAAACTGACAATATGTTATAAACCTGGACAAGACAACTTGAGAAACAGATATAAATCAACAATGCATAGTATTCTTAAACAAACATATTTGAAAGTTATATGCTCTGAAATAAAATAATAATGATAAAGAAGTAAAATAAACAGCTAAAAAACAGTTAAAAACAATATAACTGTTTAACCTCTCTACTACTTTTCTCCACAAAATCTTTAAGTCCAGTTTAACATAGTAGTATGCCATCTCTACTCTCAGTGCCAAGAGTTTTAGAGTAATTTATTGGCAGAAGGTTACCACAGTCTAAAGGTGACTTTGATTTAAAAGTAAGGCTGGGAATCTTTAGTGATCACAATGAAATCTGCATGAAAAAAAAATTTGGATTGATCTTTGATGTAACATTATAGCACTATCCTATGTGTAAACATGAAATTATACTCTTGAAGGCTGATTTTTTCATGCAGTATTACTACTGTGGGCTTTGGAAATCTTATATTAATTTGTAGACTTCAAATATCAGGGAAATGGAAATACATCACTTAGCATTTTTTAGGGATGTCGTCACTAGATGAGAGGTGAAATGAAGGTAAATGACTGCAGTAAGGTGTCATCAACTTAGTACACATACACATCCGGAGGGACTTGTGTGTGATGTACAGAGGTCGTTGCTGAAGCTTTAACCTTCCAGAAATGCAAATATTCCCTTAAAATGGAATATCACATCTGGTCCTTAATTGCTACCAGAAGTATGCTTTCTACTAGTTATGTCAGCCTTCACAGCAGACAAACATATATATGGGGAGGCCCTAATTTAAATACTTAAGACGCTGGATGTGAAAAAACTGATAAAGCAGGTAGTTTTTGAATAAGGATATGAAAACAGGCCTTTACCATGATATTACTGCTTAGGCAGTGAAAGTAGGATAGTCAAAACCGACCAAGTAATGATAGGTTACTAATAAATGCTGATACAGATAACTTTTATTTAAAATGTTTCTTTCCTATTCCTGAAAGAAGTATACTTCTTAGGATTCTTCCCTACCACAACTTTATTTCAGAGAAACTTGTGTGTAAACCACGGTGATAATCTAATGCTGGATGCAAGTTTATGATCTGGTTCTCTGGCTGAACCTGAAACACCCAGAGAATAATTTACTGGAGCTTCTCTGAAGTGCAGGATGAGGGTGGCTTTAAGGGATCAATATAGCCACACATTAGTGATAACAGGTATATCCACATTAACAGGGACTGTGTTCTTACCACACACTTGCAGTCTCCACTGTGCAACAGCAACACCATTGTCTGCATGGACTGCATAGTCCTCTGCAGATCTCTTTGGAAGTGATGTACTAGGAATTGTGGGGGTAAGAAAAGGAGAAGACAGAAAAGAAAGGAAAAAAAGAGCAAATTTTACAATGAGATGAAGAAAACATAGTGCTGGAATCCATTCTTGATCCTAGCATCACTCTGAATTAATTATTATCAAGAAACCTCAATCTGTAGGTGGTGAAATCAGCTCTGCCATCAGTTGTATCAAAGGTCAGGAGGTTAATATTATGACAAGAGGTTGGCTAAATATTGAAATACTATTGCAGGTTGTAGCTCATTTCATTCCTGGATTCTGAGAATCTGAACTGCATAGAGGGGCAATGGGCCAGATACAAGAAAAGAAGATTAACCAACAGCATAAGATCTGAAAGTAAAGCAGTTATTTTTCACCTAGCTCCTTCTTCTGTAATATGTGGGATACTTAGCACTCTAAGTTTTAGAAAGACACTTTAATGTTGAAGCATTAAAAATTCTTCTCGAAGTAAAAACAAAATATTACGTCTTCCTTTTCCTCTTCCTTCCAAATGCTAAAAGAAGAAAAACAAAGACAATTCAAAGAGAGTACCTTGATACAACACTGGAAAATGTCCTTCATAAGAAAAGGAGGGAACAAAGCCAACAACTGTACTTGCTTATGCATTAAGTTTTCTGGTCCTTCGTGAACAGCTGCAGATTGTCAGCATTGTGTTTAAGGGTAAAACAACTTGTTTTTAATCTAATCATCAGAACTATGTGGATTTTTTTTCCCTAGGAATTTGTTGTCCTTTCACATTAATTTTCCCATTGTAAATCCTTTCATTAAAGGAAAGGATCAACTTTTTCTCTCTCTTGTCAGAAGGAGATAGCTGTTTAGTCAGTGCAAAGAACCTCTTGTTCTGAGAGTATGCTAAAGCAAGGGGTCACTCACAAAAAATTAAAACAATGTCAATATATTTCAGAGGGATGGAACAGCAATATTTTCTACATTGCCTAACAAGCCATAATGAAGAGGTGATATTCTCATTTAAGAAGAAATAAACCCCCAAATCAGTGTCAGTGGTAGCTAGTGCCATGACATGCTGATTCACCTTGAGCTTTGCTTGTAGCTGAAAGAAACAAACAAAGAACATCAATATTTCACCTTCTTTTTTGTTAACTTACATTGTTCACTTGTCGACATTTTCTGTGTAATCACTTTTTCTTTTGCAGTCATTTCACTTTGCATGACTGCAGCCTTCACAGCAAGGTAAAGAAGAGCAGTTGAAAATAAAAGACTGTGACCCTAAGATGACAAAAACAAGCAAGAAAATTCACAGGCTGTGGAAGTGGCAGCTAAGTTATTGCTTAAGACAATTTCAGGTTGGCAGCATCCCTCTAACATGCAGTTTAAACTGCAGTTGACAATACTGTAAGTAACCTCCTCTGTTCACAACATCAGATATTCATGTTTTGATTTACTCTACAAAATCACTGGGTCAGTAGGTTGTTTTCCAATTCCAAATGCTAGTCCTAGCTTTATTGTATAAAATTTCATGAAGAGGAAACAGTTATTGGTACTGGAAATCATTCCTATTGCTGTTGTTTAGCTGATATTGTTATTGTTAGTCAATTTCTTTGGATGTCTTTTTTCATAATCTTTTGGTGGATGTATAAGGAGTACAAAGAATGTTTGAGTTTTCAGAGTTGATGTGGAATAGTCCAAACCAGCTCCTGCATGGATACATGCACTCAAAGTTATCAAAAGGATCAAGCAAAACATATGGTAAGCTGGAAAATATCAACAGAAATGTCTGGAACTAAAATAAAACACATTTGCAAATGTAGAGTGTCTATAGGCTCAGGTTTTTAAACTGCACTTTTAAATAAGTCAACATCCCAAATGCAACTCATGATTTGAATAACTTGTCCTTTTGTGAATGCAATCCAAAGGATTAATCTTTTCCTGCTGTTCATAAAGAGGGCTTGAAGCAGGGTTGGCAGACTTGAACATAACATTGTTTTACTAATGGAGGTTGTTTAAATCCCTGTCTCTACATTTACACGTGCTCAAGTTTACAGTGGGTTGAAGGACTATAGTAGGGCAGCAAACTTTCCTTTCTTTCCTTTACAAAAGGAAGGGTTGGTTAGGGAAGATACCAAAACCAATCTATACGGCATCCTTCTACTTCTGTCATGGACTATTCACAGACTAATGAATACAAGACATCCAGCTCCAGTGATCTTTAAGGAAGGGTTGGTTAGGGAGCCCAAACTGGTAGATGCTTTAATATTGTGAAAGTTGGGTTAAGTAAAGCACATCATTTCACTGTTCTTTTTTTTTTTTTCCTTTGTTTTTTGTCTTATTTTATAATGCTACCTTTTTAAATTCCTCTCAACACAACAGCTTTTATACAGTTGTGCACTGTGTGTATGTTAGGGACAAGGCTGTGCACCAGTTCCTAGTTACATACTGCAGCGTAGTAGAGAAGCAGCAGACATGATTTAGCCTCTGTATAACCTCTGACTATGAAATGACAGTTTAAGTAATGCATGTATTCCATGAAGCAAATCAATACAATCAGGGTATTGCTTGAATTCTCTTCTCTATGCTTACACATGTTTTGGAGCAGATAATAAAGACATAAAGAGCTTCCAGCCACCCTTTACCTCTTTGTCCTTTTATTAATACCAGACTACATGATAGTAATTGACGAGACTTCTCCCTGTCCTCATCTAAGCCCTTGAGAGCTTTAGTTTCATTGTATCTTCTGTCACCCTTACAGAAAGTGGTTACACTGTTTAGCTGTCTTTCGGGGTGAAATCACCATAGCTTGTTCAAATAAATATGAGAATGGACACAAAACAAGGTTTGCAAAAAAAGGGTCAAGTACCAATTGGCTAGGCAGCTGTTTGGAATTTTTTTTTTTGAAAAAAGAATCACGAGAAATTGCATGAAAGTTTGCAGTGTTCACATAACTTGGACAGTGCAATTCAGACAAAACTTAAGTGAAGAGAACCTGTATTCCCTTGGCTGTTTTAACAAAGAAGACAAAACAAGACTAATCTGCTTCTTTCTTACATATTTCCAGAAACGTACTCATACATGTCACTCATATACATCATATTAAAGCAAAACGTAATAAGAAAGTCAGTTTCTCAAGAACAGATTATGTTACTACTGCAAGGCAAAGGGAGGAACATAAAAAAGTGATCCTTAGAAACACCACTAGGTTCACAGCTGGTAAAATTACATGGTTTCAGTACTGAAAGTATGGCTTTGGTTTTGTGATAGGAAAACACTGCCTGGGTCAAAAACACAAAAATAAGAAAATGAGTTAGAAAATAAGCTATTGAAGAGCCTATAATACATGCCTATCTGCATCCAATAGACTAAACAGGGAAATAAGTAACATCCTGTGGCTTGTCTGTTTGATTTATGAAGTGCCTAAATCTTGGGGGAAAAAAAGCTTTTGCGTAACAAACCTTCTCAAAACAATGTTGCACGCAAAGATAACTGAGACTGAGAAGGATGTCTGCTAGTCCAAGGAAGCTGGAACAGATGTGATAAGCACTTCTCTTGCCTTGTTTCTAACGCTTTTGACTTACAACTATTAAAAGGGAGGAGCAAAGGCAAATCTAATTCAAAGATGAGACAAAAATAATATCTTCAGTGAACTTTTGATGCACTGCTGCCTTGGTAATAAGATGGTCTCCAAATACAGTGAATTTCATGCTGATACTTTGATTAGAAAAACACATTAGGAGCTCATTATTTTTAAGCCCTAAGCGTGATTTTCTAACACTGCTAGTGAAACTGTGTGCCAGCCTTTTTATTTTATTATTATTACTATTATTTTTGCATAGGTTAGTTGAAGGGTTTTTTTATTTTTTTCCTTCAGAAAGAGTAACCATTAAATATTTGTACAAAACATGTTTTTTTTTTGTTTTTGTTTTGTTTCAGCTTCAAAGCAGGAGTACTTCCAATTCCTAAAGAAATATAGTGCACTTCAGTGTAGAAAGGCCTCCTCTGCTTTTGTCATGCCTGATAAAATTTTGCTTATTTGGAATATGTTTTCATACCAACCCATCTAACCAAAACTGAAGACAATATTCTGTTTCTGGATAGTGATTTTCTCTGTTTAATTGACTGCTGAGATATTAGATACTGAGATCACAGGCACTTTATAAATAGGCATAGATCTCCTTGCCCCTATCACGCCATTTATCACTGTGTTTGGAAGATCTTCTAATTACTCTGCCAATGTAGGTGGTCTCAGTGGCTGAAGGAGTTGCTTTAGGTGTACTGCCAAGTATCTAATTTGTCTTGTCATCCTTCACATTAACCTCCTATTTCTTGTAGGATCATTTCCCTGTGCTCATTCCTCCTTGACAGCTGTGTTACCTTTGATACTATAGGTCACGTACCTCTCCACAAGGAACTCCCACCCTTAGGTTTCTGTGACACCAACTTATTGTTTCTTCATGTGGCTGACAGCATTAGAGTTACTGCTGATGGATCCTCTATTTCCCCTCTGTTAGCATCTCTTTCTCTGTCATTATTCCCTTTCTACTGTTCCCAGACACCTCCTGGGTGTCTTTGCCGGCCATCCTGGACTCTCTTATTTCCCATCATTAAAGACTCTTAACATATACTTCTCCGCCTGTCCAGGCTTGCCTCTGTGGTATCTAATACCAGACTCCCCACAGCTTCCTTAGACGTTCTGTGTCTAAGGATGAATGTGAAGCCCCATCTGCAGCAGCTATTCAGCATTTTGTGCAGGTATCTCATGGTTATTTTGACTGCTCTGTCAGTTCTATGCCCTTACAGTCAGCAAAAATTCTGCCTTCTAAAATATTGTATCACTATTCTTCCAACTTATCTCACTACATTTTTATCTCAGTTCTTTCTAACTGGAGTGAAGTAAACTTTCTTGCACCTTCACTCTCTTCTTTGCTATTTGCTTCCTGTTGCTTTATGTTATAAAACTTTTTCATCAAGGCTATTCCCTACCTCCTTTCAAAATAAGCAAATTTAGCACGTGTATATGCTAAAGTCTTTTGACACAGGATCTGAGAAATATAAAGGAGCTTATTTGTTCACAACATACTATTTCTTTAAACCAATATGGTCGAAATATTTGACACTATGCATATTTGTAACACTAACATAAATGTTTCAGTTATAACAAGTTGGCAAAGTAACTCCCTTGCTCTGCAGAAGTACTGTCCATTTCTTCACAGAGGATTTTCTATTGCAATCTGTTTTACAGTATTTTCTAATTCTTTTCATCTTGAACTTATGGTGCTAGCAACAAGTAATTTGGGCGACTCATTTTCCAGCCTGCAGTTTCAGCAAAGCTAATCCTACAAAACTGACTTGGAAAACTCTGCAAGTGTTATTAAAACAGAGAGTGGATCCTGGTCTTCTTCCTCACTGAAACATATTCACTTCATCTTTGGGCTTCAAAAGGGATGGAACAGCTTTAGCCAGAGGAACAGAAAATTCTTATGTAGTGGAAAACATTACTTCTTATAAACACTGTTCTGAAAGATGGGAAGTGACAGCTAATGTCACTGATAGCAGAGATTAATTTTCAACATAGAATCATGGTGTGATTTGGGTTGGAAGGAGACTTAAAGCCCACCCAGTTCTGATCCTTTGCCATGGGTATGGTTGCCACTCACAAAATAACGCTACCCAGGGCTGCATACAATTGGCCTTGAATGTCTCCTTGAACCTGCCGTGTACCTCAGTCTTCCCCGTATCTATCATTACCAGTCCTTCCTTCTCATTTATCAGAATGGAAATTTGGAACCCAAGAGTCAAATTATATGCAAATATTCTCATAGGCCACATGTGATTACTCTTCTGTCTTCTGGGATGGTAGGTAGAGGAGAATGCTTTTTTTCCAAATAGTAACAGGCATTGCATGAGATAGGCAAAGAAAACTCTTTCTAATCCACTTCCATGCAGTTATATGGCTGCATAGGATAAGAAACTTTTGACTTATCTGACAGACAACAAGAGCACATAGGCATGTAACAGAGTTTTGTAACTGGTAATAATAAGTAAAAGTTTGGTCATTTTGAGTGCATGGAATCTGATTTGAATCAACACCTGAGCCCTTAATTCAACAACTACCCTGCTTTGCAGAATGAAATGTTGAAAGCATATAGCGACTACTCAGAGATTACAAACAGTAGTACTGAAGAGTATTTTCCACTTTTCTCTATTTTTGGTTTTGTTTTACAAGCTGCATTACAAAGTTCAGCACTGAAGATCAACCAAGAAGAGTAATGAGAAATAGCAAAAAATTTCCTGAGAACAGCATTTTCAAAAGTGTTGCTCTGAAATAGACATCTTTATAGCACCTAATGTCTTCAGGACAAGCAGATTTGTGAGCATCAAAGCAAACATTATTAATGAATCATTTGGTATATTAATATGGCAAAGAATAGGGGAAACCCTGGATATGCAATAAATACGATAAATCTGTTTATTACAAATCTCCAGCTTTTATCTGCTTAGAGTCTTAAGTGAAAAGCATTCCAGGTACAGCCATTGATAACCAGGATCATGAAGATTCAGTACAGGTCAACAACAGTGCTTTATCTAGGTATGGATGGTTGAGACTTCGACCTCAAACTCACACCATGCAGGAGTCTATAAGAGAGATTCCAGGCCTAGAAAAAAGAACTCTCAAAATTTCTGTCACTGAATACCTGCTTGGAGAGTAAATTTGTAGAGGAAGGGATAGATATGAGTTGAACTGTGTCCCACCATGTTCTGACTGTTATTCCCTTGTATAGAGCACCTTCAACTCTCCTTAACTTAGGGTAAGGTTCCCAGGTTTTTAAGATGCTGTTATTAACAAACACTGGACTGAGCCCAACCTGAGTAGTTCTGCATTAAGCACTTAATCTGAGTGATAGTTCTATCTCCCTTGCTGACACTCTCTTGAATATATGGAAAAATGGTAGACTATAGTATTCGCTATGAGAATATTTGTTCACTGCTTATCTCTTTTTGTCACTTACGGGTCCATTTCAGGAGAAACTGGCTGTTCCTTACCACTTCAGCTGGCAATACTGGATTATTTCACCAAAGTTCGTGAATATTGGAAATCCATAAATAGTGTCCCACGCTTAAAATGAAAATGCCAAATCTTTAATTTCATACTCGTTTTGAAGAACTCATTGTATATCAACATTTGCACTCAAGAAGTTTTACAGTGAGTACATAACAGAAGTGGGGGTATTTCTTTCCTGTTGGACTGCCACAAATGTTCTTGTTTATCATCAACCAAGCTCTTTCCTTCTGAATAAAAGCAGGAGTTGTGCATTTTTACTATGCAATCAATACTTGCTCAAAAAATAAGATTCATCACGGACCACAAAGTGAAAACTGTGAAATACACCTCTCCTTGAAAATTTCTGGAGCTTGCATATACAGAATATGACTCATTACCAAAAAGGTTTCAATCATGCAAATGAAATGTAGAGGCAAATGATATATATGGATTTAAATAGATGTTTAATAATCAAGAGAATAGAAAAGAACATTAATTTAATACCACATACAGTACTGTGCCTCATACTTACATAGAATTAGAATATTTGGCAGATATACAAAGGGGAAGAAATTCACCTGAACAATGGAATGAGATTAGAAAGAGGTTTAGATTTCAACTGCACAAACTAAGAAAGTACAAGAGAAAGATCAAAAAAGCAGATCAAAATTCCAGTAAGACTGTAACGACAATCTGACTTAACTAACATAGAAGTATGACGTACAAAAACAGCTATGCCGCATCACAATTTTCACAATTTATATGAGTCTAAATATTTGAATTATGTTCCACTGGACAAAAGTGCACAAAAAGAATCAGGAAATACTGCAAAAATACATCTAAAGAAAATTTCAAAGGATTCAAACATATCCTTTCCTTTCTGTGACTGATGAATGAATTTATGACTTCCTGCTAAATGTATTCTACATTCATGCATAATTACTTTTTGGTCACATTGAAGTTAATGGCATAATGCCACTGATTCTGGAATCCTGAATTTTGTCTGTGTGGCATACTCAGCCATTCGTGTCTGACAATACTTATCACAGAAATTATCAATACTCATGCAGGTAAGGGAGAAAATGTTGTCCCAGTTAGGCTGATGTCCACCAAATGAGGATTTCAGAGTGTATTGTTTTAACACAGTGACAGATTTACTATATCATGTTTACATACCTAAACAGCATTACACAAAAGGCACTCCAGAAAAACATGCTTGAACTGAGAAAACATAAGGTTGGATTTCTGTTGTGATTTACAATTGTTCATTGTAAAGAAACAATTAAAAAGTGAGTTTGACTTTTCCCCCATCACTAAACAAACGTACTTTTTTAATCAAAACTAGCTGGGGGTTGGAGGAGGAGAAGTACTAGCAGTCCAACAACATTCATAGGTTTCCCAAAAATAGATGGACAAAGACAAGTAAAAAAACATTTTTGGTACAGAAACAGATTTGAGTTTAAAGCCTCTAAGGAATTATTAAAACACTAATGAATGTTTTAATTAACATTCACAGTGTCCTTTCAAGTGAAATCATTTAAGAGTTGCAATGGAAACCTGTTAAACAAATTGCTACTTGGAAAAAAAATCTAACTCTGCCTGTTAGTAGGTCTTCTATTTCAAAAAGCTCCATGCAAACCAGCTGGCATATCTAGAAGCTGACAGTGGAAGATTTAACCAGTGTTTTTTTGTATTTAAAGATGAGACCTCAGCTAACTTTACACCCAGATGGTGTGAACTGATGTCTGTTGTATAGATATGCCAGGCTATGCTAGCAAAAAGGAACCTTTCTGCATCCTGCACTAGCAAAGAGAACAGATAGTCAAAATAGATCACTTTCTGTAATAGATCAACGTTGTATTGTTTACAGGTTCAGGTTGGCTGGTAAAAAAATCAATACCCACATACAGTGTCATTTTTTGAAGCTGGGATCTTTGCAGGGCAGCTGGATTCTGTGGCCAACGTCTGTTGTTCTTCACAGTGAGAATGACAGAGCACTGGAACAGGCTGCCCATAGAGGCTGTGAAGTGTCCTTCTCAGGGGACGTTCAAGACCCACCCGGATGCCTATCCTTGCAACATGGTCTAGGGAGCCTGCTTTGGCAGGGGGTTGGACTAGATGATCACTGAAGGTCCCTTCCAACCCCCACAATTCTGTGATTCTGTGATTATTTAGCTCATCTCCTCTGTTTCTGAAAATCTCCCACAATTAAACAACAGTGTGTCACTAACATACTGTTCAGTGTTTCACAAAGTGAACCACTTCCCACTCCCTGAAGAAAAAAAAATGAGCCACCTCTGGACAAGGCAGGGCTGTGATTATTACTGGTAACAGGCTAAACCAAAGGTTTGTTTTCACAATGTCCAGATTGCTCCTTTTTTTTCTGAAATCTTTTGCTTAACTACAGCAACCATGCAGTATATGCATACTTCTGGCTATGTGTGACAAAGAGAAAAGTCTCTTGTGTTAGAAATGGGTTTTGCCTTTGTTGCACACAGAACTGATGTTATCCTTACAGTATGTTTTGTATGCAATTATAAACACTATTTATGTATTAACAAAACTAAAGTCCTGGAAAACCTTTTTTGTTTAAGTGAAGACATTTTTCTTATTATATTAATCTTCTCTATTACAACTTTCAAATTGGTGCACGCACTTTGCTTATTTAAAAGAGATAGATTCAGTCTGAGAGAATTGAAATGGACTTTCCATGACTAAAATCGACTACAGAAAGGACATAGCAGAACACTGCCACCTCCAGTTACAGATCATGTACAGAACACACTGTCTGTATTATTTAGACACTCAGAATAAATGAAAAACAGGCATGAATTCTGGCACCAGGCTCAAACCGACTGCCAGCAAAGAGACACATGTATATTTGAGCCTTTGATCATGGTTGACTTTTAAGAAAATACTAAAAACTGATACTACAGGAACAAATAAGGCATTGCTTCCCATACTAGTAACAGCATGTTGCCATGTTAGTGAAATTCTTCCGACCAGGGACTATTCAATCAGAGACTCTAAATTCTAACTTCAATACTTTCCCCCCAACTCACGTTTGGTGTAAAGAATCTACCCTTCCATTTTCCACGTGTCCTTGCTTGTCTAGTTGGCTCGGATTAGCTACAGTTTGAATGCTAACAAAATTCTGGGGATCACATGTGACAGAAAATCCACAGATGGAGCATATATCTAGGCCTAGCCATGAGAAAATTCAGGTGGTGGTAGATGAGAACTGAAAGATTATATTGATTTTTATTTTTATTTATTTTATTTTATTTTTTGGTCAGTGCGAAGGGAGAATTGTTATCCAAATCAATGTAAGAGAAAAAGGGCAAAATTGAAGCTGATGAGATAAAGAGGGTGACTGTGGCTGCTGCTACAAGTGGTGAAAAGAGATGAGAAGATTCTAGTAAAACACGTAGAAAAGCATGAGAATTCATCTCCTGAGGTCCAGGTGGATAAAATCTCATGAAATTCCTGTACCTAATACTTCTTCATAGCTACAGCAGAGTTTCCAACTTTTTTGCAGCCAAGGTCAGTTATTGCCACACTTTCCTTCTCATTACCTGTCTTTTCCTTCTAATCAGCCTCAACCACAGTCATGAGACCTTTTTCTCCCTGCTTCTGATACTGAGACTTTGATATATATTGGCTTTCTACATTTGGCTGATAATTTTTCCTCTATCCCTTCCCTAGCTTTATACATAAGAATGCTGCTTGTCATTTCCCAGGCTGAAACTGCATTTGAGCTTGCTTGAAACACAGCAGCAATCAGTTATGCAACAATTAGTATTAGTGTGATCCCACGTATTACTTCTTTTGAGAGGTGGTGAGAAAGTGAATGAAGTTGAAAAAAAAAAACAAGAATGATTGATAGAAGAAATTAATTATCTGTTAAGACAGAGAAGAATAGATAAATATGCATCACATGGCTATGTGATGTCTATGGCTGTAGAAGAAACATGGTTACAAACAGCTGGAAGAAAGCACAAAAGAAAGAGAAATTATTTTGCATGGGAGTTGGAAAGTGTAACAATAATGAGAAAAAATAAGGAAGTTTATTAGAATTAAATGACATATATTAGACTGGGGAATTGCTTTCCAACTCTTGGTCTTACAATAATGTTAACATTGTACTTTTAAAACAATTTGTGGAATATAATTAACCTTTTAAAAAATCTTTATCTTTAAGGATAAAGTCATTACTGCTTCACACCTATATATGATTACATCATTTAAAAAACTATCACTGCCTGCATAAATGATAATGATTCTCAGAGAGGAGAATAAGTGAGAACAACCAATGAGCATTAGGGTGGAACATGTTTCTCTGCTATTCTGGACAAATCTTTAGTGATATTCTCATGAAAATAAACATGTTGTAAATGCAATTATAGTGAGATGGGAAGAATTCCTTCAGCCAGAAAAAAACAATGCAAAACAATTTGGGGAAAATATAAATATTCAAGTTAAAAATCTCCCAGAAGGAACAGCTTGATATTTATTTACAAAATAGGGAATGCATTTTCAAGTTGTTGTGACTTGAAAAAAAATGATAATAGTTTAAAATAATTTAAACATTAATATGTTAAATGCTCTGCATCAATCCATTCCATTATTATTATTATTATTTTAAAAAGTGTTTGTATCTTTTTCCCAATTATTATTTAAATAGATCTACTTCAACAAAACCACTGCCTAGTTTTTGCAAGGCTATAACTCAGTCCCGCTTGATTTTCATGATGTACGGACAGTCATTGTTGCCAGCCCTTTTAAATTCATAGAATCAAAGACAGAGAGATCATAAGATTGTCTAGTTTGACCTTCCGTGTTTCACAGGCTCTTAAATTTCAGTAGATTCTCTGTAATATATATAACATCTGAGTTTGGGTAAGGCATGCCTTCCAAATTACAATCAGTACTGATACGAAGGCAAGAGGTGCAGAATCTAGGACTTACTGTAATTTGTGCCAATGTTTAATCACTTTCCCTGTTAGAAAATGTGTCTGGTTTCTCATTTAATTTTGTTTGGCATCCAGCCATTGGCTCTTTTTACGCTTTTCTCCACTAGATTAAAGAGCCCTTTAGTATCCTGTATATTTTCCTCATGAAGGTTCCTGTACACTGTAATCAAGTCCCCTCTCAATCTTCTTTTTTGATAAGCTAGACAGATTGAGCTCTTTTTGAGTCCCACCGTAAGGCATTTTCCCCAGCCCTCAAATCATTTTTGTAGCTTCTTCCTGAACTCTCTCCCATTTTTCACTGTCTTAGTGGACACTAGCACTGATGAAATATTCCAGTAGCTGTCTCACCAGTTCCTTATGCTCTTCACTGTACTTATTCATCCTCTGAAGAAAGGTAGAGCTAGTCAGAAGGCACCATCTGGTGAGGAAGTCTGGCTGGTGGGGGGCAGATTTAAATACTTAAAGAGTAGCAGAGAGGAGGGTGGAATGAAAAAAAGGATATTTAAAGACTGACTTGCTAGACTATGATCATTTTTAGTATCCCCAGGAGGTTAGTGAATTCTTCTCCCTTGGACTCCTATTGCCTGTGTTTAAAAAGGTGAATAGCAGCAGACTATAAAATATGGAAAATGAAAATTTCATTGGGATTACACATGGATGAGGAGAATCAGCATCTGCCTGCTGGAAAACACAGGATTGACAGGCAGCAAGCAGGGAATAGAGAAGAAGAGAAATACCATGATCGTCAAATAAGAACAGAAAAAATCACAATAGTCAAAAGATTACAGAGGGAAAATGGGATTTCATGACCCTAATTTAAGTAGTAACGTATATAAAAGAGTAATGAATTTCTGAAGTTTCAGGATGCAGGTCCTGTTCTCAAGCCAGTGCTCACTCTGCGAAGCCAATACCTGAGAGAGGAGACAGATTAGCTCCACTCTGGCACTGAAAATTGTACATCTTAGTGAAAGATCCTTTTCAGAAGCTTATAAAGATGTTGAGTAAAGGGCAGGATGCAGAACCTGTGAACTGTTTACTTGTGCACCCAGCTGATCGTAACTGCTGAGGTAGCTCACAAGAAAAAGACTGCCAGACTGCCATAAAGCTGGTTGCTGAGATCAGAGGTGACATTCAGAGTTTCAGATACAAAAGGCATGCAAGTCCAAGAGAGCTTTCAAATAACCGTTTCAGAAGCTGTGGAAGCAAAAAGCACTCTCCTTCCTTCTTCTGCAGGAGCTAAAGCATTTGTCTCTGGCGCTGCATTCAGCTATGCTTATTCATTCCTTTATGATCTTTAGATTGGATTTCTACAACGCAGAATGGTTGAGGAATAAACTTGAAAAGTACACGGCAGCTTCAGTTGTTACAGCAGGAGTGTACTTACTGCTGGGAAGGTATTAGTCCAAGCAGAAATTATACCACATGAGTCCGACACTGTAAGCCCTGAACCTGCATTCACAGTAGGAAAAGTACTGTTTTGCCTTTTTTTTTTTTTAATCATCCAAATAATCAGTAAGTATTAGTACCAAAAAAAACCCCTGTAATTCTTCACATTTTTAATAAAAATGATTCACAAACTTTCATACACTTCTAAGAAATGATAACACACAATACAGTTGTCGGCTTTTGACCATCTAACTTTTTAGAAGCATTCAAATACCTAAGGCACATATAGGCTTCAGTTGATCTTTTCTAAAAAATCAAAGTGTTTCTTGCTTATGCCCTTCACTAAAGCTCCCATAGTCCCAACAAATATCCATATAAACTTTATCATTACATGCCAACATTATCTGAATTCCAATAAATTAGGCAACACAAAGAATAGCATCAGTGTAAATAATATTTTTGCTGAGGAGGAAGTCAACAGCCTTTGTTATACCTAGCTCATTGATGTTATTAGGCAAATACAAACAGGGGAAGGCTAACATGGAAGTACCTAAAAGGCTTCTTAAAAACTGAAACACAGATGAGATACGGTGTGGGCTGCAGGATAAGGAATTTCTCCAGACATCCTTCCCTTGCACATAGACTTCACAGGGGAGTTTGTTCTCTTACATGGAAATTAATCCCACAAGACACCAACACTGGTAAATATTTTTCATGCAAGTCCAACAAATTCCAGATTTTATCTCCCATGCAAGATGGTTTAAAAAACTCCCCATATTCTGATGCTTCTAGTCACTTTCACACTGGGTAAATGTGACAGGACGCACAATTTAGGAGTAGAACACCAATCAGTATCAGTACTGTCAGTATCAGGAAATATTTTTAGGTCTTACTTTTCCAAACTAAAGTAGTGCCAGCAAAAGTGGATTTCCCCTCTCAGAAACAGCAAGAAAAATATATTTTATTGTTACATTTTTGTAAGAAAATTAAACGTAAAAGTCAATTATTTTTAAGCATACTTGATCATGAACAATTTAATTTTCCTCTAGATATTACATTTTCTTACATTGACTTCTTTCTGAAGAAGAACTGTTAGGGAAGTCCAGAAGATTTCACGTAGCTACTTTTTTGTTACCTCAACATGATTAATTAAATGCAGTATTTCATTTTTAAGAAACTTCTCTACTCTAAATTGTGTTGCATCCAGATAGATTCAACATTCCATAAAGGTATAATGTCTTATAGCTATTTTACTATTTGATAGTTCGATTTTTCCATTTGCCAGAAATATAATTATCCACCTACATTTCTGAAGAAATGATTCCACAGTATCATAGAATTATTAACTCTTCAGAAATATTCTGTTTAAGAATCAGACTTCCCTCACTCAGGATAAGTGCATTTAGTGTATTTGAAATAGTAATATTTTGCATTTAATTTCCAGCTTCTATGAGTTCAGTAGATGATTATGCCATTAGTGTTTTTGATAGAGGTGTATACCATGCATTCATGTAGATCTTTAAATTCTCTGATATGTTTACTTCAGAATGTGTTTATTTGCAGCAAGAATGTGACATTGAGCACACAGAGTCAGAGAAGGAGAGCAGAAAATCCAGGTACTACTATTAGTCTCATCTTCTTTTTGACCTTAGTTAAATTACACTGAACTTGTGCTACCTCAATTTCTTGAGTTTAAAATTGAGATAGAGGTACTTCAATCCTTGTATGATGAAGCTAAGTATTTCTTTATATAAAAATGAGAGATTCTTTAGCAAAATTGATTTAATGCAAATAAACTAATGCAATGTTATGGTTGAGAATCTGAACAGAGAGCTATCAAAAAATGCAAAGGCAAACTCCCACAGCAATTATAAAGTAGGTCATAGTGAATGTACATGTTAATGCATTGAAGGAACATACACTTGCTCAGTCAAAACTGCAGTGGAAATCGTGGCTTTAAATCACCTGACATCTGTGAGATCAAATTCTAATGCAGTGGTATAGCCTAAAATTTTTATTTTCATTTAATAAGACACTATAACAGATAATGTCATGTTTGCATTTTATTCAGTCACTTCTGATACTCTGCTCTATTGATCAATATGGTTTTCTTCCTTTTTATCATGACACTGTAGCAATATACATGTAGAACTGCAATGACTCTGTTTCACTGGACATTGTAATATTCCCAGTATAGTCATATTTACTTAATTTTCAGCCCGTTTGAGTTACAATAACTCCCATGAAATTAATTGATGAGCTGTTATTATCACAGTAACACCATGAAAAAATAACTAGTGATAGCTGGTTAGCAATATATTAGCTATCTAGGTTAGCCAAAACACAGATATTTTTTTAATATTCTTTTTTCTGTAGACCCTAGCTAAGGTTTTCATAAGGTTTTCATTCATTCTCCTATTTACACTTCTATAAACGCATCCAGGAAAAAAAACGCAACAGTTATTTAGTAATTATCAAACAACATAAAGGCTGCCAAATTGCAGATCTGACTACTTAAATGGTCAATATATATTTAGAGTAACAGAAGAGAAAACAGTGCATGAATGCTTCCCATAGAAGTCATCATTTCGGAACATTTTGAGAAAAAACTTGTACCAGAACCACTAAATTTAACAGCTTTCTCATTAATTCTTTAATAGCTTTTGGAAACAATTTTCATAATATTTTGCGGTAATGAGTTCTGCACTGAGACAAAATAGATTTCCTGTTCTATATCAAAATGCAAAATCTCATTTTCTGGAACAGATATCTGTGACTTTATGAAGTGATAGGTATCTAAATAGAGATGTTTATTCCAATAAACTGGACCTAACTCTCAACTGCAGGAAATATATGTGCCTATATGGAAAAGCTTATGCAGGTGTATTTTCTATATTATCTTCATTTCCAGTATGTGTGATCCTGTATATGATCCTAGAAAAAAAACCACTCAGAATGTACATAATGAGCTTGAGTTACTTAAAACTGAATTATCTTAAAAAGAGAGGATTAAAATTTAAAATATCTCAAAGACACACCACCAGCACAGTACTTTTTATGATGTGGATAAGTACGTTGCAGAAAGGTAACTCCAAATGAAGTATGTAGCTTAGAACTGATTTCAAAACCAATGTTATGTGCAATCAAAACCTGATGAATTGAAACTCACTATTTTCATAAAAGGCCGTTTATTCATCAAAAAGGCCCAAATCCCTGCTTTTATTTATGAGGGTTGTTGTTTTTATCCCCCAGCGGTATTGCCATTATCTTTTCAACTTGTACAACAAAAAGGCAGAATAAAAAAGACTACAGTAGGTGCTTCTGATGTGAGGATTATGTTTTGTACATATAAATAATTTCCTAAGGGAAATCTCTAAGTTGCAGGTAAGTAATAGTTGTCTAACTTTCTGACTGCATAGATAAGATGTGATGGTTAACCACTGAGATCCCAAATCTTAGCTTGGACAACTGGCAGGAGCTCAGGAATCCTGAATTTTGCTTTAACAATGTAGTCCAGTCATACTTATATGTAGACAAAACAAATCTTTTGCCCCTAATAAATAGCCACAGGTTACTTGATCAGGAAGACCAGCAGCAGTACCACATCCACAGGGCCTAAATATTGATTAAGTCAGTAACTCTCTGAGGTAACAAGTAGTCACAAAACCTTCTGTACTCTCTCTTCCCAACTGAGTGGGAAATATTCTTGAGCTGCAGATGCTAATGCTTCTGAAAATAAATGGTCCACTGAGGGCTGGTTACTTTGGAATCAAAGTACATTGCAGATACTGCATGAGGATGTGAAATACTGGTTACATATAGATTCCCTACAACTTAAGTGCAGATGCACTATGCAGCCTAGCTAGTCTTTAACACTGCACACAGAACTCTACAGTGGAATCAGGCAGTCCCTTTCTTCAGGGTCCATAGCCATCTTTGTTTATTCTTACTTTCCATTTATTCTTTCCATCTGAAATCAAGACACTGGCAAGTAAGAAATTTACTTGCAAACTGAGAGACAGTTGTTTTCGACTGTTGTACTAGCCAGACTCCTATTATTCTGTTTCCAATAGAAGACAGAGATTCCTAACAGAAACATTATTTGCATTATTTTCACTTAAGACACTTTTGAAGGCACATTACAGAACATTTTGGAGAAAGAAAATGTTTCTTCATAATTTTCCATTGGAAAACTGCTGGTTAAGAGTTGAACAATGCAAGTGTTCACTTTTGAAGATTAGAAAATTCAGATTATGGGATTTGTTTGAAAAAGAAATAAAAAGATGTTTAAGCATTCAGTAACACGAGAATCTTGTCACTGCCTAGAGGTGTCTTTAAACATCTATCCCAATAAATCATGTGTGACTGTGCTTGTGATAATGTGAAATTATAAAACTGGCATTGAAGTAAAATTTTATAGAATCACATCTATATATTCTGATCCCAAACTATATTAAAAATCTGATAAATTCATCATTCTCTGCTAACTATCTTCATGGGTTTTTGGTTTTGCTTTGTTTTGTTTTAATCTTTCAATACCTTATATTACTGATAACAAATTCAGCTTGATTTGAGCAGTTCTGCAGTGACTACTGCAAAGCTTCTCAACTTTTATACTATAATGTAGTCAGTGTATTTATAGTTCTTGAAAATGTCACATGGCAATGTTATGTCAGGGACGGCACATCTCAGAGACTCCTTAAGATGTCTGCATTGTTGTATTCTATTTGTAGAAGCATTTTTGTCGGTGTCAATGAAGAAACAGCTGCAGCTGCAGCTCTTTCAATATCGTTCAAGCCTATAGTGGACCCAAGGGGATCATATTATGACATCCATACTTAATTTAACAATAAATCATATATTCAGGGACTACAGTATTGCATTATAACCTCACTGTTTTATGTCCATGGGAATGCAGCAAGAGCAAGCTAGTATGTGTCTGCAAGGCAGACTAAACGGTTAGTTCACAAGAGCAAAATCAAAGTGTAAACCGACAACGATACATAAAAGGTTTTGTAACCAATCTGAGAAGTATGAGCAGAAAAATACGGCATAAATGCAGTCCAGAAGGAACTGCGTTTAACTTAAGGTGCACTTTTAAAATCCTCTTTACCACCTTGCTTACCGTCTGTTCTAGTTCTGCTCTGCACTTCTCATGGCAGACAGCATTCTCTGTATCTCATTTCCTTTTCTGCTTCATTCAAGTATATTTAAAGAGAAAATTAACACCATCTGAATCTTAAACTTTATTTATCCCTTTCTTCTAGCAATAATTTCTCTCATTTGCCCTGCATTTTTCACTGTTGACCTTCTAGCTAACTCCAAACTGAATGCTCATATGTTTTCTATCTACTCCCAGCTCTAGTCCTGCTTATTCTCATTTATTCTTGCTTCTCATTTCCTTATTTGCCTCTGCCCATATAACTTGACATCATCCTCAACTTCTTTACTTTCTATTCGTACTAAATTCAGCTCTCCTTCCACTGTCTACTTACAGCCCTCTGCACACCAACTTTCATTTAATTCATTTTTTCCTCCCCATCAACATTATTATTAATCTTCTACTGGCCAAATTATGGAATAACTTCTTTGCTCTTCTCCATCATCTGCCTCTAGCAACAGTTTACCCACTATTTACATTGCTCTCCTTCATGGACTTTATGAAACTCTATTATCTGTTTTAAAAGGCTCCACTCTCCAAAACTAAGTAGTTTCAATTACCTTTTTAATGGCAGTCATGATCTTTGGACTAGATGTCATCCTTAACATATATTACACAAAATTAAGGAACAGCAACTGTAGTAAAAGGCGATTCACAACTCTGATCCATTTTCTCTTTATACAGCTCATCCGGCCTTCTGTTCATCTTCTCTTCATGCATTGTATCTAAATTAGATTTTAAGCTCCTTGGGGCAAGAAGACATCATTTTCATTTATCTGTAAAGTACCATGCATGCTTATGGCTCTGTAGAGATGTTAAATATGTATATCCACATTTATTAAAATATTGATGCTTTTATCTATCCATATAGTGCAGAGGCAACATGGCAGTGTTCAAAAACTATTTTCCATCTTATAACAGCTATAATGTGATATACTTGTAGTGGCTCCATGCTACTCACTCTCTGTTCCTAGTTCATATTTACATTGCTATTTCCATTCCTATTAACTAACGCTGCCCCCAAAATAAAAATCTCAGTTTTATCCCACAGCATCAAAATCCTTTTATAAAAATAAAGCGTAGGCGTAACACACAATGTTTTTTTTTACTTATTCATACTGTGTAATCATAGTCTTAGTGAGTGAAGGATGTTCAAAAAAAAGAAAAAAAAGAAAAAAAAAAAGCCTGCTTCAGACCTCTGAAACCTTTTATTTCAAATAGTCTTGATATCCAAAATTTTAGGCATTTTGCACACCTGCAGTCCTGCTACCCATCTAGAGAGGCGCTGAAGTATCTGATTTTTAGAGTACAAGAATATAGTTCTTCCTGACATTCAAGGTCTCAAAGAGGGAGAACATATTTTTTGAAAATATTGGCTTACAATATTAACATAATCAGTGCTAGCACATATTCTAAAACACAGGAGGATTTTTAACACGAATAACACAATATCAGAATGCATATTAAAATTTTACATTTACAATGGCAGTCACTGGCAGTTGATATACTCTTCTTTGTAGTCAGGTATATTTATTTCTTGAAAAGTAAGTATGCTCAAATCCCACAGCAAAATCCACACATGTCCCTGTCATGACCCAGAGCTCACTGCACGAATGAGCCTGTACTAATCATTTCAAAAGTTAGCTCAAAGAAAAGGAATTATTTTTGACACTGCATGCAGAGCAATTGAACTGTTCTGCTTCAAAAACACTTAATAAATGGTTAAGAATTTAAGTATTGAATAAAGTGAACATCTTTGAATATCCTGTTTTTCGGGGTACCTGAGACGAAAACTTGAAATGGGTTGCTCATTCATGGGTCAATTTGTAGGTAGTGAATATAAGAAACTCTTTAATCCAAGCATCAGGGGAGAAGTTACATGGAAATAGTTTCTAGCATTTCTTCACAGAATGCTTTACAGCTGATGGATTTCATATTTATATTATATTTGTATACAGAGACCTGTTTTGATCAGTGGTCCACCGTGTTTATTGCTGCATCAACAAATATACAAAAATAAAACGTAATGTTAAGGTGAAAGCCTAACTAAGCCTGTGTAGAGTTGCATTGATTACAATCAGACCACACATTTTAAAAACTTTGTTGGACTGAATGAATGGCAAAGTTCACATCTTACCTGAATGTTGCTGTCTCCCATATATGTACCAGTCTCAAAGCTGGTCACCCCCATTGTCTTACTGTGCATGAATAGATATGCTCTGAGTGGTGATTCAACTGACAGATTTCAAATGTTTACTTCAGAATAAGACACTGTACACTGTAGAACAACTAGACTTGAAATTAAACCCATATAAATGCTTATTAAACTCTTGATATCTTCTTCAGAGTAAATCAACTCCAGACATCCTGTTAGGAAGGTAAGTAAACAAAGCCAGGTCAATAGCATGACTCAAACACAAACCCTTGATAATCCATGTAGATTAATTTTAACTCCATTACAAAATCACTCTCCAGTTATGGCTTAGGGTCAGTCTGGCACAGCATGAGAACAGCTGTCCGAGGCAATGTGGTATACCTGCTTTAGATAGGAGCAGACTCTACCAATTGGCTTCATAGACAGAGAATGCTCTGTTGCATCTTATGCTCAGCTGAAGAAACAGTTAATTGCATGGCTACCAAGGCTAGGTTGTGACTTTGAATAGAAAGTATGAAGACAGAAAAGGATGAAGACAAAAAGGTAGTATTTAAATGACCTTTTAAATTAAGGTAATGAAATAAAAAATACAAGCATAGCAGAAATAAAACAGAAGCAAAATGAAGATGGAAGGATGACTATAAAAACTATTAAACAAATGCATGACATTTATGATTATGATTACTTTGGACAAATATGACAGGAAGACTGGTTGAACCAGTGTTTGAAATTACATTCTACTTGATACGTAGAGAGATGACCTCCTCCCTGTAAATTACATCAGAGAATGCTCCCAGCAGAAGGAAGGTAGAAATGGAATTTCCAGAAGCTCTCAAAATTGGACCAACTCTGTTTCTATCAAAGTCGATAGTAAAGAAGCTTCTAAAAAAAAAGCCCAAAACACAACAGTATTTAACACTGTTACCTATCCTGACATAAAGGCAAAAGCTGAACTATAAAGGCTTAATAGCCATGTGCAGGAATGAATTATTGCAGGGACCTCATTCTGCATGGGAGGTCATATTCTGTAAGGTTACTGTCAGACATAATGGTTGGTTTTCAGACTCACTCAACTTCACATTCTTCACAATGAGAAGTGTGTGATGAGCACTTCCGAAGATCAGCTGTGGCTGCTTTGTTCAATTAATGGTCCTACAAAACTGAATTTAGAAATTATGTATGTATGGAGCACCTTTTCACCTATTTCCATCCCAAGATGGGGAAATAAGATTAAAAATACTTGCTTTCCTTTCTGCTAAATATTATTTTTTTCTAATAACATTGCTTTATTCTGATTTACATTAGTTTTAGCTTCAAGAATCATTGGTCATTGCTGAATGCAAATAAGCACAAAGGATAATTATATAAAGTTAGAACAATTTATCTTTCAGCATCTTAAATAGTACCTTATAACATTTCCTGTAAATTTAGCCTGAAATACTCCCATCGTTGACTGACATCAAGTAGAGCAGGGTCACTTTGGGAAAACCCATTCTCAGTGATGTAAATTAGAGGGTTATTATATATATCCTAGAATAAGAGAGCAGAAGTTTTATTCAGAACAGATGTAAGAAAGCCCATAAAATCAGATGCATTACCCTCTATCTTTTCTAAGCTAAAACTAAAACTAGTATTCATCAAATTGCACTGACCCTATTAACTTAATTTTCCATGAGCTGACCTTTTATGACTAACAATGGAAAAGCAAAACTGTGCAAATATCCATGAAGACAGTGAAATGACTTATTTTAATGAGAAGTCTAAAATATCTTTCCTGCATTAGCATCTGCTTATTGTGACTGCTCCTTAACCCCTTGGTACTGGCAGTCACCAGAAGTCCTATTGCCAGGAGTAGATCCATGCCAAGAATGCCTTACTGCTGGCATGAGAAATATAATTTTTAGAGCTGAGAAGATGATAAAATGCTGGTATTTCTTTTCGAACTGTAAAATAGCTATCAAGTATAAAGGCAATAGGAAAACAATAAGGCTTCTATTTTATATAGCTGGCGCGCAAGTATTAAATTAAGAATCCCAAGGTGACTTGTTTATTTATATCTTATACAATGTCTTATGCCATCCAGATGGGCTCCTCAAAAGAAAACAAATCACCAGTATTATTCACTGGATTCTCAGACTCCCTTACTGGCCAGCTAATAGTGGTTAAATGGTCCTGTGAGTCTTATATCATACTTTGATACAATACAAAAGTCAGTGTAAACCCCATGGTACTTCAGCCAGCCATAAACTCCCAGTTGCAACAGTCCAAGAGAAATCCATTATTTGCTCAGCCTCACATGCCATTAGCCTCTTGTCTGTGTTTTCCTGATCTTAGGTGAAATAGTTCAGAGCAAAGAAGTCAGCAGGGATGCCATTTTTAACTCTTTACTAAATTCTAGAAGCCTTTATGATCAGTAACTCTGAACTAAATATGTAGCAGGACTTCACAATGGCTCAATATTCACCATAAATAAATAATGTTCTGACAAAGCTTTCTAAGGTAAAGGACAGGTACCCTTTAGTAGCCTCATGATTTGTTACAGAATTTATAGAAATTCTGACAATCTGAGTTCAGAGGTATAGGCACAGGTCCACATTGTTTTCTTTAATTATCATAACTCTGCCGGGCTTTAGCATGAGCTTTTCTCAAATTATGAACTGCCTTGTAAGCTCTGGTACAACGTTCTGTTGTAGCAGGGGCTAAACCTCTTCCACTATCATGTATAGCAACAACGTAAGGGTCATTAATAATGATCCACAGCTTCACTCAGTCTTCAAATGCTTTGCAGTAATGTTTTGCATAAATTATCAAAGGTCTCAATGATCCTGTCAGATCTCCAGCCACCTTCATCTTCTAAAAACTGGAGTTAAGTCAAAGAGATACAGTGAACAAGATGTCATCTGCCAGGTTACTAATTATTTTGCTGTAATCACAGAATCACAGAATTGTAAGGGTTGGAAGGGACCTCTAGAGATCATCTAGTCCAACTCCCCCGCCAAAGCAGCTCCCTAGACCAGGTTGCACAGCTAGGTGTCCAGGCGGGTCTTGAATGTCTCCAGAGAATGAGACTCCACCACCTCTCTGTGCAGCCTGTGCCAGTGTTCCATCACCCTCACCGTGAAGAAGTTCCCACGCACATTTGTGTGCAACTTCCTATGCATCAGTTTGTGGCCATTTCCCCTTGTCCTATCGCCACACACTGCAGAGAGGAGTCCAGCCTCATCCCTTTGCCTCCCGCTCCTTAGATATTTATCAACATGGATCAAATCCCCTCTGAGTCTTCCTTTTTCAAGGTTGAACAGACCCAGGTCTCTCAGCCTTTCTTCATAAGAGAAGTGTTCCATGCCCTTTATCATCTTTGTAGCCCTCCGTTGGACTCTTTCAGGGAGATCCCAGTTTTCTTTTGTACCAGGGAGCCCAGAACAGGACACAATACTCTAGGTGAGGCCCCACCAGGGCAGAGTAAAGAGCGAGGATCACCTCCCTTGACTAGCTGGACATGCTTTTTTTAATGCATCCTAGGATACCATTTGCCTTCTTGGCCACCAGGGCACACTCTTGGCTCATGGCCAGCTTGTCATCCACCAGAACCCCCAGGTCCCTCTCCTCAGAGCTCCCATCCAGCAGCTCATCCCCCAACCTGTACCAGTGCATGTGGTTAGTCCTCTCTACGTCCAAGACTCTATACTTGCTCTTTTTAAACCTCATCTGGCTCCTTTCTGCCCAACTCTCCAGCCTGCCCAGGTCTCAGTGAATGGCAGCACAGCCTTCTGGTACGTAAGCCATTCCTCCCAGCTTTGTATAATCAGCAAACTTGCTGAATGTGGACTCTATCCCCTCATCAAGGTCATTGATGAAGATGTCGAACAGGACCGGACCCAGCACCCACCTTTGAGGAACACTGCTAAGTACAGTCCTCCAACTGGACTCTGTGCCACCAATGACAACCCTCTGAGCTCTGTCAGTCAGCCAGTTCTCCACCGACCTCACCATCCACTCATTCATTCCACACATCCTTAACTCTGTTATAAGGATGCTGTGGGAGACAATGTCAAATGCTTTGCTGAAATCAAGGTAGACTACATCCACTGCACTCACTAATAACTGATTCCTGAAAATACTGAAAAGAATAAAAGGGTTAACGTATTAAACTTATTACACATAAAGAAACCTCACTGCACATTTTTCTCTGTTATGAGATGCAAAAATTCTCCCTCAACTGTATGCTGACTCCTGTTACAAGACCACAGAGCTGACAAAAATGCTCAGCACACAACACATTTCATTCAGGTATGTAAAATGAAATGAGGATGCAAATTTTCAAAATAGATCAGTGAACAGCAACTCCCCAGGAGAAAAATAATCCCGACTGGTGCTGGACACATGAAAATATAATCCTTTCATTTTAATGCCTGAATGGCAACCTCCTTACATGTACAAGACCAAAATACATTGGAAAAATCCTAACACAAGAGTTGGATGTGTAGATTTGTCCTAATGAAAGAATTTCTCACCTTGAGAAGTGTATATTTTACAAAGTTTAGCGCCGTATTCAGCAAGGCAACTAAGCCGATCTTTTATGATTGAACTTGGTTAGCTAGTGATCTGTTTCCTCTAGGTTGTTCTTTTCTCAATCACTCTCCATGCTAGCATCAAGACAAAGAAGACATTACCAGTGTGTTTAATACCTTGTAATGATGTGAATTCAATCACTTCCTCATTAGATAAGGCAACTTACCAGATCTATGTGAGATTTACAGTTTTTTAGAGGGCGCTGATATGTTTTAGAGTTTTGGGTGCTGGTCTATTTGACTACTAGCTTGAATGCCTTGGCAATAGTTTATCCAAGAAACCAAATCACTTCTTTTTACACCACCATTACGCAGACTGCTCAACCCTTCTGGTACCAAGAAGGATTTAGCTCACCTCTAAAATCTCATGAATTCCAACCTCTCTTGTCCCCATTGATAAGACAGAGTTCAGCTATAATCTCTAGGATGCACTGTAAAATGTGGCCAGTACTGGGGATGCATTTCTAGAGGTTTAAAAGGAATTCACCTTCTGTTCAGATTTAGAAGTGGTTGACACGAATATGTTTCCTAAAGGACTATTTTTATGCTGCTCAGAGTTCACTGTAAGTTTAAATATCAAAATACCTTAAGCTCTCACATAAGCATTTTTAATTTTACTTAAATCCAAGCACAGCTACATTGCTTTTAAGCCTTCTGAAAATATTAGATATTGCAAAACACATCATAAGCTCTGGTTCAAAGAGTATCAATTAGCATGCTCTTTTACTAGAACTATCTGCTTTAGTGAGGTAATTGGAAAAGGCCAACAGTGGCCTTGAATTATTATTTGTTAAGTTAAGAGGCTCCAGCCAGGAGTAGCTCTCCATCATGCTGGCGGAATGCAGAAATCAGACAGCTTTTCCTTCAGAGACATGGGATAAATATACCAAAGTGTTAAAGAACCTCAGTGGGTCTTAGATTCCCACATATCCTAAAAAGACATAGCTGCTTAGGAAATGTCTATCCTGAGGATACGCTGCAATGAAACTCCGAACTGAAGAATTCTCACTAAAGTTGAGAATTCAGTAGAAAGGACAAGGAGAAATTAAGAAAGAATAAATTGCACAGTTTAACAAAATACAGGCCTATGAGACTGTGGATGGTTTGTATTATTATTGTCAATGCAGGAGCAAAAGATTTTTTTAATCCAAACAGGAAATCGGTTCATTAACAGATATGTCTGTATTATATTGTTCTATAACTTTCCAGGGGTTTGTAGGTTCATCTTCGTTTGTATTGATATTTTAAAATGTCAACAGAGAACAATGCACTAACTTTTCCTTAAAAAGACAATATTAGACTTCAAATTATCCCCACTTCAATTTAAATCTTAAGGATTTGTGTCAACTGGCTTATTTTAAACACAGCATATACTGCATCAGTCTATTAAGAACCCAATATTTAGACAGTGACTTCTTGTAAACAAACATGTGCACACATCCTTTAGCACTGAAAGACTCAATAAGATTGTTTATCAAGTAATTCTCAGTAAATCTCATACGTAGTTTACTTTTCCATCTGAATATGGCACCAGAAGAACACAAATTCCAAGATATATATTTGAGTCTCAGAATGCACCCACATAAAAAGAGAAGGAACCTATCAGAACTGTAATTTTTGATAATTCTTGCAGTTTGCAACGCCTTTAGTGTAAAACCAGTTTATTTCTGTTATATTTTAGCAGTATCTTAACCTGACTTGGTCGTGTGTTAACTGTTCCTGAAGGACCGGCAAGATTTACTACATAAATTGATTTGGGATAAAAAAAAAAAAAAAACCAAAAAAAACAACACAGAAACAACAAAAACCTTCACTGGTACAGGATCCCATTTTATCATGTTGGGAGGCATGCTTGTCTTGAGGGTTTTCTATTCTTATAACAAATAATAGGGTTTTCCATTCTAATTTTCAGAGTAGTCTGATTTAGTTTTTATGGCTACATCCGTGGGTTATCTAAAAGCAGAAATACAGAAGAAAACTTTCTTCCAGGAAAGTGTACAGATGAGGGAGTTTTGGAGTCACATCAAAATTATGGAATTACAGACATTAAGGAGCACTTTATCTCTGAAAAATGAAGGATTATTCTTTTCTCCTTGCTATTATTTTTCTCTCCCCATCTTGATTCCTTGTCTTAATGCTGAAGTGAGGCAAAACATCCAACTCTCCAAGACCTATCAGTCCCATGACTACTGCTTCTGTCCTCTTTCACATCTGCACCCAGTGTTCAGCAGGTAACATTCTGCTCAGAAGAGCTTCTAGGGCACAAACAACTCTGCTAAGATACTTCAAAAACAAACTTGGTGTAAGTGTTAACCTAAAATCAGTCACGCCCTATAGTATTGCTGCTTTAAAAGCCCCAGCACCCACTGAGTTGGAAACAGAATGGTTTTAAAGGTTTTCAAATGTCCTCTGTTTTAGGTGTGAAATTGGTAGGGAATCTCTTGGTGTGAATGATTTTATCTGAAAGGACATTGCTCTAAGCTTTCTAATTCTTCACATGCTCTTTGTAAAAATGTTTATATAGAAGATGATGGCCTTTCCATGCTAGGCAGCTACAATTGCTTCAACAGATCACTGCACAAGAGAAGTGAACTCCTGCCTAATGAAAGGTAGTCTACTTGGAGCTACTCCAGTGCCCTTTCGCTAAATGTAAAGTTCATAATATTAATCAGGCAACTGCTTATACTACAGATCAAGCGAACATTTTCTGAAATTATAGAATAGTTTTGCCAAAATGTTAGCTTCCCTTACCAAGTGTCTACTTGCTTTCTCCCACTCTGACATCCAAGAAACAAAAGCCTGTTCAGTGGGCTGTTCAGTGATGTTGCACAGTGCCTGATGCACTAGCTAAAGGAGTATCAGGGCAGGGAAGAAACCACAAGGACTCAGTCAAATTTAAATTCACTGTGCCACAAAAAAACATACCAAGGGAAGGACAAGCTGTGCTAGTAAAAGTGGGCCACATATTGTAAACTTTGGTAGCAAAGGGGAGGCTTCCATTCAAGACTCTACAGGATGCTGGCACAATTTTTGCAGTCATGCTCTGCAGGAAAAATGGCTACTTGGTCTGTTTACAGCACATCCCTCAGCCTCCCCATCTGAACTCCTGAAACAAAGGCTCCTTCATTCTCTGGTGAGAAACGTAATCTGCATGATGCAGAGTACAGACTGCTGCCTCTTGAATAGCCAAGCTCTCCAGGACCAAAATCTGCAGAAGAATATTGCTTCTACTACCCAGTGCAGATCAAGATAACCTCACTGACATTTTACAAAAAATCCCTTCCCTTTGTAGCTTTCCATCTTTGCAAGCATCGAAACAGTGTAAGAAAGAAATTACCAAGGTAAGCATTGCCCCAGAAATGCAAAGCTATATGTTTTCTTGATAGAACAGAGATTCAGAAAACTAGGAGACAGAGCTGAGATTCAGAGGTTCATCCAAATCTACTTTGCTTTTGTTTTCATGGAACATTATGCTCTCAGAACAAAGGAGACCTCAGCCAACTGCTTTGATTCTCCCATCCTTTCTGGTTCAGCTTCAGTTGCTTTTATACTTCACAATTCTCTTTATTTCTTCTTCTTCCATTCCTTTATTTATTATTATTATTATTTTTCAGGGAAAGCTGCCTTTTCCTTTCTTTTCCGAGGAAATCATCTTCTCCTTTTCCCCAGTCTATGCCAATGGAATTAAAATCAAATGAGATGAGCAACATATTCTATACCTGATACCTAACAATCCAGCTGGCTCATTTATATGTTGTATCTCTTAGACTTTTTCATTGTCTGTTGAGATTATGAAAATTCTTCTCCTCAGAGCAAGGGCTGGCTTGTGTTTGTCACAGACATAGTTCCTATTTGAACCTAGAAAATTCCCTATAATGTTCTAAAGAAAATACCTGGAAAAATTATGTCCCTCTTACTATAAAACAGTCAATATGAAGTTCATTACATCAGAGTTTACTGAAAACCTACCTAAATGTATTTGCCAAATAAGAGACTTCTCTATTTTAAGCCATTCAAAAATAACCTCATGGCTAGGATTCTTGTAACTAAAAACATTCTGATGTGGCAAAATGATTTAGAGTAACAATTAAACTGATGTAAGCAAAAATACATAGGAAACATAATACTAATCCTATCCCAAAAGATTGTGCTATCCAAAGGGATCTAGAATATTAATTAGTAAGTTGTTGCAAACCTATGAAAATCATCCTATAATTACTCTGAAAAAAGTTGCAATTTCAAAGCTACGCTGCAGAATAGCATACTGGATTAATTATGCCAGACTGCAGCAATAACCTTGAATTAAAGCTGCAACCTTCTATTTTTAAGAAACAATTGCCTTTCTGGTTGATGAAACCTGTCGTCCCATCAGGTAACAGACGTGACCAGGAAAGAGAAAAGCGATAATGAGTCAATCCAAGCTGTTTGATACATTTCAAATCTTCTTCCCACAGAGTGTAGCTGCCACAAGCTACATCACCAGTCTGGTTCTTGAAAACTCGATCTCCTCCCTGATGGGTGAATGTGTCCCAGACATTAAGGCCCCTTCCATCTGTATTCCAGCCTTCTGCTTGAAAAACAAAACTTGTTTGTTACACTTTTGCCATCAAAAAGCATATGTTGAGAGCAAATATTTAACACAAAGTAAGCACAAGAACCTCAGAATCATAAGAGAAAATCAAGTGGTATTCCCTTCCCCCTCCACGTATCATTTAAAGTAGCTGGGAACTTTCAAGCGTTAGTATATATTTGCATTAGTTTTTGCATTTATTCATGTTTTTGCTTGCTGCTAATTATTTAAAAATTCTTGTTTCTAAAAGCACGCGGAGTTCTGACACACTTCATATTTCCTTAGCCAAAAATCTGATGTTTGCAACTCTGGAGATATAACAGGTTTTCACAAAGGGCATTTTCTAGCACAGCTTCCATCCATAAATGTAAAAGATCAGTCCATATCAAAGAAAGCCTTTAGGGTATGAGAAATACATCCAACAAATAGGCACTTATGGCTTTCTAGATGTCCTTTGAAAATCCTGACAGTCTGTTAAAAAGAAAGGAATGCCATTATGAGCTATGGCCCTAGGCATATACAAGCTGAATTAATAACACAGCTCTGCAAAACTTCTGCTTTTTGCCTAGCCAAACCTTCACAGAAATGAATTTCAAATGCTCAAAATCCCTGCACCATTTTTTTCACTCTCGTAGACTGCGGAAATTTCTTTGCAATTCGAAAACAGAGGCAGTGAGATTCTCTCTAAAATATTCAAAATCTCACTGTTGTTTGATATTACACATTCTTAACATTACATACTATTGAAGCCAAACAGATGTGCCTTCCTTCCTGATGAGCTTCTTTCTCTTTCCAAAGCAATGCTATAGCAGAGGTAAACATTCCATTTTTAATGTGGAGAGCTCTGTAAACTTAAACTCAAAGTGTGATTTTATCACAAAATTCCAAATGACCCTAAAATGGCCAACTGCATTTACCAGCAAGATTTCTCAGAGCTCCAGTGAATGCACTGTTACAGGGTTACTCTCTAAAAACTAAAATGACATTGTGTGTTAAAATCACGTATAAATTAAATATCAGTTGGGTTGTAAGATTAATAACTATATAATAGCTACATATCAATCCTCAATAAAAGTGTTTTAATAATCAATTAGTATCATAGAAATTAGAGATGGAGGAGAACTATTAGGAGGTCATTGAGTCCATCCCCTGCCAACGCAAGATTGCTCCCTTAAGTATATTCAGTACTTAATACACATCTGTCTTATTAAATCTAAGTTTAATGCAAGGTTAAGCATATTGAAGACACTTAATTTAAAGCATTACTAAAATTTGTAATATCCCTTCTGTAACCTAGCTTTTCAAAGATCATTGTCACATTTCATGTTCTTTACAGAATTTTACTGCAGCACATGAACACTGATAACATCTACATTTGGTTGGTCAGTCAATTAAACTCTTATGTGGGACAACCTTCAAAGTAGGTCAAATTTTAGATCCAGGCAGCTTGAGTTTCTCTTAATCTCAGATTTTATCATAGGCCTTATGCTCTGCATGTCACACTACAAGTTTTTGTATCCTACTTTCAATTTTAAGTATGTCTGCAGAAATATATTTCAGAGGAGTGCAAGTAATAACAATTAATAGCAGTTCTTTTGTGGTACTTAGAATTTGGAAGCCCTTAAGAGCAAGTTTCCTGAAGCACATCAGTGTGCTACAGCTCCTTTTCACCACCGTGGGGTGAAGAGAAGACAAAAGCTCCCAGACTGGGCAGCTAAGACTTCCATTTAAGAATCAGCAGCTAGCACAAATGATGCACTATTGCTTTCTTGTCCGCCTTCCTCCAGCAAAGGAGATGGGTGGGAGGGGGAAAGTACATGATTTCTAGAAGCCTGCCAGTTCTTTTCCGGTGGTCATTAGCCACTATAAAGACCTGACTGGGGCTGTGGCAAATCAACCCACTTTTTACCATCCCTTGTCTTGTTCAATGAGCCTCTCTGTACAGTGCAGAGTACCCAAGCTAGCTAAATAAAGTGTAGGAAGCAATCTAGTCCAGGTAACAGAGAGCTAGACACACACTAAGGTATCCTGCTGAGCCACAATTAGTCGGCAAAGCGCAATGCTCTGCTTCAGCTAGCTTCAATGAACTGAGCCTGCACCTCTAAGCTTGCTCAGAAACCTTGATGCTGTGCTGCAGCACTTACTGTAGACATACCCTGAGTTTTATTGAGCTTTGGGGCCAGGAAAAACACTGATGGGGGACTGATTCTACATTTCAAATACATAGGGGAGGCTTAGGTATCAGATCCTTACATATTAGAATAAAATGTTGACAAATGATGAATACAATGACAAACATGATGAAACATGATGCATGTTCCCTATTCTCTGCAATTATCACTATGGAATAAGATAAAATTATTTTCCTTTTAAGTGGAGCTAGTGAAGCAGGGCTACTACTGATCAGATTATTTGAGTTTCCATACACTTCGCAAGTTTGCTCTTCCTCTAGCTCAGCTGTGTTTTCATCTTTCTGTGTGAAATTTTCTTGGCTTTGTCTCTGCCCAAAAGGTAAAATTTTTTTTGAATTAATGTAGCTCAGCTATTTGGCATATGAAAGAAGTGAAGAAAACCACTTTTACCATTAGAATAATTTTTTGAAACTTTTTCCTCTCGTCCAAAAAAAAAAAAAAAAAATCAAGCAGAGAGTTGAAATTTAGCATAGAAATGGCCCTCAGTAAGAAGAAGTGCCTTTGAGTGTTCTGGTGCAAATTGATTTTGATTTGACTGAGTCATGAACCTCTGAAATCTGCACTTTGAGCATGCAGAGTACAATTGGTATGATTTTTTAACACTTTGAAATATACAGAGTGAATAAGGTTGTGCTGTGCATAAATACATAGCTGACAGTAAAAAAAAAAACCACAAAAAAAGTGAAGTAGCCTATCAGCCTTTGCCTCATCCACTGTGAATTTTGTGATACGTGCAGCAACCGAGTTTGGACTCTACAAGAACTATTGCTTCAATCACGCTGCCTTAAAGTCAAAAGCTGCACAGCTTCCACAGCATTCAGGAGGCGGAATTCCCTGTTGAGTTTCTTACTTCAGTGGGAAAGGGGTCATTTGAGTAGTGTCTAGACCACATTATAGATTTTTTTTTTTTAACATCTCTCCCACTCAGAAACCTTAGGAAAGCTCATTAAAAATACATTAAGACAACATTATAGTTGCACTTCCAGCCACTCAAAAGGCAGGAAATTATAATGTCCTTATGTATGCACACACAATTCACATTTTAAGAATTAGTTAGCAAAGCTCTGCGCGTTGCTGGACTCAAGTTAGGATCTGGTCCAGAATATTGATTCCCAGGGAAGAGCGGGCTGTTCAGGCCATTAGGTGAAACGAGCAGAGCTCGTTAAAAGGTTCCAGGCATGGGCAAGTATTCTCACTTTCAGCAATAAGCAAGAACTAAAGGCTACATCCTCAAAGACAATTTTAGATCTACAGCTCCCATTTAGGTACTGAAATCAATGGGAGCTGAGTGCCAGAATGCTGCAGGGTATAATATGAGAAAATCAGATCTATATGTATTTTAGTGGTCTCTAAACACACATTTATGAAGAGAGAAAGGTTGGGGGCTTACAGCTGTCAGCGTTCCTGTACCTTATGGGTTTGCATTCCCTGTTCTGCCACATAGATTTTTACCGTGCTGGGCAAACTGCTTTATTGGTGTCACCATCCAGTTTGGAACACAACACGTACTCAGGGGTCTCAGTATGTCCTGCTGTTAACCTCCCAGCTCTGTTTTTCACATTCGTTGAAGATTAATTCCTCACTAAGGACCCCCCGCAAGTGCGAACGTCTGACTAGGTAGTTCTTCTGTTCTGTTTTGGAATAGCCAATAGTAACCTTCCTAAATTAATACTAGAAAAGGAAATAAAAGGTAATGGAAACATTATTTGTTTCTTTTATTTTTCTCCTTTTAGTTTTTCCTTTCCCTTTTTTCCTTCCCTTTTTTTCCTTCCACCCTCAGTAGGGGAAGGTTTCTCCCATTTCCATTTCCTAGCCTTATGTTTGAGATTTGTAAAATCTTTTACCCTCCTCTTACTGCTCGGGCCAGAAGAATTAAAATGGAATTGCTACATGCATTTGCATTAGATGTAGCATCTATGCAATGAAGGAAAGATCTCTCCTTTCTGGATCCTGACTTCTTGTTCACTTGAAACTTCCATAACAGTTTGGCATTTAAAAATTGACACCTTCAATTTGATATGCTACTGTAGCTGCACCCCAAGCAAATCCAGCTGGAAAAGCAATATCCTCTGGCAGCAGCTGCAGAGGACAGGCAAATACACTGCATTATGTGATGCTATGGAGATGTGGGCTTCGTTTGCAGACAACAGCTTCTGGCTCAATCATTCTTCCACTTGTTGCAAGCAGATTCTATACTGAAGACAAAAATAAACCCTGTTCAGCTTCACAGGTTGTAGGGTAAGCTATGAACTTTGCATACCTCAGGATTAGAGCAGAGATGTTCAGTCACTAACACTGGAAGTGAAGAAGGCAGCAGGAAAAAGCCTACAGTGGTCACGGTGAAAGGGCTTCACCAGCATAAAACATCAGCACACAGAACAGGTACCTCTTCACCTTCCCTTCTTCCCCCACTTCCGCAGGGCTTTGTGGACTCTTAACACAACATATATCCTTCAGATACTAGGTAAAAGCTCATTTCCACCCCTTCCTAACTTCAAAAAACAGCAGCTTCTCTGACTTTCTCACATCAAATGTATATTTTTTTTCTCTCCCCACACCAAACAATTGTCTTGTCCATGCTGCACTGGGTGAGAAAGTCTGTTTTAGCCACTATCTGTTCAGCAATGGAAATCACTGAGTAGAAGAGGAAGATTTATGTGGGAGTAACAGGCAGAAGAGCTATCTTTCTCCTTCCTTAAAGTCTCATGGATACTTTTTTTCTTTATGGAGCAGCAATAGCAACCTTATGGCATGTGTGCCAGGACTAACATCTGCAGGGCAACCCCTGTGTCCTCTCCGCTGTCTTCTGTCAGTGCTGTACCTGCTGCCCTGACAGGGGCTGAGCAGGAAGCAGCCAGAGGAGAGCTGGCTGAGCAGTAACAAGTGGGATGAGCTGAAAGAAGCTGACTGTCCCTTTCCAGCAAACTGCAACACCTGGCACACTAGATGGCACTACTGCAATTTTTTTATTATTATTATTTATCTTTATTATTATTATTTTGAGTTTGAGTAGTTTTCTTCACATTTATTATGCTACCAAAGCCACACTGCCTTTACCAAGGTCAGTATTTGCACTAACTGGACTGTCAGATGATAATGCACGCACTTCTGAGAAATACACACAGCTTAAGAGTCAACTTATTAGGAAATGAAAATCTTTGCAGAGATGCAGAGAAGCTGATTTAAATCCAAAGTGCACATTACAGAACCAGACAGTGCAGATGCAGTGCAAAATGAATCAGGCTTTCTCAGCAGACATGAGTTTCCTCAAGTGTCTTTCAAAGGAAAGGTAAAAGCTCAATGAGTACAAAGGAACAAAGAGGGAAATGAGGCACAATGTACCAACTTGTTCCCAAAACACACAGTGACACATAGTGTAGGCAGACATATCCTTTACACATTTCAAAGAGATGACAGAAAACTGGTGCAATTAATGGGTTAATGTTCTCTGTTGGAATTAGCCTCTTCAGGCTTCCATATGCAAGCAGGTAACCATAGGACAGCTAACAGTAAAACTCACTGGGACATCTTAAACCACAATTAATAGGTATTAATGAACCAGAATAATTATGCATGTTTTTTACATCATTAAATGTTATTGGCAGGTACTTTTTAAAACCTAAGTGGCATTAATTATTTTCCCTGAAAATCATACAATTCAATTTCACAAGAGATATAATAAATGTGCAACTCGGTAATATGGGGAAGAGACAGACAGGAGACTGTAGCAATGAAATAATAAGTAAATAAATAAATAAAATAAAATAAAATAAAATAAAATAAAATAAACAATAAAAAGTTTTATAAAAATGTTTAATCATAAAAACAAGGCTAAAAACTGTCACTGATGATTCCCAGGCAGGAATCAACAGAGACATAGATAGGTTTAAGGAGAGACAGAGTGGGTGTAAGATATTCCATAAGCAGTCTGGTCTGGGGAAGAGTGAACAAAATTTGCCTCAGAGTTTAAGGCAGATTCAGAGTAATGAGATAGCAGACTATGTCAGATAAGTAGGCAGATACTGAAAGATGCAGAGCTTCAAAATTCAGAGAAGCTGAGTTTATAGCAGCTAATCTCCATATCTTCTGGCAACCCAATTCCTATATTTGTGACCTCATTTTGGGTTACATTTCTGGACTCATGAACCCATTTCTTGTTGCAGAAGTGGAACTTGCAGTCATAACTCCATTAGACTCACACCATGTCATGGCCCTCGGGATGCATGCCTGGCTCCTCACAAAGCCTTATTTCTCTGTCAGTTTTCGCCACACATAGTAAGTAGCATCACTTCATCCTAAAACTCAGTGGTTCGCTGCTCCATTGTTTTTTCTAAAACTTATAAACACAAAGCTATAAGTCAGTAATACCTAGATATGATTTTTTTCAATATAAGGTTTAGTTTCAGTGTGGTTTTACTTGCCGTTTTGTTGTTTTTGTTGTTCTTGTTGTTTTTTAACATTTGCACTGACATAGACTATGTGTAACTGAAAAAGCTCAATTAAGGTATTCCTAGGAGAAACTGAGTAGTTATTGGACATCAAAATATACTTGGATAAAGATATTTTTGGCAAGTCAGTAGAAATCAAGAATAATTGGGTCTGATGCTAAATGCTGGCAGCCCATCTTTACAAAATGCTAGGCACTGTATTAAGGTGAAAGGTGAACAGGTTTTTGTGCTGGCCCCTTAAAACACATGGGATTAATTATTATCAGAGTATGTTGTCTAGATGGGTTCTTCTTGACTGAATCTCTGTTTCCTACCTACATATTACAAAAATGTTTAATATTCATAAACTTAGCTTCCATCCCTGGCAACATAATGGAACAGTTATTGAGGAAAAAAAATTACTAAAACACTTTGAAGGCTGACAGATAAAGTCGATTTTTTTAATAGTAATTCAAAACTAATGAATGGGTAGCAGAAGTTATACTGTCATGTGTCTGACCAGTAGCATTTCTTCAGGATATTTTAGCACCAAGCTTATCTGTTCTCAATTACATTACAGAGACCATTTCTACCTTGCACTGTTGCTGCAGCAGAGGACTTCTAACTTTGATCATCTTAATTGAGCCTTAATTAAAACCCTCTACTGGACTGTTGATTAGCCTTTCTTCTCCTGTCTCCAATGGGTCAAAATACTGCTCCCAAGCTTAAATCAAACTGGAAATGCACTCTCATGTTGACTGAAATGAAGGGTGATGACAAACAATGAAGGGTAATGATAAACAATAACTTTGAAGGGAGGCATTTAGTGCAGTACGCAGAGATTAGTATTACTTCTGATCTCATTTAATAGCTTCAATAATGAGCTAGAAGAGGGAGTAAATGGTACATTAATGAAGTCTGCAGATCTATTAAACTAGGAGGAGCTGAGCATACTGCTGAAAATGGAGAAATAATATAAGGGGTCATGGCAAGATTAGAAAGAGGCAGAATATTGTCATGAGATTCAGTTTACAAAATAGAATAATATTTGGGTAAAAAAGATCAACAGGTGGTTACAGGTATAAACGTGACATTTGGGCAGAACTAGTAAAGACTAAGTGGTGATGACTCAACTTTAAGCAGTTCTTTGATGTAACAGCTCTTCTACCATCAGCTCTCTTCTGCATTGAATCTGGGCACTGACAAAACAGACTATCAGTCAGATATTCAGAAATTTTGCAGCTACAGATTTTTTCTTTTTTCCAGGAAGAAAACTAAGAATCAAGCTATCCATTTAACAAACAGAGCATTGTCCTTCATGGAGTGAATGACATAACTGCAAACCACTGGCTAAAAGATAGTAAAAGTATGAGATTGAAGAAATAAAATATTAACCTACTGCTTCTGGTAATTGCATCATGCAGATTGATTTTTTTTAAATTTTTTTTATATTGCTTAGGAAACTGCCAATGCAATGCTATCTGCTGTGAACTTTCCAATACCAGATATATGTGCACAATATCTTGGAGAGCTAAAGCTAGTAGTGAGCGAGTTAATTCCACTTGAAGAGAATAACAGTATGCAAGTTACAGTGGAGTGCCAAGCTAATGTTATATCACTGCCTGTACCAGAGAGAATTCTGACAGTTCAGCATGGCACAACATTAGGATGTAGAGTATGTATGTGAAGTGATATTTCATATTGGCCATCAGTCAGCAAAAGTCCTTGGTAGTTCTTAGCTGCTGACAGAATCGTCCTTTATTGCTGAGTGCCTCCATACAGAATTTTAAGGTGGGCTGGGCCACTCAGGAGTTTGTCATTGTCACAATGTTACGCCCCAATGCTGCATGTGTAGGGTACAAGGTGTTGAACCACAGCTTTAAGTTTGCACACTACAGTAGAAAAATTGGCAGAAACTCTCTCATGTAAAAACATGCTCTATTCATCTGTATCTCCGCATGTCCTGTCGTTCCATGTTCCTGGATTATGAACCTTCCTAGGAAGCAGGCTGAAAACCAATAAGTCATCGCGTAAAAATATCAGAATTAAAAAAAAAAAGAAAAGAAAAAGAAGGATGTATATGAGAACTGTTCCAAAAGTAATGCCTCCTATTTTATTATGTTTACCCACAATGTCAGGAGCAGATGTTGGTGGCATGACAGTAGAGGTTCATCACGGTTTTACAATTTTTGTTACTGGTATTCCACAATTCCACATCATAACATCTTGTCAGGCACTGGGAGTTAAAGAGTTAATATTCCATGTCCTTGGGCTGTCAAATTTCCTGGGTACCTGGCTCTTAGAATAGAAGAAGAAATACGTATCCCTGAGGACTTTGCATTCCCATTTTCCACACAGAGGGAAAGATAAAGCTGCACACAATTCACAAGATTTCCTCTTTTACTGTTAGTCTCAGCAGTGGGAGCTTCCTAGCCATCTCTCCCTCAGTTTTAGAGTAAGAACTTTGGTTTCTGACTCTCTCTCTCTCTCTTTAATTGATTTATTAGCTCCAATTCCAATTATATTGTATTATATTGTGTTATTTTGTATTCCAATATCTTATTTAGTAAATTAGTTCTCCTCCTCAGATCGTTGCTGTTGTTTTGTTTTTAGGCCCATCTCCCTACCCTTTTCCTTTTTCCCCTTCCTTGGGGCATGAGTCCAAGGTGGGTCCCCAACCCCATTCACCATGCAACTGTGCCAAACTGGCCTGTAAACTGCTGACAAGGTCAAATGTTGCCATCAATATTTTATTGCATTTTCTTGCTGTGCGACAGATGGCAGCAGAGGGGCAGTCTGACAGAACAGCATCTAACATGAAAGTGTGGATGAAGCAAAGGTATGTCATTGAATGCTTCTATGCAGAAAAAATGGCACCCACTGACATTCATAAATGCTTGTTAAACGTTTATGGAGATCAAAGAGCAGACGTGAGCACAGTGAAGCAGTGGGTGGTACATTTCAGCAGTGGCAGCAGCAGCATGAAAGATGAGCCATATTCTAGATGGCCACAAAGATTTGCATGAGTGCAGCACGCAGACTCTTGTTCATCACTGGCCAAAATACATAGTAGTGTTTTGTAACTGAGAATTTGTTCTAGCAGATATTGTTACTGTTGTAGTTTCCATGGAAACAAACAGGAGGCATCACTTTTGGAGTGACCTGCATCTGTAAAAAACAACAAAAATCACACTATGTATACGTAGACATGAGAAAGATCTCTTGAGAACGAAACTTTGTTTCACCTCTTCATTGCTGTTCCAGGGAGAGCTGTCTTAAGTTTTCCAGGAAACCAGTTTCAAGACATTTGTGGAAACGTTATACTGGCAAAGTTGCTTGATATGATTTTGCCAGGAAAATACCTGCTATGGCTAATCAGATTGGCTGCAATTGGATAGGATGATTTCAGAATGATTTTAAACTAAACTTGTTAACATTTTTAAAACAGAAGGCCCAGAAGTCTTAGTGCAATTTCCCTGTTGAAGTCCCACATCTATAGGCTAATTCTTCACAGAGCTGAATATGCAAAATCATGCACATATCATCTTCATTGCACATACCAAGTTCTGTTCTGTTTAAAAACCAGTATGACCACTTTGTACACTTTGAAAGCCCAACTTCTTATTCAAGCTTTGCCTGACTTTGGAACATTATCCAGGTGTCCATAGGAATGCAGACATGGAGTTTGAATGTAACTCGCTTGAAAATGTGGGCTTAGAACCTGGCTGTTTTGATGCTTCCTCCACAATGTTGCCACTGTCCCCTGAGAGGGACAGATGCGGGCTCCAGTCATAGCACATGCTGAAAATGCTGAGATGTCTGAGGTCTTACAGGAATGATGCAGCATTGTCCTTAACAGTCTAGCAACTGATCTCTGTGGAATTCACTCACCAGATTCAACCGAATTTGATGGAAAAAATTACATTTTTGAGAACACACAACTGAATAAGTGGTTTATACTGGTGTTGCAACTGATGGATAGCCTGAAAAGTAAGTCTAATTATTATATTAGACATCAGAGAATATACTCATAGAAGAGATACTATGAGTGCTAATACTTGGAAAATGCTTTAAGCAAGATGTATGAAACCACAAAAAAAGCAAAAATCAAAATTCTCATATACACTTGGTTTTAAAAATTTGAAGGTGATATAACTGTTTTCTTTTTATTTCTTTGAAGATTGCTTTGCTGAAATGCTAGTAACCCAGAAAAAATTATTATTTTCTATTTTTTAAACCTTTTAGATATTTATGTATTTATTTATTTTAATGCATGCCTAGAATAAGGTAGAAAGGATTCTGTTCAGATTGATTTTGTACTGGGGATACACTGACTAAATCCAGTGATTTCATCATTTATAATGTATATTAAGTCCTGTAAAGTCCCACATTTTGTTTTCAGAATTACCCAGAAATGGTGAGACTAGGTTTTATGGCAGTGAAAATGTATCTTTCATTTTCTTTTCTTATAGAAATGCTGTTTCTAATGTCACCGACTATGACTAATGACATTGACTATGACTTTAGCAAATATGCTTGAAAAGCTTCTTCCACCAGTCAGGATTAAGAAATCCCATTATACTAGTGCATTTACATAAAATCCACTTCTCTATATCAGCAGTATGGAACTATCTACTATTAAGCAGCAGCACAGTATGAGAGACAGTAGCTGATATTACTTTTCAAAAGATTTGTGCTATGCCATTATGCTGTAAATATTTTTTCCTTCTGCAAGATATACCATCCATTGTAGTCTTCATTTTTATCCTGAAAAATATTAGCGAATACTACCGCTTGCACCTGGAAAATGAGATAAGTAGCAGAGCAGTACTTTAATTTGACAAAGTAATCCAAGTATCTATTTGGAGTTCAGTAAATACAGGTTATTTTTCAGACAACTTATGCTTTATACATATTTTTTGGTCTTCCAAACAGCGTTACAGATGTGCAGTGATGTCTGAGGATGATGTTATTCTGGAAATATCACAAAACACGTACCTGACCCTGAATCTAAACTAATAGAATCAAAAGAAAATAAAAATTCAATATAAATGTTTAACATAGCTGTCTCTTGTTTGATTTAAACATACAAATAGAAATAAAAAGATGAAAGGATATGGCAGGTTTAATGGTGTAGTGTTGACCTTTTTTAACATTACAGGGTTTGTATACTTAGCTAAGAAGTCACACAGAAGAATACAGTATCTCATTCAATTTAAGTTCTATAATCTTACCCCATATTTCAGCTTTGCTCAGAGAAAGCTATAAGTTCACAGTGTAGTCAAAATCATGTACGTTTTTCCTCTTCTGATTAAATACTAAAGAATTTTATACACATCACAAAAGAAAAAAAGAGGAGTTCATGGGTAAGCATGTCTGCTTTTCCATCCATCTCCTCTCTATCTCATAATTGCCTTTTTCAAATCAAACTGTTGAACAGATCTAGTAACGGTTGCTGTTTTAAAGCCTTTGGCTGTGAAGTGATCAGTTTCCAGTAGGAGGCAATAAGTAACTATGCGCAGATGGGAAGGCTGGCTGAATGCACATACTGAGCTCTTTACAGTCTGGCTCTTTACATTCCCATGGAGGCCTGTGGAAAAGTAGTGGGTGTTTATGTAATTAAAGGACTGTATCGTGATCAGATTGACACAGACTGGGAGGGGGAGAAAAGCAATCTATTATTTTCTAGCCTTTGAAAAGCAGATGCTGTAAATTACCTTTCTGTTAGCAGAATGCACAGAGCACTTTATTAACTGTAGTTAAAATACAGCCACTTGTGGTGCTGATACCCACATCACTTTCCTCTCTCCGTCTAAGCCAAGGCAAGAACCTGTAGCAACAGAAAGCTGTTACCTTTTATGTGGACTATTACTACAGCTTGTCACTGGTTCCAGTTATTTGTTTTCTTGCCAAAGACTGAGGAACTTTATGTTGACTTCCAAGTTCTGCAGCAGAGTGTGCTCTACTGATTATAAATTATTTTTATACTCTGCTTCTGGCCTGAATTCCTGAGTGCCTGTTGTTTTTTTTTAAACAACCTTTGGCAGCAGTAGGAAAATGGAAGAGAATGTTTTGCTTGGCCTGTGAACTCCAGAATGGGGCCTGTTCAGTCTCTGCAGGAATGGCCCAGTCCAGGTAATTCAAAGAAGCTGCGAAGGACTGAAGCTGTCTCAAAGTGGACAGAATCTTTGGCAAATTGAACAGCCAAACTCTAACAAGTTCTGCACTGGGCTTATGCAAAGGGTTTTTCTTCCAGGGCTTATATTGGGTCCAAATTTTTATGAATCCTGCCAGATAGGGCAAGAAATTAATTCAAATGCTAACACATATTTGGCATTTCTATCCAAATTTCAATTTGTTCCTTCACTGTCTGTAGATGCTAAAGCTACCTTGCTTTCTCCCTGCAAAATCTTTACATTTCAAGCATCTCTGATCCAACCACGGCAAATTTAAGACTAGAACTTTGGCACTTTGAATATCTTATTGAGAAAAACTGCATTACAGTATTACAGTACTACACTCTTAGAGAATACCTCAGTTCTAGCAGTTCCAACAATAAAAAGAAAAAAAAGTAATATAATAATAAAAAGAAGTAACAATCATCACCATTTTTTTAAATCTTTCTATTTTTACCACTTTCTTCCTTTTAAACATACTATTGTGGAATTCCTTAGAGTGCAGTCAAATGTAAATTCAGTCATGGTTCTAACAAATACATTATAAAAAATATCCCATTTCAGACTTTTTATGGATAGAAATAGTTTCTATGATTGAAATCATCTCAAGCTTTCCGTTAAAACCATTGGAAGTTAGATCAGGTCTTAGTTTTCACAAACACACACACACACACACACACAGAGCATAATAAAAAAAGGATTCTCTCCATTCCAATCAAGATTAACCAACTCCTAACTAACGTATGCTATAGATAAAATTTCTAAGGGTTTTCTAAAGACTGTAGGTTATGTACACTCAAAATATCTGTATTTCTCTTGCACTTACATCATAGAAACTTGGACAGATGCCTAGAACAGAACCAAGATGCGTATCTCAGCAAGCTCTGTCATGTGCTGCTGGTTATAAAGCTTGCAATTGTTATGCAGCTAGAATAGTGCCTTAAGCATACCTCTGCCTTTCAAGGAGAAGGTGCAAACGAATCAAAAATCCATCCTCCCAGAAAAGTCTGGTGAGAACGTCTGCATAGCAAAGCAAGCTGACAGTTTCTCAAAAGAAGCTATTGTGATGATTATAACTTTTATTTATGGCAGTATCTACCTATTTGCATGAGGCACTTTACAGCAGCCATTCATTTATTTAGACATTAGTTTACTGTCACGCCTATATTTGTCCTTTGATTTTAAACAAGGTGTGATATTCTTTTCTGAACTTCTTTTTGCAATTCTTTTTTCTTGCATGTGCGGAGAAGGGGTCCCAGATGGAACAGCAGAAAGAAAACAAAATAAGTTATATATATATATATAACAAAATAGGGAATAACAGTGTGAAGTGTTCAAGAAAAGAATCCTTAAAAAAAGCAAATAAACAAATAAACAATCAAACAAACTCAACTGATATCAAATGTCTACAATACAGCAAACAGATTCCAGTGCAAAAAGATTCCAGTGCTGTTATGCTTAGATCTTCTTTCTCTGTCCCTGAAAAGATACTATGAAGGAGAAGACAGTCCCTTGAGGAAAGATAAATGATTTCCTAAAAGCCATAAGAAAGGTCAATAACAGGATTAGGAAGACATTTAGATCTTTCATCAGGTTAATGTCTTTTTCAGGACAATATCTATCTATACCTTCTGCAACTATTGTAAAATTATCTCTCACTGAGCACAATTCTGTGGAGTTTGAAAAACATGCAGATGGATATTTTGTTCTACAATATGCAATTAGAAAAACAAAACTCTAGCAAATTTTTGTTAGACTGGATTAAATAAAGTTACTGTGCTGATTTGTGCTGGAAAGCATATGTGGAAAATTGCTGAATGGAATAATGGACTTAAATAGTTCTTCAGAAACTGACATTAACAGAGCTTTATAAATCAGATGTTAGTGTCAGAAAAAGGACTTTAAACTCAAAATAATGTATCTCAGCTCTGCCCTCCTGAAAATTTTGTATGCAGTAATGTCAATGTACTGCTGAGTGGATGCTGAAACATATTTTCATTCATAACTTAACAATGGTAAGTTTCCTGTACTAGATTTACTTTGCATTTTAAGCTAAAAAGTTGAATGATTGCCTACTAAAGTAAATACTGCAATACCTCAACCCCTGCAGAGAAGTAAATCTTAACTGCTTGTGTTCACTATACAACCAATTTAAACACAAATAGTGTAAATGATGTTAGAGATTACCTTTTTATCATTCAAATTTCTCCAGTGAATGTCAGAGAAAGAAGTGGTTTTATAAAATAAATAATTAGAATTGCTATTTAAGCATTTGTGATCATAATCTCATAAGAGAATGTAAATGCATAAGTATTTGATGGTAGAACTGGAATTTTGAAAGATGTGGCAAATCTATCTGCAAACAGCAGCTTTTCATTGGACAGCATCATGAAACTTCTACATTTTTCTGTTGTGGTTTATCTCTGATGTTGTCCACTTATCACTTTAAAATTTAACCTCTTATCAATCTTTAAAACTTGGATACAAACTCTTCTCAAACTGTGTTTGTGTACATACGGTGTAGAAATTCATCACTATGATAAATGAAGGGAAGTTTCTGCTGAAGACTGGAAATAGCCTGATAGATTATTAGTTACTTGAGCCTAATCCACAGAAATCTATGGAGTAAAGCTGTTACCTCACTCACAGCATCTGACACCTGCAACCTCTCATGAGTTCACTTGTGACTCTCATTTTTTTAGGCACAATGTCTCTTCATAATACTTTGACCACTGTGGAGTCTCCCCTAGGTGCTAGTTTCCTAAGCAAAGTTACTACATCATTTAGGGAGATAAATGCTTGCATGTACTTATTCTGCAACATGAATCTCTCCAAGGGGAGAGGAAATAATTAACGTTTCCAAATATTGGCATTTTCATAATTTTCATTAATTTTTTAAAATTCTACTCCTTTCCACACACAGTCAACACCACCGAAAAACAAAAAATAATTTGAGTAATCTATATAACTCTACCAAATAGGAATAGACATTTAGTATAGCACTGAAAAACATGACTATACTAAATGCTTGCTAAGCCAAACTTCTAAGACTTCAGCTATAGGTGTTGCTTAAAACTCTACAAGAAAAAAAGACCACAATACATTATATGAGAAAAAAAAGGTAAGCTTACATGACTGCTTTTGGCTGAAATATAAAATAGTAACTGAACTTCGGCCAGTGATCACATCTGACAACTTTCAGCTATGAAGGTAAAAACTTGACAAAGTTATTTATCGTTGAAAGAAAACATTTAGAAAATTATACATATCACTATACTCTCCATCTGAAATAACCATTGCTAGTTGCAATATATACAGACCACAGAGCAAGGTGATCTATGAAGCAACAATCTATTATTAACAAAGAGGAAAAACACTAGAAAGACTGCTGATGAGATCATGGATCATTCAGAAGAACACCCACCAAAAAGAAGAAAAAGAGAAAAATAAAATCCTGTTTAGCTAACTTCAGTGCTTTACTGAATTGACCCTTGAACCACTAAGTCATCAGTTTCCAAATATTCAGCTTTACTAGCCAATTATTCAGCAGAACCTGACACGATCAATGATCTGAAAGTTTTCAGTTGCTTGTATTGATCAAATGTATACACAAAACACAACTGTCAGCTGCTCTGAGTTCATTACTGATGAAGCGATGTTTAAAATAATTAATGAATAATTGGTTGAACATGGAAGAAAAAGGCCTAAGTAATATAAAAAAAGTAAAGATGGTTATTGCTCACTTAATTAATAATTTGTTTTATATTTGATTTTTGAATCATCTGACTGGCAAAAGGAAGGTGTAAACTATAATTACAAGCTTTCTATATTTACTCATTTTTGGACTTCTTTTAAGTATTTCTGANATGGTTCTAACAAATACATTATAAAAAATATCCCATTTCAGACTTTTTATGGATAGAAATAGTTTCTATGATTGAAATCATCTCAAGCTTTCCGTTAAAACCATTGGAAGTTAGATCAGGTCTTAGTTTTCACAAACACACACACACACACACACACAGAGCATAATAAAAAAAGGATTCTCTCCATTCCAATCAAGATTAACCAACTCCTAACTAACGTATGCTATAGATAAAATTTCTAAGGGTTTTCTAAAGACTGTAGGTTATGTACACTCAAAATATCTGTATTTCTCTTGCACTTACATCATAGAAACTTGGACAGATGCCTAGAACAGAACCAAGATGCGTATCTCAGCAAGCTCTGTCATGTGCTGCTGGTTATAAAGCTTGCAATTGTTATGCAGCTAGAATAGTGCCTTAAGCATACCTCTGCCTTTCAAGGAGAAGGTGCAAACGAATCAAAAATCCATCCTCCCAGAAAAGTCTGGTGAGAACGTCTGCATAGCAAAGCAAGCTGACAGTTTCTCAAAAGAAGCTATTGTGATGATTATAACTTTTATTTATGGCAGTATCTACCTATTTGCATGAGGCACTTTACAGCAGCCATTCATTTATTTAGACATTAGTTTACTGTCACGCCTATATTTGTCCTTTGATTTTAAACAAGGTGTGATATTCTTTTCTGAACTTCTTTTTGCAATTCTTTTTTCTTGCATGTGCGGAGAAGGGGTCCCAGATGGAACAGCAGAAAGAAAACAAAATAAGTTATATATATATATATAACAAAATAGGGAATAACAGTGTGAAGTGTTCAAGAAAAGAATCCTTAAAAAAAGCAAATAAACAAATAAACAATCAAACAAACTCAACTGATATCAAATGTCTACAATACAGCAAACAGATTCCAGTGCAAAAAGATTCCAGTGCTGTTATGCTTAGATCTTCTTTCTCTGTCCCTGAAAAGATACTACGAAGGAGAAGACAGTCCCTTGAGGAAAGATAAATGATTTCCTAAAAGCCATAAGAAAGGTCAATAACAGGATTAGGAAGACATTTAGATCTTTCATCAGGTTAATGTCTTTTTCAGGACAATATCTATCTATACCTTCTGCAACTATTGTAAAATTATCTCTCACTGAGCACAATTCTGTGGAGTTTGAAAAACATGCAGATGGATATTTTGTTCTACAATATGCAATTAGAAAAACAAAACTCTAGCAAATTTTTGTTAGACTGGATTAAATAAAGTTACTGTGCTGATTTGTGCTGGAAAGCATATGTGGAAAATTGCTGAATGGAATAATGGACTTAAATAGTTCTTCAGAAACTGACATTAACAGAGCTTTATAAATCAGATGTTAGTGTCAGAAAAAGGACTTTAAACTCAAAATAATGTATCTCAGCTCTGCCCTCCTGAAAATTTTGTATGCAGTAATGTCAATGTACTGCTGAGTGGATGCTGAAACATATTTTCATTCATAACTTAACAATGGTAAGTTTCCTGTACTAGATTTACTTTGCATTTTAAGCTAAAAAGTTGAATGATTGCCTACTAAAGTAAATACTGCAATACCTCAACCCCTGCAGAGAAGTAAATCTTAACTGCTTGTGTTCACTATACAACCAATTTAAACACAAATAGTGTAAATGATGTTAGAGATTACCTTTTTATCATTCAAATTTCTCCAGTGAATGTCAGAGAAAGAAGTGGTTTTATAAAATAAATAATTAGAATTGCTATTTAAGCATTTGTGATCATAATCTCATAAGAGAATGTAAATGCATAAGTATTTGATGGTAGAACTGGAATTTTGAAAGATGTGGCAAATCTATCTGCAAACAGCAGCTTTTCATTGGACAGCATCATGAAACTTCTACATTTTTCTGTTGTGGTTTATCTCTGATGTTGTCCACTTATCACTTTAAAATTTAACCTCTTATCAATCTTTAAAACTTGGATACAAACTCTTCTCAAACTGTGTTTGTGTACATACGGTGTAGAAATTCATCACTATGATAAATGAAGGGAAGTTTCTGCTGAAGACTGGAAATAGCCTGATAGATTATTAGTTACTTGAGCCTAATCCACAGAAATCTATGGAGTAAAGCTGTTACCTCACTCACAGCATCTGACACCTGCAACCTCTCATGAGTTCACTTGTGACTCTCATTTTTTTAGGCACAATGTCTCTTCATAATACTTTGACCACTGTGGAGTCTCCCCTAGGTGCTAGTTTCCTAAGCAAAGTTACTACATCATTTAGGGAGATAAATGCTTGCATGTACTTATTCTGCAACATGAATCTCTCCAAGGGGAGAAGAAATAATTAACGTTTCCAAATATTGGCATTTTCATAATTTTCATTAATTTTTTAAAATTCTACTCCTTTCCACACACAGTCAACACCACCGAAAAACAAAAAATAATTTGAGTAATCTATATAACTCTACCAAATAGGAATAGACATTTAGTATAGCACTGAAAAACATGACTATACTAAATGCTTGCTAAGCCAAACTTCTAAGACTTCAGCTATAGGTGTTGCTTAAAACTCTACAAGAAAAAAAGACCACAATACATTATATGAGAAAAAAAAGGTAAGCTTACATGACTGCTTTTGGCTGAAATATAAAATAGTAACTGAACTTCGGCCAGTGATCACATCTGACAACTTTCAGCTATGAAGGTAAAAACTTGACAAAGTTATTTATCGTTGAAAGAAAACATTTAGAAAATTATACATATCACTATACTCTCCATCTGAAATAACCATTGCTAGTTGCAATATATACAGACCACAGAGCAAGGTGATCTATGAAGCAACAATCTATTATTAACAAAGAGGAAAAACACTAGAAAGACTGCTGATGAGATCATGGATCATTCAGAAGAACACCCACCAAAAAGAAGAAAAAGAGAAAAATAAAATCCTGTTTAGCTAACTTCAGTGCTTTACTGAATTGACCCTTGAACCACTAAGTCATCAGTTTCCAAATATTCAGCTTTACTAGCCAATTATTCAGCAGAACCTGACACGATCAATGATCTGAAAGTTTTCAGTTGCTTGTATTGATCAAATGTATACACAAAACACAACTGTCAGCTGCTCTGAGTTCATTACTGATGAAGCGATGTTTAAAATAATTAATGAATAATTGGTTGAACATGGAAGAAAAAGGCCTAAGTAATATAAAAAAAGTAAAGATGGTTATTGCTCACTTAATTAATAATTTGTTTTATAATTGATTTTTGAATCATCTGACTGGCAAAAGGAAGGTGTAAACTATAATTACAAGCTTTCTATATTTACTCATTTTTGGACTTCTTTTAAGTATTTCTGAAGTGAAGAAAGCAGAATCTCTGAGCCTGCCGAGCTCTATTCCAGTTATTGGTGATACAAATAAATCATAGACAATGTGAGTTATTACAAAATGTGATGGTTGATTACTTTTTGTACAAAAAGGCACAGGAGCAAATGCTGATGTATGCTGAGGTAGAGCTTGGACACACAAAGGAATTATTGTAAACCAATGAGCTTCCAGGTGTCAGCTGAGCTTGGGTAACTAACAACATTTGTACTCTTAGCCTGAAGCAAATCTAAAGCAAAACATGTTAGATTAATCTTCAGGAAGAACATCCATCCTCTGTTAACAGGATGAGCCCCAAACAAATGTCGGATTTGCAATGACATGCTGCAAAGAACAATCTGACTTCCTCTTGAACTAATTTGAGAACAATTTCAAATTTTAATTCAAGAATGTATTTTATCTTCCACATCAATCAAATAATCCAAGACTAAGTTGTACCACACCTTCTCAGAGGAATATGCTGTAAAACAAGGGCTGCTGTAAAAAAAAGAGACTTGGGATCAAATTCCATACTGGTTTCACTGAAAAACTGTACTTATGTCTTGCTTGGACAGTTAAAATAACAGTCTAGATGTTAGAAAATAAAGACCTTGGTCTTAATGGAGAGGAAGAGAAATTGCAATGAAAAGAGTGTTGCTTAAAGGAAGGGTAAAAAAATGAAAGATTATCTTACTGTTACTCTATTTTTATCTCTCCTAAGTACATTTTTAAATCCTTTAAATCAAAGTCCTTCTGCTCTATGGCTGTTGCCATTATTTCCCTGGAATTTAAAATGTCTGTTTTGTTCAGCAAGTGCATGTTAGAAATCTTGGGCTATTAAAAAATGTTGCCAGTACTAACTATTCCACAAAGAATTAAATCTTAAATAAGTAGTATTATAAAGTGACTCTATAAACCTTTATGTTATTGGTACTTCCAAGGTTTTTCAAAGAAAAGAAGACCAATATGAGGGATTAATAGTTAAGGTTATGCAAAATCCACTTAATCAGCATGGCTAATTTTAGCTTAAAGTAAAGCTTCTAGCAACTACATGCATTTTGCTTTGGGGCTTTACTTCTGAAGAGAGTGATGAATGCATTTTGGAGGTAAATTTCTCTTAACTGAGACTCTACCTAATGCTCTTTAGTTGCTGAAAAGGTGATTTTAATACCATTTGCATGTAGGAGAGGAAAGAGGTCTTCAGCAGTGCATCTGTAGGACCCTAAAATAAGCATTTTATTTTCACATTTGTATAATATACTGCTTGATAATATACATTAGAGTGAGGTTCATAAAAAACACAGTCATCAACATGGGCATTGATTATGAAGACAGAATTGTCCCCCTGATATTATATATCCTATTTAGAAAAGAGACCAGGAAAATTGAAGCATGCTCTGTAGGAATGAATACAATGACTTGCCAGACTATCTGGAGCACAAATGTTGAGAACAAGGGTGTTTCACTGACAAACACTACACAAGCAAGGCAGATGTACAGACTGTCAGCTCAAGCACCCCAGGCTTTTTAAGCCAGAAATATAAACTTGCTAAGACTTACAGCTTTTCGACCTAACTCCGAAATATACAAAGACTTAGATCATTCAATGTGAAATGGAAAATATACAGTTACGCTCTAAGACAAAATAAAATAAGAACTAGAAAGAGTCAGATAAAATCTGTCTGCATCTCACATTGGTGGGGTAAGGTGTGGGGAAAGTAAGGGTCAGGGTATGGTGAATTTAGCTTCTTAGAACTATGAAAATCTTAAGGCATAATCTACCTCCACACCAGAAATTTGAGGACAATGGTTACCACTCCATAGTGGATTATGAATGGTATTTCTAGTGTCAAAAGCAAGGTTAGCTTGGCAAACAAGACTACAGATTTACAATGACATTATTGACATTGGAGGCCTGAGTGAAATTTGTGTGTGTACCACCATTAGCTCATTGCAATTATTTATACAAAGAAAGTAATGCTATGCTAAAACGCTTGTCTAAATCCTTGTGTACACTAGCATAGCATAATTTATCACAAATGGAAGTCCTTTTAGGCACCTTCAGTACAACTTTTTTTTCCCTGTGATATGAATAAATTAATTGCAATTTATGCAGCTTTGCTTCCCTATGCCTGCTGTCAAGCCCTGAGAAGGTCATCCCAACTTTCCATGTTTCTTAGGGTTTTCACTATTATTTTTTTCACTGAAATCTGCATGTGGAAAGTGTTTCAGAAGATGCCTCAGAAGAGGACATGTACTCCCACTAGAATTAATGAACTTTCTCTTGGCCTTTACACATGGTTGAGGAAGGCTGAGGCCCTGTGGAGTCTCTTCATCCTGAGCAAAATTAGGAAAATTTAATAACTGAACCAGAAGCCTCTTGAAGGAAACAGAATCTCAACAGCAAGTCAGGAGTAATATTCTTCCTTCTTGCACTAAATTTATTCCGTAATGAAGGCTGTGACTAGCTCTGTCTATTACACTGACTATACTCAATGAAACTGAGGTAATATGTATTGTACTATTTCAGTTTGTAATGAAATTATTCTTGTTTTAAATCTTTTTGTTCCTGTCACCTAGTCTTAGTTATAGTCTTTGATTTTTTTGTTCAGAACACTGTTTAATGGATCGTTGTATGGTACTCTTTACTACACCACCCCAGAAGTATCCGTATTTCTTTGATGTAAAAAAATTGTTAGTGGAGATTTGTATTTGTGAGAGATGTCTTTGAATATAAATTATGCTAACAGTTCACTTAAAAATTTTCAGGTTTTGGAGTTTCTGTTTCTCACTGCAGACTGGTGTTTAGAAAATAGTAATTATGAGTAATGAGAATTTGAAATTTCTTACACTTTTGTAATTTTTTTTTTTTGTTTTTTTTTGGGGGGGGGCGAGCATTCAGAAAGGATAGATCTATAATTATCTTAACATTTGTTACCTTGTTTTATATTCTTACTTATATACATGTACCAAATGCATTTCTACGGGGTAGATCTGAAAAACAATTTTAAATTCTTAGAGAACTCTTTATGTATGTTTGCACATGTATGCATACGTGTACTAACATTTCTCATTTAAAAACAGGAAACATCTACCCTTCCAAATCTTCTTGGACACATACCTTAAAATGTATTTCAAATGATAAGCTCTGGTCAGACCTCCCTAAAAAAGATGCTGTATGGTTCTTATAAGTGAAAATACTGTTACTTAAATCTGTCTAGGTATGCTATAACAAATGATTTTACCGCTAGAGTAGAAAGTCAAATATTTATGTCCATTATAAATTACAAGGAAAAATGTTAAACTTTAGATACTCTGTAAACTTCTGCACTCTTCACAGCATTTGTTACTTCAAAACACCAGTGTTTAAAACAAGCTGGTAATTAGCTGGCATCTAAGAATAGAGACATTTGATAGGGTGCAAGCTTCCCAGAAACTTTTGCAAACAGCTCCTGATACAACACTTCCTCGTAAGTGCATGTGGGATTCCTAAGTGGCAGAGTATTCAAATGTCTTGGTAGCCTCTGACTTGGAACATGAAGTCTTACAGAATCTGCTGCTTGGTGAGACAAATTTCATGTTTCTCACGTCTTCTATTTTCACACTGCAGCATCAACTCTAGCCATATATGTTTCCAGTAACAGCAATTCCACATTCTTACTTATTGTCTACTATACTCATTGTAAACAATTGTAATTTCCCATTTGTTTTCAGCAAGCAGTATTTGCAACCTAATTAATGCATCTGTAGGCTATTAAGCTTTGCTTTCATTCCTGTATATGAAATGAATATGCCTATGAGTCGCTGAGAAATTGAGTTATAAAGAAAAAAAAAAACAATAACAACAAAACAAACCAACAAAAAACCTAAATTCATTCATTTTTATTATATGTTTTGGAAACTTAAATAAATTTTAAGATAACAATGTGCTTGTACTAGTATTCATACCATGGGGAACAGAGTTACTGTATTTTTTTTATATTTTTTTGTATCTTGACATGCCACCCTTCTTCTGAAGAAACCCAGTGCTGTATTTTTCTATAATTTTAAATATAAGTACCCAATCTTGTAACCCCAATCTGTTTAATGATATTTTATCCTTGCCCTTTAAAAAAGTAATTATTCAAGTCATCTGGTACTTTGCTGAAATTAGAAGGCACAGTGCTTATGAGTGCAAAGCCATTCCTGATGAAGTCAGAAGCAATCTGAATTTACTTTAATGCAACATGAGCTACATTAAGGGAGCAGAAATTACTGTGACAAAATCTGTACTGACTAGGATTTTATTCGTTGCCTGTATCTTTTTGGTTCTATTCATTATATATTAAAATAAGCACTACTGCAGTCTGTATGGACAGACATAAAATCAACTGTTCAACACTTAATGGCATTTGCTTTTTCTTGTGTAAAATATTTTGTTTATTGCATCTCCTTATTCTCTGTGCTCTGGATTTATGGGTTTCTATCTTCTTCAACAACTGATGACCCCTTTCAACATTGTATTTTTACTCTAATATCTAAAATATATTTGTTGTCTTCTATTATCAGATTTGATCAGTGCACACTGTTCAGGTTTGTGCTACCCTTATTGCTTGGGAAGACTGTCCCCTAAGAATCTGGAAAACTACAAGATAATCCTTCTTTTAAACTTCTAAAAAAAATTATTTTCTTCTAATAGTTATGAAAAATCTTGATAATGGTGAGGAAGCTGATGTGCTTGCTACAGTTGTTATCTATAGGGCTTACAAAAAAACCTCACTGATACCTCCCTTCTCTATCAGTTGTTGTCTCTTGGTCTCTTGTCACATCTCAGCTTTTGGGACAGGAATAAGTTTTTGTACTGCTTTCCAAAATATTCTCCGAGGTGTCAAAATGAGTACGTGGCCATGACTGCTGATAATGCCCTTATCTACTGTGGCAAAAAATAAAAAATAAAACAAAAGCAAAAACACCATAAGACTCTTTATTATATTTTATAAAGAAAGCAGAGCAAAACTTCTTGGAGACACAATGCCATTAGACATCCTTTCTCACTCAGTCACAACAAAAAGGCATAAACATTTCATGAATTGTGAATTTTAGATGAATGGACAGATACACCAGTCAACAGAAGCAACATCAATAAATAAATTCGAGATAATCCTGCAACAATCAAAGCTCTATTTAAACATGCTTTAGAGTACTTAATACATCTAAATAAAGAAACTCAGCTGTGTAGCAGAAAAACGATGCTGATTTAAACTATTCTGGTTCTGGCATGGAACCAAAATGTATGACATTTTTGCAGTTTTGCTTAGTTTCTTTATTTAGGTGCTCCTGCTGCTTTATACTAGGATGGTTGTGAGTTGGCTGATGGGAATTTTTTTTGTTTTGTTTTGTCCTTTTTAAAAAAGCAAACAAAACCCCCTTCACATCTAAATTGATTTATGTAGGTTGTCAGAAATCTAAAATATTTTTATCTCTTCCTGGCTACCAGCTCAACAGTTCATAAAGTTTCTCAGTGTTTGATTTATTTACCTGTGTATTCATTTTTTGCTGGTTCCATCTAATCTGACTTTATTTGCCTTTTTTCTGAGAATACTATGTGTAACCACCATCAATGTCTTATTAAGAAGTTCTGCATCTACCACATTACCTGTATGCATTCATTATTCTATCAAAGAAACCAATTAGTTTGGTTTCCCTTCATTTGTGATTTTTACAAATGTGCTACCAATTTATCATTACATTTTCCTCAAGCTGTTTATATACTGATTACTCTTGCTTTGCTAATTCTTCTAGTTATTTGACAGGTATTGAAGTTAAATTTATTGGCCTATGATTCTTCATCTTTCCTCATCCCTCACTTACTCTCTTCTTTAAAATTGTAATGCAGTTTTAACCCCAAACCTTACTGGTTTTCAGAGGCAAATAAATAAATGGTGGCAGATTCTGAACTAAGCAATAAACAGAAACATTTGACTAATAAAATCTAGTTTGAGTAATAAATGACTTCAGTGAGCAAAGGTGAAAGTTGTACTCAAACTGTGCAAGAGAAGTGAATTCCATCCTTGGCTCACAAGGCCTCACAATACCCTCTCTTGTTGTCTGTGTTTTCTGTTTTATGCAAGCATGTGTTCAGCAAAGTAAAATGTTGATGCTGCTGTTTGCTTATTATTTTTGGATCATGAATCAACTGAAATTAAAGATCACTGCTCCAGCCAAACTAGAGCTGGAGCTACAACATCAATGTCATAGCAGTATAGTAAGAAATACCATGCCAAGAGCCAGAAATGATGTAATCTTTGGCTTCATGTGAGAGAAAAATTAAGTCCTATCAAGACAAAGAAAATGGGCACTGTTTTAAAAGGGCAGGGTAATATAAAATATTTGGTTTTTAAGTAGCTGAGGACTGATCCACAAAGACATTTATTACTTAAAACTCATCAGCTCTTGGGATATTGGCCCTAAACTCAATGTTCAACTGCAAACAGCTGAACAATTTACAGGGTGGTAAATCTGTCTATATTACTCCTTTAGTCAACACAATTTAACTCTTTTTAAACACTCCCCATTTCCACAGACTGGACAAGTTTATGAGACTCATACTCTTCCAAGGCAGTTACTATCATTAGCTCCCTCAGCATCGAGCTTTCATGGGAAAAAGCACACAGGCTGATCATGACCCTAGAGGGAGCTGTGGAAGAGCTCTCACTAACACTGTTTTATTCCTGCAGAAAATATTAAGATCTATGTATCAAACCTGAAGCTAGCCACAGGGCTCAATGCCAACTGCCATTTCAGGAATAGGTTTTTTACAGCAATCCTTCCTGCTCGCCTCATGCCAGTTTCCATCCTGCTTTGTGACTTTGTCTGCCAGCAACAGGTAGGTAGTTGACACATCTGGCATTCAAGAGGAAAACCTACAATATGGCATTGCAAACTTACAAATACAGCCCAGCCATAAGATGCTGGAAAACAGAACTAATGGACAAACATAATAGACCTGCACAGGAATGGAGAAAATGCACTTCAAAACTACGTATTTCATATTTGGAAGTCTTACATCTTGTGAAAGGAACACACTCATTGTTAACTCATCACTGTGACCATAAAGAATGTCACACATCTATAAGGCTGGTTTTATTTTTATTTTTTGCAATGTTCAATTATCTTGTGGCTGAGATTCCAAGGAGAGTCTGCTAATAAGCATAGCTCTTACTCAGAGAAGTTCACTTTAATATGCCTTTCAAGCTAAATAAATTTCAGAGAACAGATGCAGTATTACTGTTGTGAAAGTGTTCAAAACATTATGATCTGTGCAAACTTTTAATCTGGAAAAGCATAGCAAAAGTCAACATGCGATTTAATTGTTAAACAGGAAAAATTCTAAATTAACACCTGCCATTTTCTAAGTACACCTCCTAACTGCAATTTGAGCACATTCTCTCTTGACACAAGTTTGAATGATTGAGTTAACTTCATAGATACCATTTCTCTCAGAGCGTTGTGACACCTTACCAAACATCATTCTGGTTTAAAATAGATCGGTGCTATATATTAACATTAAGATACATGTTATCTGGGTTAAGTCTTCAATAATACACCAGAAGTTTCCTTACACTAAGACATTTCTAGTGTCTCTTATGAGAGACTTAGTTCTGGAAAATTCTGCACCATTTTCATTCTAATTTGGGAATTAAATAACGGACCATGATGTGATGGGTAAGAAGTTCAGAGTAACAATTTGGATCCCATGGGACTGCAGCACAGGAGCTTGCATGGAGCTTGGATAAGAACTTGTACAGAACAAGATAACTTCCTGAGCAACCTGAAGAGAACACTTTTCCAAGAGAAGCAATGAATTCTCCATCTCTGGGTGTTCTGATGATCTTTTTTTCAAAGCTTTCATGATCCTTTTTTGAGAGCTTGCATTGTGTATAATTTATTGAGGTTCGATAAAGGCTTTTGATAGTTTCTTGTAGTATACATTAGATTACGCGACATAAAGCTAACATTAATCACAATGTATCTTGTCCTTTTCTTCAGTGAAACATCTTGGTTCAGAGACCGAAACTCTGATGCCAGTTATTGCTCGCTGCAATCCAGTCTTTTTTCAAAAAGCAAAATCTACTCACATATGCCATTCAGAGGAGTGCAAGAGATAAAGTTACTATTAGATCAATTTTGTGATGATCCTGATTCATTTTGAGGAGACAAATATTCTGTAAATTTTCAGTCTTACATCTCACTCTGAGAGATGGTAATTTCTTAAATTCACAATATGCATATCCCACACTAAAGTTTCGACTCAGTGAATGTAACAATCTGATAAATGTCAGTTCCTTCAGTCAAAAGGGACTAACTTTCCTAAACAAGTATGTGATATTTTGTTATCTCCAGGTACTGTTAAAGGCAATGGAAGGAATTGGGTGAGAATCTTAATACTGCTATTAACAGAAGCTTGGCAGAACATGACTCACAGTACTGAGTAACTATTCTAAATGAAACAAATTTACTCAGTCTTTAACACTAATTTTAATGAAAAAATATGAAACAAAGATCAGATCTGCTGGGAAAATAGGTAACCTTTTAAACTGATGCTCCCCAAGCCACAATTAATTTAGATTTAATAGGACAGTTAATGTATGTTATTTGAATACTGATTATTAGATATTCACAAAGGATTAAAAGTTATGTAATAGATTCATAATTGTGAATTTGATATGGACCCATTGCTTAACCACAGTACTCTGCAAATATGTTTTAGTAGGTAGTTGCTATTTATTTTATAGATTTTAACAGTTTTATGAAGTCTAAATTAAATACTTAAATCTCAATTGAAAATGTTTCAGGGAAATGAAAAGCAGAACATGGGATGTGTTTATTTTGCTGTGTTTACCAAGACAAAATCCAGTTCTTTCAAAACCAACAAAAATATGAATAGTTTGTGAGGTCTGCTTGAGTAAAAGGTTTTCACAGGATAATTTCACTACTAAAATTCCTATGAAAGTGAGTAGATGTCAGGATGATGAAGTATCCAAAAAGCAGGATCCAGAAATTTTGCTGTTGACATCAAATCGCATTTTTCCCTATTTCCTCCCTCCTTGAGAAGAAAAACTAATGATGTATTAATTGCTATTTATTATGCTTCCTTTGCTTCATTTTTTATGGCTTGTGCTTGCTTGCCAGAAGTAAAAGTAACCCTGGGATAAAATGTACTAGGATAAAACACCTCAATGAGCCTTACTGCAGATTTCTCGGACAACGTTTTTATGGTAATTGGGGGTGGCACGAAGATCACTTCTCTAATGACAGCAGCAGTAGTTCTGAGATCACACAGGCATGCTATAACCTACTGCTGTGGCTCCACCTGCTGAAAGGTATAGGTTTGAGTTCAGAAGGAGCACTATGGTTAAGACACATTATAGCCTTTACCCACTTGCTGCTTTTTTTTTCATCTCTGAGTGGTACTGACTATGCCACGTGTCTTTATAGCATATAGAGTGTATATGCATCTCGGTTACTTGAAAACAAAAAGAATCCAGCTTCTGTCTCAAGGGCAACATGGTTCTAGTTGCCATCAGCAGGCAACTGTAACTCCTGTAACTGCCTGTAACTCCTGCTCCATCATCTGGGTCTAGGTATACCTCTGAGCCTAGATGTGTTTCTCATCATCTCATCATCCTCCCATTTTATTTATTTTTTTTCTTCCAAATTTATTAACTATTACCCACGGACTGGCATGGTACTCTAAGACACTGAGCTACAGACTCATGTCAGTGTGGTACCCAAGGCTGCTTGCCTCTGTCCAGTGCAGCCTTTTTTTTTTTTTTTTTAATTTTAACTACCATATAACCTTTCCCCTTTTCACTTTTTTCCTTTCAAAGTTTTCTGCCTCAATTTCAGGTATTTGCAAGGGAAGAGAAATAGTATCTCTTGCTTTGGGTGCCATTATGCAGCCAAAAAAATTTGGACCTTTCTAGAGTTAACGTGCTGTAAAATCTAAGGTGATAAGGATTGAGAGTGAAGAAGATTCTTCAATGTATTAACATTAAGGAAGTTTAACTTCTGAACCATTCAAATGCTTAAGCATCAGACAGCTTTTCTTTCATGTGTTGTCCAGACAATGGCGCAAATTTCCACCTATCTGGCTAGACATAATCACCTCCTCCTTGGAACACCATCTCCTTGTTTTCAGCAATAAGCATTGATATGTTCATAATGAAGTAGTTCAGCTAGCGTTCACTGCTAGTTCGCTCCCCTCTCCCAGATCTCTGTGTTAGGATCCTTCTTACATTATAACATCTATTAGAATATTCACTGAAGTATAACAAGGAATAAAAGGAAAACTATTTTGTTTCCATTTTTACTAGTAGCATACTGCTTGGAGGCCTCTAAGCTTATTAATGCTGAGTAATGTGTCCTTGCAGGCCATAAAGCCAACCATATCCTGGGCTGCATCAAAAGAAGTGCAGCTAACAGGTCGAGTGATGTGATCTTGCCCCTCTGCTCTGTTCTGGTGAGACCTTACCTGGAGTACTGCATCCAGATGTGGAATCCTCAGTACAGGAGAGATGTGGACCTGTTGGAGTGTGTGCAGAGGAGTGCCACAAAAATTATCCAAGGGATGGAACACCTTCCCTACGAGGATGGACTGAGAGAACTGGGGCTGTTCATCCTGGAGAAGGCTCTCAAGTGAACTGGTAGCAGCCTTTCAGTATCTAAAGGGAACCTACAAGAAAAAAGGGGACAAACTCTTTAGCAGGGTCTGTGGTGAGAGGATAAGGAAAAATGGTTTCAAATGAAAAAAGTGTAATTTTAGGTTGGCTATAAGGAAAAAATCTTTTACAGTGAGGTTGGTGAGGCACAGTAACAGGTTGCCCAGAGATGTGGTGAATGCCCCATTTCTGGAAACATTCAAGGCCAGGCTGGACCAGGCTCTGAGCAGTCTGATCAAGCTGTGGATGTCCCTGTTCATTGCAGAAGAGTTGGACTAGATGTCTTTTAAAGGCCCCTGCCACTCTAAGAATTCTATGATTCTGTGACTCTATGATAATGTGCCCAACAGATGCCAACCTTTTCAAAAGAGGTTAAAATGACAATTACATGTTTTAGCAAAGTTTTTAATGTAAGGTTTTATAAGAAATATATTCCCCTCTTCCTGTTCCATGCAGATATATATAACAGGTTTTTTTGTTTTGTTTTGTTTTGTTTTGTTTTTAATTGAAAATTAGCACTGGACATACAGAAAGCCAAAGGCTTTCTAAGTTGTATGAAACATTTCTTTGGAAGCCAAATACTGAAAAAAGTGGTGATTGGGTTGTAAGTCAAAAAGAAACTTGACACAATATATTTTAAGTGTTTCTGTGCAGTATACACTCTTTTGAAAAATTTAGCAAAGAGACTGTATTTCACAGCCAGTGTTCCACCTACAGTTGTAGACTAGAACAGCAGAGGAGGAATGAGGTCCCTGTATGTCTGCTGAATCCACACACTGTGTTTTTTTCTTTTTCCTTCACCGAAGGCAAAGAAAATACTGAAAATTAAGCATGACACTCTTCAGGGCCTGACTGTTTTTTTCCTGCACAATTGCATATAGTGATATTTCAGGTTTCAACATACAAAATTTCACTATCTAATTCTGGCTTAACTTGGGATTTATTGAAAACCATAACCAGAGACTTCTAAATAAACAACTTAAAGAGCAGTCTCCTTTTATGTATTTCCAAAAAGTTTTCTATAAGAAGTTCATAAACAAGCCAACTAACTCCTGGGGTTCTGCCAAAACATTCTTGAAATACTCATGTCTACTTAAAGGAACAACTAGGTAAAGTAGAAGGAAAAAAGTGTTTTTCTCCGAATTTCTCAACCAAGCCTAAAAACTGTATTTTACCCTGTAGTGTTACTGATGCTGAAGATGTCTTACCCTTGGCCACAGCAGTGTCCAGTTTGTTGTATCTAACATGTCAAACCAGATACCTGCCTGAGAATGTCTGTATTTGTCACAAGCAGAGCTTGGTCTAAGCAAGTGAACTGACAGAAGCAGGAATGTAATAATACAACCTGCAGCTATGTAAGAAGTACTTGCTGTATAAATGTGACTCTGTACCCGCTGAATTTAGTGGTTAACAGCAAGCCAGCATTTGCCAGCAGTTATCATCACCTCTGTCTACTTGGAATAATAAATAACCACAGTATTGCAAACATAGCTAAGGGCAACCAAATGCTTCCTTTTCCTTGGCGATTGCTGTAGCAAACAAAACATAACTGATGATATCCCAATCCATTAAGGGAAGAGATGAAATGCGGTAGGTTGTTTACATATATATTTTTTTTTCTACAGCAATCACTACATAATGAACAGTGGGAAAATTAATTTTCAAAATGGAATGTATTGGGGTAATTTAACAAAAACAACAAAAAAGCATAGAGGGTACTTGTTTGCAATCTGGAAGCAAAACACATTCAAAAGAGCTTAAGCATCACCTCAAGTGAAGCACTGCCAGTAACAACAAGATTACCAACACTGACAGAAAATTAAGAGACTGAGGGAAAGAAAGTTGAGGGTTTTCTTCAGTTTAAGAAAAAGAATCAAAAATTGCAGAAATACTTTGCATCTTTGGAGTAGTTGCTATTTTGGCTATATTCTGTGAGTTTTGGGTACAGTTTGCCTTCTTTTTTTGCAGCTGTATCAGCTTCTATAATAAAAGACGTTGCCTTCCCCTACAAATCTTGTTGTCTCTGAAGTTCCACACTCCAGCTTACTTTGCTGCCAAGGCAGAAGGTTGTACTCCCTTTGCTAGTGTTCTCAACTTGCTCCAGTTCTGGCACTACTTTAATCCTGTCCTGAGCTGACTCAACTCCATAAGTTGACAGAAAATCAGGAAAAAAGTTTTTAAAAAATAATACGTTAGTTGTTGGGTTGAATCTGTTTATTGTTTATTGTACAATCAGATTACTACCACAGGTAGAGCAAGGGAGAATATATAACCTAAAGCTAGACAGGTGTGGAAAATCCAAGAGGAACGGGACTTTCTGGTTTTTGAAGCATCTGTGAACATAATCTCATCCTTAGACCACAACTACAATGCAGGTAGTGATCTTACAAGCTTGAAAAAAGTATATTACAGCTCCCCAAAAAATGAAAAAATAACAGGAACAAAAACCACTTGAAATATGTTAAGGGATTCCAGTGGAACATGTTTTGGATTAAAAGCTTTTCTAAGTTAATGTGAAAACAATGCTTTCTCAAATCTTTTAGCTCAGAATGAAACTGTCATATCTGCACTAGGGAGGAAAGAGGGTAAAAGCACAAGCCTCCAAGAACAATCTTTCGCTTAAAACCTTCAAGTCTTTTTAAAAGGTGAGGAACTCTATACTCTGGGATTAGATTCACTGCAGAAGCAAAGTAGCTAAGAGAAGGAAACAGAATAAAAATCAACAGAAAACACTTCAAGGTTTTAACAGTACCATTTTAAACAGAAGTATCATTTTAAATGGTAGGAGCTTTGCAACGGCAGTGCAGTTACAGATCTTAGTAGGGGCGATCTCAGAACAGTAAGAACAGAGAAGACAGTTGAGAAAATCAAGCACAAGTTAACATGTTAATCTAAAAATTAAAAAGAATGGAAACAGTCATGACATTAACGTGAAAAGTAGTGGTGAGGACCTGTCTCCACGCTGATCTTCACTCATGCTTCACCCAGCACAAAGATTTTATACAGCCACGTAGTGTACCACACCATGGAACTGACATAGCTGAAGTTTATCAAAAGAAAGTAGAAAACAGGAAGAGCAGTTTAACTCACCACTATCTCTGAGGAGAAAAATATAGAGTATATCCCGCTTTTAAACTCTTGGTGCCGGACCAAAAGTGATGGGATTCTATGATACATAGCACTGATCCTATAGAATTTCACTCTGCAGTTTGAATTTGTTTAGAACAAAGGCCTAAGCAGAAAAATTAACTTAATACTGCTGAGCTATATGCTAAACAGATATATATATTTTCTTTTAGTTGGCACAATAGCAACACAAGAGCATGAACATTGTCAATTTTGTATTTTGTGCCCTGACCTACTTTAGCTCAAGTGTAATTTTGGCCTGGCATTTCAATTCAGATCAGGTTGGTCCTGCTGAATGACTAATGCTAACACTTAAGAAGCCATAGCCTTTGTGTATGCTGATCAACAACTTCATTAATTGGGACAGGCTCCATTTTGATATGTAAGAAGGCAGACAAATGAAAAGAGAAACACAATGGTAGGTAAAGTACATGATAGCTAAAGAGTATCTACAACATGCCCAAGTAAAATGTGACGCTGTTGTAGAAACCACATTCCATCTGCCTCATCCACAATTCCAATTCTTTGCCCGTATCTTTTATTAGGCTGCATTTAAAACTAGGCTGCAACCAGAGGTGTTCCACATTAATCAAGGAAACTGTACGTTAAAGATTTTGTTGGCCTCATTTTGACAGATGTTATTGCCAATATGGAGTATTGCATTTCTGTGGTACAGTAGGTATTTTGAAGGATGCTCTTTGTCAGCACTCTGCTATAAGGTTGGGGCTTTTTGAGTCAGGGACCAACAACTTCTGATGGGCCTCTCCATTCAGATATTAAAATGAGTCACTGGCAGATCTTGTAACTTCATTGTAGGATAAATAACAGTTATTTTGCTAGCCTCAGACATACTGATGGAAATGTACTGAGAATTTTGTCTTCCACTGGCACAAAGGTGTTTATGCCAGGCTGCCCTGACTACAGAGAAAAGCTAAAACATGACGTAAATACACTTACAAAAGCAATCCCAAGTGTGCAATAAAAAGATACACTGTAGGTAAGGATTTTTTTTTTTGTTTAACACTCGAGATCTAGGTTACCAAAATGACTTTTTTCCATCCTTTGGTTCTTCAGCTATAAAGCCAGAACGTTACCTCATTTCTACAGGGGTGACTTGCAACTTTGCAAGATGCCTCACCTTATGGCACTGCGGGCTATTTAGTGCCCAGGCACCAGGTTATTCTTTTTCCTGGAAGCACGATGGGAAGCAGTCACTCCGGTCAGACCAAGGATCCAGAGCGCGGGACACGGAGGCAAACTGCACTGCTCTACAGGGGCAACACGAGCGTCCCACAGAATGTTTGGGGACCCAAGGGCCGCCAGAAATGAAGCCATTGCCCGCGCAGAATACGCCCCGCTCACTCAGGGGCCGCCCCGGACCCATCTCGCCGCACCCCTCCCGTCTCCGGAGTAGCACCACACCGCCGCTCACCCCCAGCCGCAGACGCGCATGCGCGGTGAGGACCGCCACGGCGGCGGCGCTTGCGCAGCGAGGCCGGGGCCCGGTGGGCGCGCTGCCGTGGGGTTCTCACACCGGCGGAAGGCGGCGCTGCTGCCGCTGCGCGGGGCCCTCCCGGCCCTGACACAAAGACCAGGGCGGCGGCGGCGGCAGCTCCGGTCCGCCACCCCCCGGCACCGCATGGCGGCGGAGCTGCGGCCGCGCCTAGCGCCGCCCCCGCGGAGCTGAGGCCCCGGGGAGTCGCGCTCCCTGCTCGCTCTTCTCCCATCCGGCACCTCCAGGAGGAGCGGAGCGGGGCCCCGAGCGCCATGCTGCCCCCGCTCCGCCGCGCTCCGTGCCGCCCGCTTCGTCCCCGTGCCCGCCGCTCTGCGCGCCTCCTGGCCGCGCTCCTTCTCCTGGCGGCGCTGAGGGGCGGCGGCACCGCGCTGCCCCCGGGCTGTAAGTACGACGGGCGCCCCAAAAGCTCCGGCAAAGCGGCGGCCGGCGGCCCGCTGGAGGTGAAGGTGGTGTGCAGCAACCTGGAGCTCGCTCACGTCCTGCCTCCCGAGGCGCTGCCCAACCGGACGGTCACGCTGTGAGTATGGTCCCGGGGGTGGTAGTTTTTGGAGCGGGGGGGGGGTTGCGAAACGGTTCGTGAAGCGCTGTGCGGGCGCTGGGGGCTCTGCGGGGCGGTCCCAACCCACCGTGCATCGTCCCCGTGCTCCCGGCCCCGTCCTTCTTTGGTTTGCGTTCAGGCGTGTTGTTTCTACGTGGACTTGATCCGAGCTCATCCATTTGAATAGCAAGTTTCAAGCAGGACGTACAGCTTAGTCCAAACTAAGAAATGTGTTGCTCTTCGCAGGAAGGCTTTGCAAGTTGCTGGTTTTTTTTGTTTGTTTGTTTTCTTTTCTTCGTGAGACATTAACCGAAGCTGTGCAGTAACAATGAATTTCATAAGTGATGACCAAAAAAAGCTATCTTCTTTTTTTAGGCAGCTTGTGCTTCTGTGGGAGGACTCAAGTGTGATTTAGCTGCATGCAGGAAAGTTGATGAAAAGAGACTATAGCTTAGTATGCTTCCTTACTTTGCTGGAAGTATTGTCTCCAGGAATGGAGACATCTACTAAACATTCACTTATGTGAATTTTAATTCATTCATTTAGTGAATGAAGAGAGACATCCACTCTGCACAGCCTCTTCTTACTCTTCTTGTAAACAACTTTTTCTTTATACCCAGTCGGAATCTCTTCTCTTTGTTTGAAACCATTTCCCCTTGTCCTATAATCACAGACCCTGCTAAAGAGTGTCCTCTTCCTTCTTCTAGGTTCCCTTTAGATACTGAAAAGATGCTATCAGGTCACTTCAGAGCCTTCTCCAGATTAAACAGCCCCAGCTCTCCCAACCTGTCCTCGTAGGAGAGGTGGATCATTCCTTGGATCATTTTTGTGGCCCTCTTCTAGACATGCTCTTATCAGATCCATGTCTCTAAATGTACTTTTGTCATGAGAGCAACAGTTTGACTGTTGCCTTTGCAAACTTTCACAGTACTTAAACCTGGTGGGAGGGCTTGCTTGGGAAGTTAGAGTGAGATGTGTACACCAGTCATAAGGGTTTGGGCCACTCAGTGGGAAAAGAAGGCCAAAAAAGAGGAGCCTGGGTAGTTGCTCTCAGCTTGTCAGTTTACAAGGGGTTGGAATATTTCCAAATGACCTGTGAGAAATGACCAGAAATATTCGTGTGTGAAGTTTCTGAAGTAGAAAGGAGAGCAAAAAGTGAAAGGTGACAGTTCTTTGATCAACAAATTGAATTTGGACTTTGTTAGCTGTAAGTGCAATGCAGCTGATAAGCTGTTAAAAATACAGTATTATCCACAAAATAAAAAGATAAAAGTATGTGTTAGTCTGGGTGATATGCTGAAGTTGACAGTGGGGGTCTTTTGATTCAGAAAGCTTGGAGTCACAGCTGTGATTGGTGTGAAAGTCAAGCAGATATCAAATCTAGCATCCTTGCTGTGAATGGACCTTTGTTCCTAATTGCAGTGACAGAAGAATTTTGAAGAATTCATTTCATTTTGATTCTTCATACTCCTTCGTTATCTAGAGCATCTTCATGCAGTAATTAGTTGCTTTCTCTTCTAACCAGGCTTTGAAGTTCAGAATTACTTCTGAAACAGATTTTCTTTTCAATGTTCCTAACTTTTTAAATGGCTGAACTGGAAAACACATTGTTTCTTGCTGTTTTCTCTAGTAAGTATCATAACTGTGCTGATACAATCAATGTGAATTCACACTTTGAAATTCTACTTAAATGTTAGACAAAGATTATTAAAGTGATGCTTCTGATTTTTCTGAGTGGTCACAGTGGCTGTTGTGTTTGGGGATCTTTCAGGTTTTTTCATTTCTGAGGTATAACTTTGCATATCTCTGAGATCATTTTAATGAGTCAGCGTTAACCTGGTTAGAAAATGTTGGTGATTTATGAGTTGGGTTGCCATGTCCCATTATGTGCAATTTCACTAACATGTTTGTTTAATAGTGGCTGAGTTAATTGTTATCTAATCTTTTTTCCAGAATTACTTTTTTTATTTTTTTTCCCAAGCTGATATTTGGACTGCAGTGGTTGGTGGGTAGTGGAAGCCTTTCTGATTAGAGTCAAGCTGCCCTGAATTATCTTGAATCTTGATTCTTGTGGGATTCTTCTATTAAGATAAGTCCTACTTCTATTATAGCTTTTTGGATTAGTGGATCACTGCAGAGATAAGTAGCTGAAAATAGATCCCTGTTTTGTAAATCAGCTGTGTTTTAATTCAGTTAATTTTCTTTTATGTTGGCTTTTATTTTGCACAAAGTAATTTTAAATATGAAGACTTTTATATAGTTTTATATAAAAAAAATGTATGATTTTTCAAGGAGTGAGCTAGAAGGACTCAAGTGATTATATTCTTGAGAATCCTGATTCCATCCTCATCGCTGTTCAAACTCTTACACTTTCAGTAGATGAACTGCTGTGCGTTTAGCATTTCCACCTATGTATTTTTCCATCTGATGTATTTTTGAGGATAAAAGTCTAAAAAGTGAGCAAAAGAGAATCAGTGGAAATAAGGATGAATAAGTTTGCACCTGAGGTTGCTGGCTAGGCTCATTCATTCTTGCATGTTGCTGTAGTCGGTAGTTAATAATGGTGTTGGTAGGTTTGGCAAGGTCGCAACTTAGGAAACGGCTGGCTTTTGTTTGCCACAAAACCTTTCATTGCTGTAGTAATTTAGGTCAATACTGGTTAGAAGTACTTCAAATCTGTAGTTCCAATTCAGGAAAAAAAAATCATAACAATTTCAATTAATGAAGGATAAAGTAGGTTTGTGTTGTGGTTGAAGAAGGAAAGCAAACACTCAAATTAAGTGTGTTAAAGTATAGAGAGAGTTGTACAGGAGGATAAATAAAGTTTAGGATTTAAGACTGTAAATTGAGATTCCTTTAGAGTCTAATTAGAATTAGCTAGTGCTTCACTAAGCAGTTACATTCACCTTGAAATTTGACCTTTAGTTATGGCCAATGAAGGGACTTGTAGCCTTATATAATAAAAAGTGCTTGGGATGCAAATGAAGGGTGTACCTACATGAACATCCACAGATTGCTTTGACCTTTGTAGTTTAACCGGCCAGATGAGATGCTTTTGGTGTGAAGATAATATAACTGGGTGAATGTAACTTCATTCTTTGTCTACTATATTTCAGTAGATACTGAAGTCACTGCTGTGGTTCACCTTTAAGTAAGGAACAGGAGCATGCTATACCTCGTGCAGTAGAGGTTTGAGATAAGATAACCACAGCTGTTTCTTTGATGCAAGCTCAACTGATGATTTCACAACTTCTTCTGATTAACAGAGTGCTATCCCGCTGAAGACAAGCCAATGAACTTAAAATCCGTGTTGAGAATTTTAGTCACTGATTTACATAAAAGTTATCCTATAGGAATGTAAATGAATGGGGGAAATGCATGTACATTTAGTAATGAACTGAGACAGGGGCTTTACTGATCTGCAAACAGCTTTTCTTAGCCACATGCTGTGAAAGGAACAAATGAATATCAATATTTGCACTTGCAAGTATTAGCGTTTACAAGCCATAGCATCAGCCTGCATTTGTGTTCAGAGCTGTTCAAAGATACGGTTAACTGGATTGCTGTTGAGAAACATCTAAAAATGTCACATTTCTTGCCCATTTTCCAAATATAACAGTATCAAAATACATCCATTAAGCATCTCATTTATTTGCCCTTCCAAGTACCTTCGAAGCCTTTCCAGTTTTTAACACAAATTCCTAAACTCTCAGCATTTCATAGCAAAAGGTCACTTGCATCACAAGGAATCACTCCTATCACAGCGTGTGATTGCACTGTAATTACAGTCACTGTATGTAATTACATGAGTAATTTTTTCCTACTTGCTGTAAATGAACTCTTCAAGTTCTAAAAATAAAGTGTTTCGTTTTTATACGGTGACTTCTATTTACGGTTATTAATACTCTGTCTTTTTTAAGGCATTATTGTTGCTTTGCTAAACTGTTTTGATTAATTTGCTTTCCTTTGTAGAGCCTTTATTATGTGTTAGAAAAAGTGTCCTTTACCAAAAAATTGTCAAGTAGGAAAAACTGGTGTAGTAAATGTATTCTGTGGAAGTTTCCCTCTTCTTTCTTTTAAAGTACGTTTCCATTATTAACTTGAATGGTACTCTTGACAGCTAATCCCCTTTTTGTTAATGCAGTCTATCTGAGACTGTTGTAAGTGCTCTGTACTAATAACTTCAACAGTGATAATATTTTTTGAAGACACAAAGGGCTAATAACTCCCATTAAAACTTATCTTAAAATTTTCTTCAGTCATTGAATACATGAACTGTGCAAAATGTTTCTCAATAGTACATGGCAATATGGAAACAGTGCAGTACTTGAGAGCTGACACATCCACAATTTACCAGTGGCATCCTACCAGCAAGAATTGGTGGTGGTGTTTCATTTTCTATTAGGCTTGTATTCTTGTGTATCTATACAATATATACCAATCATTTGTGTACTTTTTTTTTAGCTTGTTGAGATAGCAATTCACATTGAAAATCAAATGATATTTTACTTTATAACTTATTTCAACACTGATTGATCATTGTGGGGTTGTTATTACAGAATATTGAGATGGTAGAGGTAAATTCTACAAAATCCTGGAGAATAAATTTAAAATTTTGTAGTGAGACAAAATTCAATTTCGCAAATTTTGGAGCTAAAATATTTATGTAGAATTACCTGGAACCTTTTATTGCCCCAAAAGATATCCATATATGCGATGCCCTTTATACATACATTTCAGTGTGTTCAATACTGAGGATGAACATACTCAGGAATCGGTATGTTCATCTTCAGGACTAATACTTTTTTCTTTTTTTTTTTTTTTTGGTCGTTGTTGATCAGTAGTATGTCTGATTTTGTTCTACAAATCTGCAAAATCTTAAGGCTTTCCATTTAGAAGTTAAGAGTTGAGGAAACACAAGTAGATTTTGTGCTGCACTGATGAATGAGGAGTGAACAACTTCATGTCTCATTCCTTTTTTCTTGCAGTTTGTTCACTTCTTAGGTCTCATTTTTTTAAATTTAAAATAAGTTGGGAGATATAAGATCAGATTTTTTTAGAATTTAATTGGTCCCATATGTACTTCACATGGGCCAAATACGTTGCAGGTTCATGGTTTTATTATTACTGCTTTATTAGTCAGTCTTTACTATTATAATCTCTGTAATTTTTAAATCTATACTGTTGAAGTACTTTCATTGTACAAGTAACTCGTGGAGATTGAAATCAGATTGAGCTTCTCTTCTCAATATTATTAGTAAATTGTTTTAAAGTTAAGAAATTCAGAGAAGATATCTAAAGCATGTTTAGCATTCTATGATGACATGATTAATGACTTTTAGATCATAAGTTGTAAAACACTTGAAGAGTTTTATTTTCACCTTTGGATGTCACTGTATGGCTTTTTGGCAATGAAAACTACCATGTCTTGCTTCACTTAGTGACTGTTAATTACTGTTTCTGTGCATTGCTCCTCCTTCAGCAAGGACATGTGCGTTTCCAGCACACAAAGCAATGCGGTCCCACAGATAGTGTGACTGGGGTGCTGGAGCTCTTTAGGGTGGGCAGAGACTATGGTTAGAAGCTGGGGAGGGGTGAGGGAAAGGGGAGCTTCTTTGCCTGGGTATGTTGGTTATGGAGATTAGGAGGGCTTTGGAAGCAGTGAAAGTAGAGTAAATAAGATGCTGACGGGGGTACAGCTGGTTTAGTGAGAGGTGAGCAAGAATCCTTGGAAATGGAGCAGCTACTCAGGGAATCTTTGTAGAATTAGGAACTGGTTGCCACGAGGAAATGGATCATCCAACAGTACCCTACAAAACTGTTCTGCATTTGTCCACATGATTTGGTATTGCCACCTGAGGAAATGAACAAGACTTTTCTGTCAAATTAGGAAGCTCATTGATTGAGTTAACCTGTGTTGTTTAACCCTGAAATGTAACAATTGGCAGAATTTGGTCAGGAGTTCAGATTTCTAAAATGATCGTGTCAGAAAGATCTTAACCCTATGTACTGCCTCAGAGTCGCGTTTCGGGGCAGCAGCAGCCCTCAAAAGGAGCCTTCGCAACAGTGCTGATGTTCTCGTTAAACCTGCCCCTTTCTTTGGCAGGCAGTGAGTAGGTGTTACAGCTCTGTGCTGGAGAATGGGAGCCACTTTATCCTGCCCTCCCTGCTTCTGACACAGCGATGGTCTGGAGCAAGGAACGTGAAAGTCAGGTCTCACGGCTGACAGCAGAAAGTGATATCCATGTTAGCTGACTGAAAAGCTGCTGCCCAAGCAGGCGTGCTGGGAGTGTATCTTCATCTGCAGGTTCTGGCTCTGTGTGTGGCTTGCTCTTCTTTCTTTGTATGGCGCCACAAGCAGTGAGTTTGAGGAGCTAAACTATTCCAAACCTGTTAACTTCTGTAGGGTTAGGATGTAAATTTTTGTGCAAATGTATGTGTGTTAGCAGTTTGCAGGAAGTACCTGCAAACATGTCTAGACAAATCATGTCTAGACAAAGCACTTTCTTATCAGGTAGTGTACTCACTGGAAATATAAATACATGAGACCGTGGGTTTGACAGCGTGTGCTATAATTAATACTTCTGTGATAGGACTTAGAGAACATATTGGCTGTAGCAGCTTAAGTTAAGAGGGTCTGGCTAGACTTGTGTGTGCCTGTATAAGTCTCCTGTAAAGAGAGCTATGCTGCTCCATATATATATGGAGCTGAGAGGAGTAGGGTAAGCTTGCACTGAAATGCAAAAGAGAGTCCTAAAAAAATGTGCATCTGTTGGACAGTGGAAAGGCAGGAAGGAGCACAAGGAAGGGGAGTAAGGCACAAGGATTGCAGCAGAAGTCTATCATTTCTTAAACTAATGCAGATGCTATGGATACAGAGGGTTTGAAAGAGAACTTGGAGGCGAGTTTATAAGGATGTCATGGTCACAGGGTTAGTTTACCAGTGCTTTTGGTTAGCTTTAGGACCAGCAACCCAGTGTGGGGAAAAAGCTGGATACTGCTTTATACTCCTGGCTTTCTGTCCTAGGTAGGCTTTCCTGCCTAGGCTAAGTACCAGAAAGAGAGGTTTGGTTGTGAAGCTTATAATTTCTTACCATGGTAGTATTATTTTCTGCAGTGTTGCTATTCATTGTTACATTCTGCTTTGTCTCTCTTTTTCCAAGATGCTTTTCATTTAGTATTTTTTTGTTGTTGTTACTAACTCCAGTGATGTGCACCATCTTTCACTAGAAATCAAAGTATCTCTCCTTAAATGTAGTGAATAAAGCATGTAGCCACACAGTGAATAGCAGCATACAGAATGTGCACCATTGTCTTTATAAATTAAAGACACTAGGATTATGCAGGAAAAATAGAGGTTAGTCATTACTTCATATGAAGTTAATACATTTCCAGTTTTCATTTTTGTTTTCATTTCAGGGTTTACTTTTAAGTAAGTATTGTTCCTGATCTGCTCAGTGTATTAGCAATGTTGAAAAATATTGTTTTTGTGTCCTTGCTAAGTCACAGCTTCTACAATATAAACTTTGAAAAATATTTGTTTTTCCATGTTCACTGCTTTCAACAGAAAGGACAGTACAGATGGTTATTTTAGCCTGGTTATTACTGGTGGCCACTTTCACAGTCCTTAGAGTTTACAACTATTGCCATGAAATGATCTGCTTTCTGCTTCCTGTCTCTCTTTTTTGAGTCTCTAAAATTGTGTTTTGAAAGCTACTTCAACTTTTAGCTAAAAGTCACACTATCTCCCAATCTTTGTACTTCTTGGAAATCATTTTGCCTCTTTTGTAGTTAATGGATTTGTGTATTTCAGTTGCATCCTATGAAAGGATTCATTTGTGAAATTTGGAGATGAATTCCTGACTAGCTGACTCCTAGCTTAGCAGTAGTAGTTTTATTAGAACAAAACTTTTTGCATGCAATTTATTTCCTCATTCCAAAGGTAAAACCACGCCTTGATTTTTATTCCCCCCCATCCCTTTTACTGCTCTATCATAAAGAAATGGCTGATGGCAGCAACTTTGTCTGCTCGTAAGTCATGTAAGTGTTTTGCGTAGTAGCAATTGGGCATCTGTTGCTAAAGATCTTGCCAATTTTTGAGTCAGAGGTGAGTTCCTTTTCAGAGTTTTCACTTTACTCCAGAGCTTAGTAAAGCAAGGCTTTCCAAACTAAGCTATAATTGATAAAGTAAAACTTCAGCATTGTTCATTGGATGAGTGAAAATGTGGTGTAGCCTTCCCCTTTTATTTTTCTATGGAGAGAGGATTGGTACTGTGTTGTGTTGTTTCAGGTTACCTCTTTACAATCATTGCATTCCAAGGAGAGGGGAAATAGTTTAAGATGACTCTGAGACATAGTCTAGAACCTCTTTTTCAGCTGCCTTTTTCTGTTAAGGTTGTGATGTATATTTGCATGTGGTAGTTCCACATCACAGTTTGTAGCAGAGGATGGGTAGTGTACAAGTTAAATACATTTGATTCGAGCACATTTTTTTCATCTTTTAGAGAAACAAAAATCAAACAAAAAAAACAAACCAGCCAGTATATGATCTGCAGCTTATGAGATGTACAGTGCATTGGTGATGCTTGGCTATGGGAACCTGTTCATGAATCCTCCAGATGCATCATTTCTGTTATTGGGTCACATGTTACAGAAGAGTTCAACAAGATAAGAATGAGTGAGATTTCTCCCTCTTTCTGTGATTTTTCCCTTTAAACTTCTTAATGATGGAAAAGTTTAGGTATTTTGACAACTACTTCCCTATTAGGAAGAATTATGTTCTTAAACTGATAACTTAAAACTATTATTGGTCACAAATAATTGTCTATCTAAGTGATAGAGAGTAGTCATCGTTTTACTGTACATTAATGCGCAGGAATTATGAAAGTGGATATAAAATGTCTACTTTGAAATGAGTGCTTTATGTTATTTTGTTGTGTTATGCCACATCCCTAAACACTTCTAATAATGTATAGACAAAGTATATTAATAGCAAGTTTTAAACTGCATTTTTTAAAGATTACACTTACAGCGTTAAGTATGATGAAATGTCTTGGGTTATATGGAGTGTTGTAAAATCTATCATTTATTGTACTAAACCTTTATGGTTGAGCAACTAACAGCTTCCACAGAAAATACTAAATCAGACTGACTATAATTTGTACATCACACTCCAGAGACAAATTTACCTAGTGCTCAGATATTCAAAAACTTCTACTGTAGGCCTTTAATTTATAGGCAATATCAGAAAACTGATTTATTTTTTTTTTTAAACAGAGTTGTTCTTTTTATTTAGTTTAAATTTAGTTCACTCACTTATAGCTACTTTTGAAGCTGTTCCATCTTAAATAGCTGTTACTTTATTTTTTTCTGGAAGAACTACAAGTAATTAGATTACAAAATAAATTCAGTTACAACTAAAACACTTAAGATTTTTGTGCCACCAGTGACTGTAGTTTGCTTGTTGATGTTGACTTGTATGTTTTCTACCTCTCATGTTTTTTCTTTTCTTTTTAACCATAGGTCTAAATTAGACTTTTTTTTTCTTTTTTTCTTGAAGGCTCTTATGCCTTATATTCTGTTTGCATTAAGTAATAATGAGGTTTTTTATAAACTCCTATATTCATTTCATTTTTTTCATTTTCTTTCTGTGTATGTTTCTGGAAGCAGGAAAAATGTGGAAGAAATTGTGTGCTATGCTAAAATTGGTTTAGATTGTAAAATGAATCCTCTACCTTCCTACCTAATTCTGCTTAGACTGAAACCTTTCTCAGAGTAAAAGTAAGAGTAGCTTCAAGACATTAAGGTGTACTGATTGTAACACTCCAGTTAAGCATTAGTAGTTCTTTGGGCATTCCATGTCAAAGATTTTTTTAATTCTTTTTCTTTTGCTTTTACTAGTAAAATAAGAGCATTCTGCTTTACCAAACTTGTCTCAGAAATATGTTTTTTGATTCTGCTCTGTTTTGGGTCTTCCTTGATGTGAGGAGATCACCCATGATTTTTTGACTTGTATGTCTGTCTTTGAAACCTGCCAAGTTTGTGTGTGTATTTATATTATCTGTTAAGTCATTTAGGTAATCACAGAAGCAGGTGAGGGACAGTTTTCCTTGTTTTCTTCCTGTGAAGTAAATTCTGCACCTGACCATGCAATTATTTTTTATTTTTTTGCAATAGCAAATTTTCTTCTTAGCTTGACACTCTGGTGGGTGTTACATGCATTATAGGCACGCTTAACCGCAAATTTATTGGCATTCTTTTAAAAATAAGCATTTTTCTTACTCACTTTTACCTTTTCATCATTCCTGTGATCAGTTTTCACCCAGAACTGTCTGGCTGTTTGGAGTACTGTGCTGAACACACTTCTGCAGTAGATATGTGAATTAATATCGTGAAAGATGCTTGGGTGTTTCTGCAGTTTACTGTTGCTTATGGAGTGTAGTCACCAGAAATGACTTGAGATCAGCTTCAGAAATAAGAGGCATAACTGACAGAGGAGAAGAGAAGATAAGATCTCCTTTAAGCATCAGAACTGTTACGTTCGTTGGCTGATTCAGTTTTAGCTTCAAGAATTGTCAAACTTCCTGCCTGTCAGAATGAAGGATTCTTACAAAACTTCACAAAAATTGTTCAGCTGTCTAGATCCTGTGTACATGTGTGTGATTAAGAGATACTGACTCAAAGCCAGAGCTTTGAGACAAAAAACTGCCTGCACAGTGTGTTGAAACCATAGGTGCTTGTGGCAATCTTTAAGTAGTTTTCTTCTCCAGAGTTCTCAGTGTAATATATGGCTATGTCAAAACAATGCTGTTTTCATAGAAGGTATCTCTGTACTTTAGTTTCAAGTTATTCTTAATGTGTTTAGAAGTACTAAACCTTGTCATCAGGTAATAAATTTTATGCGTTGGAGTAAAGGTGTGTTTGCTTTTATTGCTACTGTAAAGGATATCTGAAAGATGTAGCAGAGTGGAAAAAAATCTAGTGGCAGTTGTTAGTGCTGAAGCAGTGTGATCCAGCCTGAGGATATAATTGGTGCAAGTGAGGAAGAGAACAGGCTTGCTGGATCTGCAGGACACGTTTGATAGAGGATCTGTCAGAAATGTAAGTGACTGTAGAAGAAGTTATGGAACAGATTGACAAAGTGAATAAGTTTTACAGGATGAGGTGGTGTTCACTGGAGAACTTTTAGAAGAACTCGGGAATGGAGAAAGTCAAATGATGAATGTCTGAAGTTGCACTTAGAATGAACTTACATATCCTGTTGTGGGAAGTACTTCCCCCCCAAAGCTATGGAGTTCTTCACCATCAGCAAAATATTGACAAAGATGATCCAGTTGATGGAGTAAGACATAGGAGATTTTCTAAAAGGCATCCTGCAGTCCCTTGCCAAAGACTTTTGAAGAAAAATGTCAGCATAAAATGAGAAAACATTGTATCAGTAGCTAAATTGTTAAAAGATAAGAGCAAATGTGGAAGTAAATGGTCAGCCTCCTCAATGGACTGGAGTCTCAGACCTGAAAGGTGTAACATATTTGTTAGTGACTTGGGAAAGGTGGTTTTTGGGGTAGCAATTTAAGTTAATAACAATGAGGATAAATCAATGGATTTCAGAAGTTCATGAAAACAATGACTGGGCAGCAAAATGGCAGGAGCAGCACATTAGAGAAGTAAAAAAAAACTTGTTGCTAACAATGATTCCATCTTCTCAGGTGAGACAGCCAGCGCTGAGCTGACCAGCATACTTCAGTTTTCAGTACAAGCGGTGAATTCAGACCAGGCGTTAAGAATTGCTAGGAAAACAGTAGGCAACAAAATAAAACATTGTTATGTCACTATGTAAGTTTCTAACTTTTCCAAGCCTCCAGTGCTATTTCAGTTTTGGTAGTCTTGTCTCAAAATTTGAGTATAATAAAACTAGAAAAAGCTCAGACACTATTAAGAAGACACAAAATGACTTATGTGAGAGAAGTAGTAAAGGAAAATATCAGTCTTCCCCATCTGGCAATAGCCAGTCTGGGGCTCAACACAACTGTACACAAGAAAGAGAGTATAGATATGGATTGATCACTGCTTCCGTGCTGTAAGGGGGTGAACTAAAGGAAGCTGATAGGAGTCATGATGAAAACAAAAGAAATTAAGGTTCTTTGATAGAGTTTTTCATTGTAAAACCCTTTGCTAAGGAGTGTTTTGGATGCCAGAATGGTATTCAAAAATACTTTCTATTTCTATCACATTTTTACCTATTTTCCTTCTGAAAGCATCACCTTCTAACTAAAGAAGCATCCTTGAGATTTCAAGTCTTGCGGATAATTTGCGTTTGCAGATGACTGCTGTTTGAGACAGGTACTGTATGGAAGAAGAAACTTGCAGTTGCATGTGGTCCTTCAAAAAGCAAGAAGTAATGGATAGAAAGACTGCTTAGCTTATTTAACAAATAATTTAGCAAATAATTCTGTTATTCAGTTTGTAATACAGTGTTCTTTTCTATTCTCATTTACAGGATTCTGAGCAACAATAAAATAACAGAGCTGAAGAACTGTTCCTTCTCTGGATTAAACCTTCTTGAAAGATTGTAAGTGCTTCTTAAAAATATATTTAACTTAAAAAAAAACAACAGTTATATTCTTTTTATTTCATTAATTATACTTGTATCAAGATGTATTTCTGTTTTGATTGTAACTTTTTGTGATTGCAGAGTTAACATAGTTAAGTACTAATATGAATAAGTTTTGTATAACAGCAGAAAGGGAACTTAGCAAAAGCTGCAACTGTGAAACTAGGTGTAAATGAAAAAATGCAAAAAAAACACCAAAAAAATATACCCAAATCACCAACCAAAGAAATACCACTGACATAAATCGAACGAAAAACTAGAATGGCCAGCCAACCCCAAAAGTTCATCAGTGACTTCGATGGTGGGATCGAGCGCAACCTCATATAGGGAGATGTGACCTTTTGGAATATGTCTGGAGTAGACCTGCAAAAATGACTGAATTATTAGAACACCTCCCCTGATGTGAGGCTAAGAAACTTGGGACTGTTCAGCTGGAGAAGAGAAGGTTCTGAGGAGGCCTGATAGTGGCCTTTTGGTATATAAGAGGGGGCTATAGGAGAGAAGGAGGTGGAATCTTTAATAGGATCAGTTGTGATAGGATGTGGAGAAATGGTTTCAAACTAGAAGAGGGAATATTTTTATTGGAAAATAGAAAAAAAGTTTTTTTTTCTTTTTTTAAATAAGTGTGGTGTTGCACTGGAATGGATTGCCCAGAGGTGTGGTGGATGCCCTGTCCTTGATCAGGCTGTATTGGACTCTGTACAACCTGATTTGCTCAGCTTAACATGAGCCAACAGTGTGCCCAGGTGGCCAAGAAGGCCAACGGCATCCTGGCCTGTATTAGAAATAGTGTAGCCAGCAGGAGCAGGGAGGTGATCATCCCCCTGTACTCAGCTCTGGTGCGGCCGCACCTCGAGTACTGTGTTCAGTTTTGGGCCCCTCACTACAAGAAAGACATTGAGGCCCTGGAGCGTGTTCAGAGAAGGGCAACAAAACTGGTGAGGGGTCTGGAGCACAAGTCTTATGAGGAGCGGCTGAGGGAGCTGGGATTGTTTAGTCTGGAGAAAAGGAGGCTCAGAGGGGACCTTATTGCACTCTACCACTTCCTGAAGGGGGGTTGTGGTGAGGAGGGGGTCGGCCTCTTCTCCCAGATTACTAGTGACAGGACGAGAGGGAATGGCCACAAGTTGCACCAGGGAAGATTTAGATTAGATTTGAGGAAACATTTTTTCTCTGAAAGAGTGGTCAGGCACTGGAATGGCCTGCCTAGGGAGGTGGTTGAGGCACCATCCCTAGCGCTGTTCAAGAAGCGTTTAGATGAGGTGCTAAGGGATTTGATTTAGTAGTTTAGTGGGTAGGGATGGTGATAGGAGGATGGTTGGACTAGATGATCTTGTAGGTCCTTTCCAATCTAATGTATCTATGAATCTGATGTAGCTGTAGGTGTCCCTGTTCGTTTCAGGGGAGTTGGACTTGATTACCATACAGTACCTGAAGGGAGCCTACAGGGAACCTGGAGAGGGACTTTTTAGAAGGGCATGTAGTGGCTGGAAAAGCGGAAATGATTGTAAACCGGATAAGGGTAGATTTAGGCTAGATAATGGGAAGAACTTTACCATGAGAGTAGTAAGGCACTGGAGCAGGTTTCCCAGCAAGATTGTGGATGCCCCTTCCCTGGAAGCATTAAAGGCCAGGCTGGATAGCAACGTGGTCCAGTGGGAGATGTCCCTGTCTATAGCGTGTGGAGTTGGAACTAGATGATCTGAAAGGTCCCTTCCAACTCAAACCATCTTTCTGTGACCTTTAAAGGTCCCTTCTAATTCTGACAATTCTGTGACTTTTCCAGGGGGAGCAAATGTATTGTAACCTCTAAAAGAGGGTATATGCTCTGTCAGTTTGTTACTGGCATGTATGTTAACAGTTTTCCTTGTTATTTTACAATCCCTGTAAATATCTTATGTATGGGGAAAAATGGGAGTGAGCCCGATGGGAATAACCTCTTTAACTTCTTTTGCTTTCTGTTTTCACTTTCCCTTTCAGATGATATATCACCTGTGGGATAAAAAAGCATTGTAGCTTCTGTTATAGTCAGCTTTTTTTTCGGCTGATAGAACGTCAGGATTGGCAGGTTGATCTACCTGGGAGCAAGCAGAAACTTTTAGAGATAGGGATTTTTCTAGGCCATTTGACTGGGAAAGTAGCCAGTTTCATAATCATCTTGCAGCATCTAGGAAGTGTTCCAAAGTCTTTTGGCTTCAGGGGATTAAAAGTATTTTATTCATCCTCTGAAACTGGAAGGCTGCAATCCCAGTCACCTGGCCTAAATAAATTCAAATACTTCTGTCATTCCACCCCCCATGTGCTAGGAGAAAAAGATGTGTCTGCTACAGTGACAGATGAACTTTAATGTAGAAATAAGCTTTTGTGCCAAGGAGGCAAGGTTATCAGCAGGGACAGCATTCTAGATCTTTACGCATTATTTTGGCATTGTTACTCTGGGTAATAAAAGCATCTGCTGACAATTCTTAGTTTTTGCAGCTCGTTACAATTTTCAGACAGGAAATACTTGAAACCGTAATTAGTTTGAGGTGATCATTTGCATTTGTTCTATGAATCCAAATCTTAATTTTGTTTAATGAAATCAGAACCAATTGTTCTTCCGTTTAGTATCGGTCACTTGTAAGGGTTTTTAGGTTACTTTTTATATCTTCTGTCAAGACAAGGAAAATAAAGCAGTAAGTAATCCACCATGCTTTCCACCTTTAGAGAGATCTGGATGAGGCAGCTTTTCAGATGAAGTGGCTTTCTAATTTCAGTGAGATAACATACTTAGTGCGTGCTGGCGTAGAAATTAAAACACTAACAAATTTTTATTCAGAGTTAGGTGTCTTCATTATGAAGGAAGGAGTAACTGGTATGACATAGCAGTCATTAATGACTGTCTTTTCCTTTTTAGTTTTCTACCTTAAATGTTCTTAAGACCTTTCCATGTAACTTTAGGACAAAGTATAAGGGAAATATATAAAGGGAAAATATTTCATCATGGTATTCAGTAGTCTAGACAAGAGTACTGTACCACAGTTGATATTGAACAGAATTTGAAATTACACCTTATCTCTGAATTTCTCAAATTGAAAGTTTAGCAGCTGCCACATTCTGGAAGGGTATCAAGACTTCATTAAGTAACCTTAGTTATTAATCCTTGAATTCCGTGTTGATCTTTTGAGAACTTGATAAAATATTTCTTTACTTATAACCTCCGCCTTGAAGTTACTGCAAACAATAGGAAGAAAGATGATGATATGTTTGTTTGAATTTATTCTGCAGCCCAGTATATGCTTACATAGATGTAGAGATGGTATTTTGAGAAAATAATGTAGCGTTTCTCTCACGAGTCTCACTGTGCCTCTTGAGTATGCAAAATGAAAGATACAGCAAAAGCAAAAATAATTTTTTGCCTTTTTTTTTCTTCCTGGTATGTTTGAAATGAGAAACATTTACATTAACGCTAACATTAATCATATGCTTGGAAAATCGTGTTGGCTAAATTTCACCCATTTGCTGGATTTCTTTCTTGAGTGGAGGGATTTTTTTGGGGTATGTGATATTTTGTGTATTTTATTTTTTTGTTTTGTTTTCGTTTTTTTTGCTGTTGTAGAGGTTCTGCACTTAGCCATGTCACTTTCCTACTGATGAAAACAATCTCTTCAAAAGCTTTGTTTTTTACGTTAGCATTTGCCAACTCTCCCTAAAAAGCAGGCTGTTGTTTTCTCTTTCAAGAAAATGAAAATATAATGATTTAATATTATTTAATAATATCATGTATACAATATGATAATATTCTTGCATTAACTTAATACTGACAACTTTCTAAAATGTGGGAATTGTAACTTGAAAAAAATGGTGGATGCTTCTGTGAAAATGGATACTTAGTGCACAGTAGAGTTATGAATTATGTACTGTTTTCTTCAAATACCTCATTAAATGATTACCTCAATAGTAACAGAGTTCTGATATGTGTATATGTGGCAGGTAAAGTGAAAGGAAGAAGATGATAGAGTTTGACTTTTTCTGCCTATGTGTTTATTGTCTTCGAAACAAGGAGTACGTGTACAGAATGCTGTTTCTCCCTGGCCTTCAACACTGCTGGCAGAGGTTGGAGTGCTCAAGTGTCTGCCTCTTTCAGACATAACAGAAACACCCTCCCAGTTCTCTAACAGTCTGTCTCTGTTCAAACCTCTAAGCTGTTTTCAGTGCTGTTGTTCTGTCCTAAGAAATCATTTTCCCACTGGATTCTTTCTTTTTTAATACAAAAAAATGTAGAACTAGAGATGAGGAAAGCTTTGTTCAGTGACCTAGAAGGAGTAGAGACAAAGAAGAAACGTTGTCTGTATGGTTTTGAAAGGAGAATATCATTACATATGTACCAGTATTTGTTAAGGTAATCCAGGATGCATTAAGTACTGAGAACATTTTCAGATATGTCTATTTTAATTTTCCTGTTTGTGTCAGACATTTTCTGTGGTCATATGCATTAACATGTCACCTATTGATGCAACTACTAATTAACCTTCCACATTTAACTATCATTTATAACTTGAAACATTTTAAATCATTTCTTCTCACTTCCCATTGATGGAATTATCATTTTATGAAGACTGCTATGTGGAAAAGATAGCTTGATATAAGACTGACTAAATTTTATTTTCCCCAGAATGAGTTTTGAGTGGGGGAGGGCATTCTATAGAAACAGTTTTGATTTTTTTTTTTTAATTTTAAATTTTATATAGCTTAAGAATACCTTGCTTCTATCAGATTTGTGGAATTGCATGCTCATCTTGCTAATTGGAAACGGTGCCTTTAGAAGCAAAGAATGCTTACAGTTTGGTGCTGAAACTTCATCACCACGGATAGGAGTTCTGAATCTTTTCACGGTTTTGTGCTCATCTGTTATGAGCACAAATATGAAAATGTGGAATTCAGTAACTCATTATTTTGAGTTTTGATTATGCTGGTAAGAAAACCAAAATAAGAGGCTTTATTTAAGAGGAGGATGGAATGTTTATTTGTTATAGTAGAAAATGATTATACTATATATACATCTACTCTGGTAAGGAGAAATTAAAGGCTGAATAATAGTAAAGAGGTCCAGGATTTTAGTAGTAATCAGTGTCTGTACCAAAGGATATTAAATGCTGTAATCTTCAGTGGCTTTGCTACTACTTTGTATTGGTATGATTTTCCTACCATTTGGTGGTAGATGGAGCTTCTTGCCCATCAAGACTGTAAGAGACTTTTTCATCATGTAGGTTCTTCGCCTTATATAGCATTACCCAAAGTCTGACAGCTTAACTGATGCAGTCTGTTGATCTTTGGATGGATAAGGAAGATTAGTTAGAAGTGCTTTTTGTCCTTGCTCTTGTGGGAGAGAGGAGAAAGAGACAGATGTGGATTTTAGTTAAACATTTAGATACCAGAAGAATTGGATATTTATTAATGTGCAAATAATAACAAAGGCTTACCACTTGTTTTTTAGGATTTACTAGTATATTTTGGAAAATACGCAGTATAAAGGAAGTCTGATTTACAGACAGTCTTCTTTCACCTGTTTATCAGTGCTAATCCATATATATATGTGTATATATGGATGCCTGAAATAAATTAAAAATAATGATAATAATTAAAAAATCAAATAGTTTTTTGGGCAGTGACAATTTCTGATTTTAGTTTCTGTTGTAATGGTGCTGCAGAGCGTGGATTTTGCATTCTGCTTGCACTAGAACTTTTTTATTAAAAAAAGGTTTTTATGAGTGATTGGAGAATGTCAGTATTGTTTGAATGTTACTGAACAGAAAAAAAGGTTTAATGGATATTCGGGAACTTGTTTTCTGCTTGAACTTTAGTTCTGGAAGCTCTATTTCTGAAAGATGAGTTAGACAAGAAAATTTTTCTTTGGTGTCTGCTGAAAAGACTGTGCTGTGAAATTGAGTAGTTTGGACTATTCTGAACTGTTGGAAATACTGTAGAAACTTATTGAAGGGAAAAATTAGGGCTTCTGCTCTGGGTTGTAGCTTTTGTGTATACCCCATCGAGCTGTAGGAGGGAGACATTGGCCTTATGTAATGATTAGTGTATTTTTCTAATTTCTAACTTTCTGTGTTCTTTTTGAAAAGGCACATTTCATACATTAAGAGTCCTTGGTAGCCAGTGTGCCCTCCTTCATTCAGAAAAAAATGATTGTTCAGTGGTACTTGAGAGCTAAATAATTTACATATTTCAGTAGCTGTGTGTGTGTCATTCATGCCTCCAGGACGCTTTAGATTACTTAAACAATCTTTATTGTCTTGAGACAGAAAAAGATAAATTGTAAATAATGTGTATTCATAAATAAGTAATGTATGTGTGCATTTTTAATTTCAGACAACTGGACACAGAAACATACAGTTTAAATTATAATGAAATAAAATTATTCTTTTACATGGCAAACCATAGTTAAACGTATTCTTTCATTGATATTTTTATTTTAACCAGATAACGTCAGGATTGATTGTCAGACATTCAGTGTCTCTTCTTGTCAAGAGTTGCAATTTGCCCAGTTAATCACATATTTGAGGAAGGAGTTTTTTCAACTGGACAGGAGAAAGTCCTTCATAATGAGAACGGTTTAACAATGGAAGAGGTTGCACGGTTACATAACAAAATCTCCATCCTTTGAGGTTTTCAGGACTTGACTGGATGCAACAGTGAAGCAGCTGATCTGATTTAGTTGTGCTTTGGGACAGAATTATGAGCTCGGCAGATCCTCAGCTGAAGCCTTTCTAATGGATTTCTGTGTATTTAAATAAACATTTATTTAGACAAATCAAATAGATAAGTATATCCTGTTGGTTACATTTTGCCTAACAAAATGATTAAAATCAGTGAATAAGATGATTAAATTCCAATTGCTAAAAATCAGTAGTTCTGTTGGCACGTATTTAGAAGCAGTAAAAACTTAACAAAAAATCTCCAAGTCGAACACAGCTTTTTCTAATAAGATTGTGTTCCCCACCCCTTTCATGAGGTTCCAACTAGTGTAACTACAGCTGCTGTTTGTTCTAGGAACTATCACAGATCCTAGAGTCCTGGCAGTTGCACCAGCTCATGCATCAACATCTCTTACTATTTTTGAAGAGCTGCCAGACATGTCAACAACTGTGTAATTTTTGTGCTCTTTAGATGTCTTCTGCATTTTACAGTTTTCATGTGTTAATGCTTTTTGAGAGATGAACACACAAGTTGTCTTCCAAATGACTGCTAAGGGGCGGGGGAAGAATCCCAACAGACTTCCTGACTGTTCTTGCAAGTTGAGAAAATGCTAACACTTGCCATATTCAAGGTTCTGAGTTGCTTGTTTGTTTTATATTGCTTCTTTAATGCTTTGCTATCTTCTTACAAAACATTGGAGTATACATTGTAGAACTACTGTGAAAAGCTGACAATTGCGTTGGCCATTCTTTTTTAAAAACAATTGTGGTTTCATGATCCCTCTGGACTTGTTTTTAAGACCTAGTAAGGGAGGAAAAAAGCAAAATATTATGTAAAAACTAGAATAGTCACTTATAAACTAGTTCAAAATAGATTTCTGTCATAGTAAAACTCTTGCTTTTAATTCTGTGTTGTTTTTTTTTTTTCTGCTGAAGTGTTAAATTTAAGTGAGAGATGCATCAGGGACTACGATTTGAATTAATGAAATTAAAGATCACTGATAATCTGAACTACTGGATTTCCGAGGCATGCTGCCAAGATTTTTTTCTTCGAGTGGGAGTTGCATGGCTTTTAAATTAAAACTTTAAGTGTGAACAGTATCATTTTTCTTCCTTTCCCTGGAGACTGATGGTAAATAAGTGATGACTAATATTTCGTTTTCTCAGATTTGTCACAGTGTCAGGACTGAATCTGTCAGCCTTCTGAAAGAGGTTTAAAAATGTTCGCTTTTCAGATTGCCTGTGCTCTAGTCCTTGCTCCATATGGGGCAAGAAAATGAAATAGAGATGAGAGAACAGTATATATACTTTTGCATTATTCTAATTCTTGCAGTGCTGCAAGGTAAACATAAAGTATTTCAACTACTGAAAGCATTTATTAGGCATGGCACTGAGGCATGAACTATGTGCCATTGTCTGTTGTGCCCTGTCTGACTAATCTGGCTGCAGGAAATGCTATTGTGAAATCTTGTGGTGAACTTGTGTTTTCATTCATGTGTATCTGTGTGATGGTAGGTATAATCCTCATGTGCTGGTTTATTTTATTTTTTTTGCAGAATTATTAACATTGCAGAGGATTTATTTTTTTTTTCTATTCCAACTTCATAAAACACTGCTTTCTAATTGGATCTACTAATTAGTTTTCAACTGTGAAGCTTTCCTATATTACAAAAGGAATTAAAACTTTTTCCTTGTCACAATATCTGGGAAGTTTTGAGTAGTAAACTCCTAATATTAGATTAGCAGGGAGGCAGAAATATATCTAGCAACTATAAAGTTTATTTGAAACTGGAAGTGCTGGCAGATGCTTTCTGTGATCTTTGAAGCTATGCTGTATCTGCAAAACATTTGAAGTTAGGAATTGAAACTGCTGTGTCACTTGTATGGTTAATAAAGGGATTTAAAGTGACTATGTTATTCATCTGCTATGGTCTCCTCTTCTGAAAATGGAAGATCTAAACTTTTATGGTCTGAGTTTTTGTTGTCTTTATTTGAGATTTTCATCCAGGACTTTGTTTTTTTTGTTTTTTGGTTTTTTTTTCCCAGTAACATTGGTGTAAGCTTTCAGATGTCTGCTGTATTTTTAGGATCTTGTTTTGCTGCTTTTGGTAGATGTTGGACAAGTATTAAAATGTGATTGAACTTTATGACACCAAGTGAAAATGCTTTGTACTGTATAATGAGCAAGTGTAGTACATCCTGAGCAGCTGTAATCTATTTGGATACTATGGTAAAAATGTCTTCAACTGTACCCTTACTGTGCTAAGAACTGATAGAATATTTGAAGTCACACGTTCTGTTCATATTCCTTTTTCTGGTTAAAATATGGATTTGCAAATTTTGAAAGTTGTGTCAGAAAAATTATAAATGTGTTGTATGGTGTTTTGGGACAGTTTGCAAATTAGCTGAGACAATTTGTGTAATCTTGAATCATGTATGTCTATATACAGTGGGTGGTTTGCCATTAAATTAATGTCTTTTTTTTTTTCTCTCCACAGGGACCTTAAAAACAACCTTATAAGTACTATAGATCCAGGAGCTTTTCTGGGGCTCTCATCTCTAAAAAGACTGTAAGTAGTATATCTAGCCAGTCGTTTAAGGAAAAAAAAAAAAA
>VXAB01004354.1:1768845-1838338 GCA_013399175.1 Odontophorus gujanensis
AAAAAAAAAAAGCTCAACCACAAATTTTAAAACAGTGTAACCTAGCAATTTTTTGTTTTCATTTTTGGAGACAACTGTGGTGTGTAAAACCAATAGAAATTCCTACGACTGGGGAAGAAGTGTGTTAGTTCTTAAGGCTGTTCAAAGACAGCTTGCTTTAGCTTGACTTGATTATAGTACAGAAGGCCTAGGTTGATGAAATGAATCTTTTGCTTGGTTTTAGTTAAACCTGGTCTGTTGGGTTATGAGAGTTGATATATTTAGTGTTCTTTATTGTGGATATGTATGCTTTTTGCTTTGAATTTCAAGGATTAGTGTTCCAAATGATGAAATAGTGCTTATTCACATCTTTCCAGGGAGGGGACAGGAAGCATGGACAGGCCCTTGAGGGGCATTCCTTGTCTTTGTCCTCAGCATTACAGCTCAATTCAGGCCTAGTTTCTTTGTATTCCTATCGTTTCCTTTGAAACAATTCTTCTTGAGTGATCAGTGCACTAAGGTTGTATTGTGGTTTAATTTCCTATATTTATTTTTATATATACATATATAAAAATAAGTATCTACAAGTAAAATATACAAGAAAATTACAAAAGAAGAACGGAGGATATTAAGGTTTCCTTAAAATACTTAGTTCTGTGTCACGTTAGTGAAAGAAGTCCTTTCCAAAGATATTAACACTCTGAGCTAGGAGCACTTAATTCTCACGTGATTTTCTGTGTGCTACATGTTTGGTTGTGAAATTGTTGGTGGTTGTACTACTATCACTGTTTCTTAATCATTTTAAATGTAGTCCTCTGCTGTTCATATCTGCAGTTTAGCATCAGTATGAATGCAGTATATCTGAATAAGACAAATAGAACGTTTGCAGGACTTGCTACTATATATAACAAGAGCTTAGATAGCATTAAGACTTCTTTTTTTTTTTTCATGAAATAGGCTAGTTTGGTTAAAGAAAAACAAACAGCAACAACAAAAAACTGTCTTTAGCAATTTACCCTTTCTATCAATACGAGCTCTGGAACTAAAGGATAGAGGACAGCCCTACCAAAAAGCAACTGGGGGTACTGGTGGATGGCATGCTGTGCGTGAGCCAGCAGTGTTCCCTGGAGTGCCACAAAAAAAAAGTTGCCAGCAGAGCAAGGGAGGTAATCCTGTACCTCTACTCTGCACTGGTAAGACCTCCATCGAGAGTTCTACATCCAGATGTGGAGTCCTCAGTACAGGAGAGACCTGTTTGAAGGAGGGCTACAAAAATGATACAAGAGATGAAGCATCTTCCCTGTGAGGACTGGCTGAGAGAACTGGGGCTGTTCAGTCTAGGGAAGAGAAAGCTCTGGAGAGACCTGATAGCGACCTTTCAGTATCTAAAGGGGGAATGTAGGAAGGAAGGGGATAGACTCTTGATCTGTTGTGACAGGACAAGGAGAAATGGGTTTAAACCAAAAAGAGAGGAGATTTAGATTAGCTATAAGAAAAAAGGTTTTTATTACAGTAAGAGTGGTGAGGCACTGGCATAGGTTGCTTATAGATGTGGTAGATGCCCTGTCCTTGGAGACATGGAAAGTCAGGCTGGATGGGGCTCTGTGTAATGTGATCTAGCTGTAGATGTCCTTCATTGCAGGGGAGCTGGACTAGGTGACCTGTAAAAGACCCCTCCACCTCAAACAGTTGTATGATTTTATGAGCACCTTTTTCACATCGCTTGCGACCTCATGAAAGCATGAAAAAAAACATGCTAGCATTAGCACTCATTTTGTTAATAGTGTTCAAATATAAACAGCTTGAAAACACTGAAGGTGGGCCAAGGTGGCCCTTCAAATAGTTTAGTGATGCTTAATTTTGAGTGTCTCTTTATTTCATGTTGTAGTGTGTAATCCTTTTATTTACTTGTCATGTAAATTTCTTTCTCTCATTTTATTTTTATTTTTTTGCTTTTGACTCCCCAGGTGGCCTAGAACATTGGCAGGCATCACAGCATACCTGCTGTGCACACGTTATTCTGCTGGCAGTGGGATATATCCTGGCAACTCGCAGGATGAGAGAAGAGCTTGGCGCAGATGTGACAGGGGAGGATACTGGGCAGAAGAAGACTATTCTAGATGCCAGTATGCAAATGATGTGACTCGAGTTCTTTACATGTTCAATCAGGTATTTTGTGCATTCCCATAAAATCAAATTTGTAATGAAAATAAAATTGCAAAGTCTGTCTTTTCATTTCTTTCAAGTATGTAGCACTGATGGTCTAGCTGAATTGTGATAAATGTGTGTCTCTGAGTATGCTGAAACTTGGAGATTTATGTTAAGAATGATCTATTTTGGGTGCCCTCAGATTGAACGTATGAGGAAAATTTTATTCTTGTATGCTTATTGTAAAGCATAGAATTGAATGGTGCAAGTCACAAATGCATTTGTCAAGCCTTATCCTTTAGAGAACATAGGCAGAAACATTTGTATTTTTAACAGAGGACGACTTTTTTAATTATAATATTATAAAGTGGACAAATTCTACTCAGCCTCTGGTGCAGTAAACCTACAATATCTTCTGTGGATAATGGGAGTTAACTATGGAAAGTAACATTTCTAATTCCAGACTTCTCTAATCTGTTATAACTTGTCAAGATAAGATTTATTTTTAGCATGGTTATGAAACATTTGTTCCAAAGTCTTTTTGAGACTTATCTCCAGGGTAATGCATGCTTTTGGTACATTACTACAAAACAGTGTATGTAAATGTTGTGTGTATGGGCACTGTATTGCATAACACTCCATAAACCTTTGAGCCCTCTGGTTTAAACTTGATGTTCCCCAGTGTGTTGCCATATCACCAACACCTGTGAAACAGGTGGATGTGCAGAGATCTGAGAATGGTTTTGTTTTTTTTGATATAGCTCTGCTGCTTGAGTTGGTGATGGTGTTGATAGCACTACCCATGTTCAGCACAGGCAGTGGTGTTTGTCTGACCTTGGGGTAGGATTACCACACACTGCACATATTCAGAATGTTTAAGTGTGGGAGCTCACATTCTTTAAGGGAAAACTATGTGTTGAAAATACTGCTACCTTCAACTGAGACAGCTGGGATCTAAACCACTATATCCAGCCTTGTCTTGAATGCCTCCAGGGATGGGGCATCCGTCTCTCTGGGCAACCTGTTCCAGTGCATCACCACCCTCTGAGTGAAGAACTTCCTGCTAACATCTAACCTAAATCTCCCCTATCCTTAGTTTAAAATCATTCCCCCTTGTCCCATCAATACCAACCTGTGTAAACAGTTGTTCCTGTTTATATGCTCTCTTCATGTACTGGAAGGCCACGATGAAGTCTCCTCAGAGCCTTCTCTTCTCCAAAGCTAAACAAGCCCAGTTCCCTCAACCTTTCCTCACAGGAGAGGTGCTCCAGCCCTCTGATCATCTTAATGCCCCTCCTCTGGACCTACTCCAAGAGCCCTGGGTCAGCCTCTTCACCCACCTAACGAGCAATAAAACTAGAAGGAGTGGTCTCAAGTTGAATATCAGGAAGAATTTATTCTCTGAAAGAGTAGTCAGGTGCTGGAATAGGCTGCCCAGGGAAGTGGGTAAGTCGCTGTCCCTGAAGGTGTTCAAGAGGCAATTGGATGTTGTACTAAGGGGCTTGCTTTTGTGAGGGAATAGTGGAGATAAGTGGTCGCAGAGGCTTTTTCCAGCCTTGGTGATTCTGTGATTCTGTTAACTATTTGTGCAGTGCAGCGTTACGTTCCGGGCACTTGAAGGTGCATACTTTGGCTGTCACGTGAGAAGATCTGAGCACTGAAGTACAAAGTCATGGTGGTGCTCTGTGTCTGGTTAGCAGGTGGGAGGTGTTGCCCCATTGGGGAACACAGCAAGATTGAGGATTTGCTTACTGAGAGCTTTGATGTAACTGGGTTGTGTTTTCTTTATCCTGACAGTTTTTCCAGTAAGGTCTATAATGGGACAGCATTATGGACTATGTACTGCAACCCAAGTTTGGAGCTGCAATTGCTTGGGAGCCTAGATGAGTTTAGTCTGTTGTACGTGCTCTTGCTTAGACAACTTTTTTTTTTATCCATGTTGTAGAATAATTTGCCAATTTTGTGTTAGGAAATGTAAAATGTGGGTATCAGAATGGTATTCTGGCTTCAGAAAAGCAGTATAATTTCTGTATGTGAAATAGATAATTGTTTCTATCATCTGTTTAAAAAGTATGGGGACAGATATATACTACAGTGAAGCAGAGATTTCCATTTTTTCCTTAAAAGCAAAAGAGTGGCATGTTTTGATTTTGGACATTGATTTTTACTCATTAGAGCCCTCATCTTTTTATGCTTAGTAGGTTTGGCAGTGTTTTTAGCACAAAAGTTTACCACTTCTTTGAGACATATTAAATGTATTGATGATATTACAAGCACCAACACAAAGATAGTTGGTGAGCTCTTCTGAACATTAGAACTCCGCCAAGTAAATTGAAATGAAATAGAGGCCTACATTTAAAATGGAAGAAAATCTTTGTGACTTAAGTTTATATTTTACTGTTGCTTCTGTGCCATTCAGATATGGTTGTAGGTGAAGAGAAATTAATGTTTTAAGTTCAGAGAAATTATATGAAATATCTGAACTTGAAAGTTTATGTTGTTCAGTGTGTGTTATGACTCGAGCTTAGAATTTATATAAGTGACTCGAAGTAGTGTTTTGGAAAATAATCCTTCATTAATCGCATTCAAGTCTATGTATATAGGCTGAGACCTGCAGGAACTGATGTACAGCTATGCTTATGTGGCAGACTACAAATTTAAGTCAGACAATATTCTACACCAAAAAATGTAGAGGCAAGATGCTTCTGGTTTGGATTATAATGGATAAACAGTAACCGATCACGAGCTGATAACATTTGCACAGCATTCTGCTGTACTGTATGAAATTTGCTGGCTTTGGTCCCTGCTAGTTCAGACGTTTTGGAGTTAGGTACTGTTTAGTGGTAAAAGAGTTTTGCAGCCTGGTACTTGTTTTAGGAATGAAGCCATGAGCTTTTTCGTAGAAATAATCTGTCTTGGGTTTGTTTTTTATACTCTATTATAAACACTTCCAGTAATTACAGAATGAAGAGTGAATGCAACAGCAGTGGTGTGTTGGAATTTCTTTTGGCTTCTCTTGCTGTAAAACACCATATTTTAGGAGCTTCGCATTACTCAAGCTGTCGTGCAAAACAAAATAAGCATTTAACAGCACTGTCTTTTTGCTCTTCTTGGTACAACATCTTTCTCCCTCTCAAGACAATAGGACAAAATAGAACTTAAGGCTGCAAATTTTGGTTCTTCAGCGTCTTACAAAATGTGTTGCTAGCAGATAGGGTGTAGTTCCTAGTTACTTAAACTGAACTCTTCTGTGATCCCTGTGGGGTTCGTTATCCTTCTTGAGAAAATGCTGGTTTGTGAATTGCTGAAGTGTTTCCTTTATCTTGTACTTAAGCATTTTAAAAAAGTGAATATTGTTTCTTCTTTGTGTAGATGCCGCTCAACCTCACTAACGCGTTGGCAACAGCAAGACAGCTCTTGGCTTACACTGTTGAAGCAGCAAATTTTTCTGATAAAATGGATGTTATTTTTGTGGCTGAAATGATAGAAAAATTTGGAAGATTTGCAGAAAAATATAAAGAGGTAACTGGATAACTTGCCGTTGCTTTTAAAAATAACCAAAGTGTCCTAAAGTATTCTGAGCAGGGAAGCCCTCTCAACAGTAGACACAGGCACCGAGTTAGTGGTTTATCAGATTCTATTCCATGTTTTTGTTTGTTTAGTAGGTCCCTGAAGTTGCTGACCCATGGTCACAGACTTTGCATTCGCGCTGAGATCATCCAGCATTCACTGGACCTGTAATGTGAGTAACACCTCTGGTCAGCACTGGAGCAGGGAGATAGGTACAGTAAGTCTGTTTTTATTTAATATGGAGTGGGTCACGCAGGTTTTCATTGATCTGTTCTTATTTAAAAAGATGAATAATGAAAGCCTCAGAGATCCTCTCAATAATGAATAAAACAAGACTTATATTCTCCCCTCCCACCATGGTAGGATGTCTTTATTCAGTATTGAGCCGTATCTCTAAGGTTTTCAGAATTCCTACATTTTGAAGGATAAGATGAGACATTAAAATAAAATCATAGAGAACGCTCGTTGTTGGGGAGAAAAGTGTGAGTGATGAAATAGTCCCACTGGTGGGCAGGAACTCTCTGTTTCACTGCTGAACAGAGGTTATATTGATCTCACTCTACAGTGCATGTTGGGCAGTTGTAGATTACAATGCCTTGATTTTAAACTTGCACAAAAAACAAACAAAAAAAAAGCAGCCAAATTTCCCTCTCCACCCCTGGAAAACTATAACTGCTGGCTGTAAATTCTTCACAGAACTCCTTGGAGAATTTTCAGTCTGCAATTTGTTTTTACAATCATAGCTTGCAATTTTTGTGGTACATCTTGCAGTTATACAGGCAGTTCATTAAGTGGCTGGTTATGTATCCAGCTGAAAGCAGAAACATTGTAGAGTGCTGTGCGATTCGTTACATTGTAAGGATACTCTTTTCTCAGCTGTGATTTATTGTCTGTAGTGCTGCACTATCTGTCATTGATTTGCCATATTTGAAGGTAATAAATGATGTGGAGAAGAAACAGTTAAATTTGTTGATAATTTTGGGCTTATCTTTTTTTCTTTTTTAAATCTTAATTGTTTTGATTTTAAATCAGCCTTGTTTTAATCTGTGGAAAGGATGCAAGTGCAATTTCATTTAATTCTCTAATGGTTAGGAAGACTGACTTATTTCTTGTTAGTGTCTCAGTCTGAAGAACTCTTTCTAACTGTGGTTATGATACTGCAGTCACTTGAGTTTGCACTACAGTGGCTATTTGAAATACAAATACTGTAAATGGTGAAATGTTTCATTTAATATTTTTTCATGTGAAAAGAAGCTGGGGACACTTGGAAAGTTTTCAGTAGATTGTTGTAAATTAAGTTGCAATTCGAAAAACTTATCCATACCTTAAGGTGAAATAATAATATTAATATTTAACACGAGTTCTATGACTTCAGGATCATAACACTGATAATGTATTGTAAAAACACTATCTGTAGATGTATAAGGCATGGTACCTATTTTAAAGTAATAATAAGCTTCTTCAATTAAGTTTGTTCTATTTTTGAGAATTCAAGAAAAAAAGGACTTCAATCTGCAGGTTTTGCTTGATGCTGTATGTTACTTTTCAAGCACTTACTGTCTATAGCTTGTGTCCTTAAAAACTCAGTTCCTATAACAGTTAATATTTTTATATCAGCATTTTTGCATTTATTTTTAAAGATTTAAAGGAGAACAATCTGCTGTGTTCTTATCTTACTAGCAGTGTTCTTAAAAATACAAATAATTATTTTTTAATAAAAAAAGAAGCATTCTGGATGTAAGGGAGATCTTTTCCCTACACAGCTTTGTATTCTTTATGTAGAAAATTCTGTTCCCAATGTTTAATCTATGAGAATGGCTTTTCGTTCAATTCAGAGCGTGTGCATTTTCACTTCTGATGCACCATTTATCGCTTCCTAAAATGGGGTAAAAAAAAAAAAATTGACGTAGGCCAGTGTAGATGCTTGATTATTTGATCAGTTGTGGTGTACATGAAGGAATTCAGTTTGTTGGTTTGTATTTCATCATACAGAAGACCAGGTAAGATGCATGAGCAGCAGCTTTCTAGCAGTGTAACTAGTGGCTTGAAATCAACTCTGGTACCTGTGGTTACTTGCCATCTTGCGTGTATAGCTTGTGACCTAAAACTGTGCAAAAATGAAGACAAGCAAGGAAGGAATCAAAGAAAATACAGGCATAGCAAAAGTAAGAGAAGTCAAAGGATTGTGTGCTAGTTCTTCCTGTATTACTTTTCTTTTTTCTTTCCTACCAAATGTGCAAACCAGACCATAGTCAATTTATGGCTATGTGTATTTATCTTAGATTTAAATTTAATTGTAAATTGTTCTTTAAAACAATTAGCAGAATAGAACTTGGGGTATTACATCTTTGAATCTTAATGAAATACCTGTATTTTTCATGTTTTCATTCCATAAGTATAATGTAAATATGCAAATGACATTGGTGTGATATTTGAGTGGATGTAAATGTCTAAGTATTTCAGTGTCTGAGCTTGACGAGCAGTGCTTGAAATAAGAACAGGCAATTATATGTTGCTTTTTATGTTGAGAAGTAGCATTGCATTTTCTGGTGATTATTCTCGGTGATGTATGTTATCAAAGATACAAAATAACCTTCTTTCTTTTTTCCCTGTTAGCTTGGTGTTGTGATGGTGGACATAGCCAGTAACATTATGTTAGCTGATGAACGCGTTCTGTGGATGGCACAAAGGGAATCCAAGGCTTGCACTAGAATTGTACAGTGTCTACAGAAGATTGCTATGTATCGGCTTGTAAATGGAGCTCAAGTTTATTCTACTGTAAGCATGAATTTGTTTAAAAAACATTTTGCTGATTATTTTTCCTTGCTTAATATAACCTGACATTATCTAAAATGTCTGCTGTTTTTACATGGAGAATAAGAAATTTTCTGAATTCCCTTCCAGATACGTAGGAATAGTTTGTTTTTTTATGTACTGTTGGAGTTGAGAATCCCTTAAAGGCTATTTGTTATCCTCCAGTAATACATACGTTTTTATTGTTAAAATATTGTTTCTGCTGTTGTCATTACAGTATTCACCAAATATTGCTCTTGAGGCCTACGTGATAAAGGCAGCTGGGTTTACTGGGATGACATGCACCGTATTTCAGAAAGTGGCTGCATCAGACCGTACAGGACTCAGTGATTATGGGAGAAGAGATCCAGATGGAAATCTAGATAAGCAACTAAGTTTTAAATGCAATGTTTCAAATACACTGTCAAGCCTGGCTTTAAAGGTTGGATATTCATTGTTTTCCACACTCTCTTTGTAATGGTAAAATAAATATGAATCACTTAGAATGCAAATTTATATTGCTAATTTCTAATATTAAAGTAGCATTGTTAGGTAATGCAGAATGACTGTGGCAGAGGATAATTAAAATGACAAGAGATAATGTAGTTTGATTTTGGACTAATTTCTCAATGGATGGTTTTTAATGAACAGGTGTGGTTTTTCCTTATTAAGACACGTTAAGTGGAAAGATTCTGTGTTTCAGAAGTAGGGAAATTGAAATTCTCCCTAGGTCATAAGTTACTGTCTTTTATTTTGCTGTATTTTCTCCTTCATTATGCATTAAATTACGTATCAATCACCTTACAGTGTTAATCCAAGTAGAAAATGGTACATACGCATGGACTTGAAAGGCTCATTTTATTAGTGTGTGTATTTTAGGCATGTGTAATTAATGTGTTTGTTGTTCCTTTTAGGTGTGTACACGCCCACACAAATGCACATCAGTGTATCGCAGTGATAGAATGGCTTGCACACCAGTTTGCTTTTATCCCTTACTGTGTTTGAACATCACTGCAGGATGCATATTTAAAATATTTGTGTAAAGCAAAGCAATTTACAGGCATGCTCCCTTACTGATATCTAATTTATATACAGTGTCACATATTACATAAACATTATTGGGTAGAGTGCCTCATTTTCTGTGACATTAATGTGCAGTTTCAGGAAATTGTGCTTTGCTGTATGTATGTATTCCCACCTGGCCTTGGTTACTGCTTCTAGTTGCCAGAAGTCTGGAATTTGTTGTAATAGGTTACTGACTTCCACTTCAACTTTACTAGCTGTAACAATTAAGGCAATTACAGACTCTTAGCACTTTTTTTTTCTTCTCATTTTTAAGAAAGGGTTAGGACTTTTAATAGATTCAGACCTTCTACCGTGGATTATTTGGAAGCACTGACAAATAAGTTTGCTGCCATGCACTTGTTTCTGACAGTGTTCAGGTGGAGGAGTTGTTAAATGTCTGTAAAGAAAATTTCATTTTCTCTTTACAACTTTTACAATCTCTTTATTTCTAGAATACAATTATAGAGGCTTCTATCCAGTTGCCAGCTTCCCTTTTCACCCAAAAGCAAAAAAGAGAAATCAGACCAGCAGATGAGTCTGTCTACAAGCTTCAGCTTATTGCATTTCGCAATGGAAAGCTTTTTCCAGCAACAGGAAACTCAACAAACCTTGCTGACGATGGGAAACGTCGTACAGTTGTGACACCAGTCATTCTCACCAAGATAGGTTTGTTTTTTAATACATTTTATACTTGAGGAACTTTTGTTGACTTGTATCAAGTCTGTGCATATCTAAAAAAAGAGGAGATATTTTTAGCAGTTGACCTGCTGAGAAATTTATGTGCAAATACATTTATTTTGTAATAGAGGGTTTGAACCCAGCCAGTCACCGTGTTCCTATAAACGTGACGCTGCGGCGCATTGCACACGGAGCAGATGCTGTTGCAGCTCAGTGGGACTTTGATCTACTGAACGGCCAAGGGGGATGGAAGTCTGATGGCTGTCGCATTCTTCTGTCTGATGAAAACATCACTACCATTCAGTGCTACTCCCTCAGCAACTATGCAGTTTTAATGGTAGGACACTTAACGTTACGTATTCTTTCTGGAATTAAAAATTATTGGAACCACAGTTGTTTTTTGTTCTTGCATTAAAGTAAGTGTCTGCTTGTTCCTTTTTACAGAAAACTAGACAGAAATCTTCAGTTGTTGCTTCTGTAAATACAAGTTTTCATTCAAGACGAAGTTAAAGTGGAATCAATATATGAGATAAAAATAACTTCAATGCAGAAATTACTATAGGAATGAAGGCGTTCTCTTGAGCTATTTAATCATGGTGCTTTTATGAACTTTAGTTTAATGATAGTTAAAAATAAAAAAAGAAGTAATACTTCCCACATTATTGGTTTTTTTATTTTTTTTTGTTTTTATTGTAGTCCATAATTCTGTCTCTGTTCTGCTACAAATAAGCAACTCGCTTATTAGTGTGTACGTCCATTACCAGAAGAAATCATTTGAAAAGGGGAATGAAAAAGTAGTAACTATCTAAAATAAAACATTTTAAATGTTGCTTGAAAGAGCGTTATCTCAACTTTAACCTGTGCATCTTGATGTCATTAAAATGATCAACAAGTTCTGAAGTATAATGTTAGCTTAATGGAAAAGGAGGGAGGTGCCTTTATTTCCTGCCATTCAGTTAGAAAGTAGGATTTCTTCTTTGTTCTCAGAGCTCTTCAGTTTGGAATTTGGCCTGGGAAGCTTCCAGTTTACAGCCAGTGACTATTAACCTGCTCATCTCTCATAACCATGTATAAAATGTGATACCATAAAATTGGTAAACTAGTAAGAAACAGGGTGAAATTGTAAAAGCTGTAAGAAATAATTTTTAACTTGTTAAGTGTAAATCTTGTCTTCTTTAGAACTGAATTCAACTTTGTATGTAGGTGTAGTATACGTTCAAGGAGATTCTGCTTAAAATTGGTCACGTTTCTGCCATCTGGAGGATGAGAGATGAAGGGCATACTTTATCTGCAGCTGTAAATGACTTTCTAAATTTACGTATGGCATGATTGCATCAGTATCTACATATATTGTGAGACATAGAGTAAACTGCTGACAATCAGAAGTCAAAAAAGAGAATGAGGCAGCTTTCATACTTTTCTGCTAGTGTCTGTCATTCTGTGCGTGCTCAGAACTGGAATTTCTTGAACATTATCTGATGCCCGAAGCATTGGACAGTAGAGACTGGAGAGGAGGTGATAGATGAAAGAAAAGGGAAACCAACTCTCTTCTGTTAAGCTGTTCCTTGCACATCGTTTAAAACACTGCAGAACTTCTGGATTTTTGTAGCTGCTGAAGATGGTTTTCATATTATTTAAAACTTAGGCCACAGTAGCCTACATTCTTAATAGACTCTCCTAGTGATACGTAAGACTAGATTCAGATCACTGCCTCATAGGAAGTTTTTGGGTTTTTGTTTTTGCAAGTTTGGCTTTTAAATCAACGGTTATCATTAACATCCAGCACATAAACAGGAGTGGCAGCCTGGACACAGTATTCATCATCCTGACTGCATGGCTTCTGGCTTATAAACCTGAGTTATTTCATAATTTATGCCTTTTTAAAATAAAAGCAGATGCAGTATACTTGTTTATCTGCATACATTTCAGAACGTGATGTAAAGGCCTTTCTGATAAGGAAGCTGTATTTGAGTGCCCAGTTTTTCTTATCTGGTGACCTAGATCAGGATAGAGCTATAAAAGATTTTATTTTGTAATTATTTAAACTATTGCTTAATAACAGAACAGATAACCAGGAGACTTATCTGAAATCTCATTATTTTACATATATGTGTGTGTGTGTGTACACATGCTACTTCTGCAGTGGAGGGGAAAATAAAAGCAGTGCTTCTTAGGAGGAAACCAAGTAATGCTAGTCTGTAAACAATCCAGTGTTATTAATGTCATGACATTTTATAAACAAATTATTTAGGGTCAGTTTCGCTCAAAAATAACATTATTCACTTCCTCACTCCTTTTAGTGGCTATGACTAAAAATTGCCAGTGCAGTCAGTGAGGGTTCCATTGACCTAGTGCGTATTGGGTCCAATTGAATTTTCTCTAACTTTTTAGATTACTTCAAATGTTGTGATTTTTGTAACTTACACCAGATGATGCATGACGTTGTGCTACCTGTTATCGACCTAGAAGTAGCAGCTGAAGTTCTCCTATGGTTTTTGTTCTTGAGTACTCATCAGTTGTGTGACAATACCTTCACTCATACTTTTCACAGCAGTGGGTGCCTAGGGATCTCCAGCTGGATATTGGCTGGACCATGGGCAGTGTTAGGTTCAGATAACATTGGCTGCCTGAGGTGTAATGTTTTAAGATCTTTTCTAAAGGAATTTCTTCCAGGTGCTGAAAAAAAAACAAAACAAAAAACCAACAAACAAATACATAAAAATCAAACTGACAGTTTGATTAAATTAGTTCAGAGTGAGGTTGGTGAGTTACTTAGCAATAACAAATTTATATTCTGATAAAAGAACAGTTGAAGGAGTAGTGAATGCACTGCCACTCTAATTTAATTGTAATTATTGGTTCAAGATCTCTTATCCTGTCCATGAAATCAGATTACCCATCTTTAACCTTAAAAATAGATTGTATATCACTGTGATTTTTCTCAAAGCAAACTGAAGTTTCCTCCTAATGTTCTGCTGTTTCATGTGAAGGCTGAATTTGTTCTCCTTTCCCCCAGCACACATTTGAACTTTGCACAACTCTTGAAGTTGGAGTGAATCACCATTTGTAGCTAGGAGAAATGTTTCTGTGTACTGCCTATTCTGAAAAGAAATAGATTTTTTTTTTTTTCACTGATATTAGTTAGGCAAAGATTTCATTCTGTGCCAGAAGATACTGAAGCATTTTTCAAAGTTTGTTACCATTAGGGAAACAATCCTAGTAAATTGTTCCAACCTGAGCTGAAACTTCCCTATTGCATAGAATTCCTATTTTTTAACTTTTCTTGTTAGTAAATGAAACTGTCACTTCTCAGTTGTTACTTAAAAGTTGCTATGCTTTAACACAGCGAAGTTCCATTTAATTCTTAATTCTTGAGGCATACCTTGACCAACAAATTCACCAAAATTGAATGATGCCCAAGAGGTGCTGAAATCTTAATTTATTTAAACTATCTGCTCTAGTTGAACTAATCAAAGTGCAACATTCAAGTTGGACGTGCAGGGTGTCATTTGGTGCAGTTACTTGCTTAAAGTTAGATCAGCTTTGAAGTTGAATTATGTTGCTCTGGGTTGAGTATCTTACATCTGTCATCAGATTTTTTTTTCCTACTGGAAATGGATCATTTTCCATGTTGCCAGTAATATCCATTGCCTCTGTTTTCTCTTTTCAGCTCCAGAAAGTTGGACTTGGTTGTATTTATACCATCTCAGTAGATCACTCAACCTAATAATGAGATTTCTTATTAGAATAACTAGGTCAATATAATAATATTGATTTATTTTTATTTTTTAACCCATCTTTCTTCTCAGAGATGAACAAATCCAGCCTTTTCAGCCTAATTGTGTGCTTCACCCTGTTGATTATCCCAGCAATACTTTGTTAGACTTCCACCATCCTGTGTCAGTGTCTTTCTTGTTCTAGGAGGGCTCCAGCTGAATATGGTTCTGCAAAGGTGGTTGCACAGTGCTAAGCAGAGGGGAATAATGATTTCAGTTCATCTGTTTCATTTTCACTAGTACAGTGAAGTGTGGCCTTGGGCAGTAGTGCATGCTGCTGAGTTGTGTTCAAATTCTGTCTGCCAGCACCCTCAGGCTCCTCTTTCTTTGCTTTCTATTCAGTCCAGTGCCTAGCCCATACTGTTGCATTCATGGGAGTTATGTTATCCCAGATGCAGAACATTCAGCAATTCCTTTGGTGAAGTTCATGACATTTCCCAACCCATTTCTTTGTCCCTCTGAATATCCTCCAGCCTGTTCATCTACTCCCTCACTTCAGCATCATCTGCAAACTTGCCAAGTTTCTCTTAAGTTGTCCAAGTTATTGCAGATGTTAATCTTCAGTGGAACACAGTATTATTCTACACGCTATACGAACTCGCATGCATTTTAATAATAATAAAATTGCTTTTGCCAGAACCACTAACTTGTCTCTGTATTCCTACATATGTGACATTTAAGTACGCTATACAATGAACAGCATTTATAACATTCAGTCAGAACAGAGGGTATTTGTGAGGTTTAAGTAACTGGGGGAGGCAGTGGGGACATAGTATTTTATATGTTAACTCTCTCTACTTTATTCTCTCTCATTCCTACAGAATAAGGAGATGGACTAATGTTACTTTTGGTTTTGTTGTCAGGACTTGACAGAAGCTGAATTATATACGCAGCCAGCTGATCTTTTGCATCCAGTAGTTTATGCCACTGCCATGGTGTTGCTAATGTGCCTGTTGATGATCATAGTCAGCTACATATACCATCACAGGTATGAATAACATTAAAGACTAAGCAACTGCTTCCATAGTGCTTTGGACAACCTTTTCTGTTTTGAACGTGACAAAGTAATCTGTATCCATACTTTCCTATAAAATTTGTAGATGAGAACAGACCGTTAGGAAAGTGGTTATTTCATGTCTTTGGTGGTGTGATAATTTAGCTCTTGTAACCATGCATCTCTTTAATTCTTCTCTTTTCCTCTTTGGTGATGGAAATGACCACTCCCAAAAATGACATTGAAATTATGTTCTACTTTTTACATTTGTGATGACATGGAAGCTTGGAGCCTGACAGTTTTCATAAGCAAGCCCAAAATAGTTGTATAAAGCTGGTTAATAGCAGGGCATGTTACTTTCTTGTAATGAAGATCAGAGCTTGTTTGATTGCAAAATGGTAGCCAAACAATCATTAACCATAATTATATCTCATTTAACATGATTGTGTCCTTCTAGGTTCTGAAAGACAATAATGCAGCTGTGCTGTATGTTTTTATGTTGTCTAACTTTATTTTTTTTAACAGTGTGATCAGGATCAGTGTAAAGAGCTGGCATATGCTAGTTAACCTGAGTTTTCACATTTTCCTGACGTGTGTGATGTTCATTGGAGGAGTAACTCAGACCAGGAATGCCAGCATTTGTCAAGCAGTAAGTAGATACAGCAGCAAAAGAATAAGTTAAAATTATTTCCAGAAAATAATGTTAAGATTTTTACTCTCCCATCATTTTGCTAGGGAAAGTGAACCTTTAAGTAGGTAAACTTGATATTTTGGGGTTTAGTTATTACAACAGTGAATATTTTGGAATTGTGCTTAATATCATTTGAAAAAAATAGGTACGTTTCATACCTGTATATTCATATATACAGCCCTTTGCTTCCTACAAAACAGTAGTACTGGACAGGCGTTTTCATCAGAATACTGAATTTAGATGAAGAATCATTTTTTCCTACCTTAGGAATGTCAATTACCTGTTATTTGAAGACTGGAAACATACTTCAGAAGAGCAGCAGATATTTTTTTTTAGCTAGAAATGCTATCACAGAAATTTTTTTACATTACAGTTTTATTTTTGAGACTTAAAACTCCCTATAACAGTAATGTAATAAGTATGTGACATTTCCAGGTGACATAAAAACTGATTTCTGCAAATAGAAACGTAATAATTTTTACTGCCCCAGGGTAACTTAAAAGGAGGAAATGAGAAGTGTTTGAAGTCCAAGACCTGTACCTTCTCTAAACAAACAGCTTTTATCAGGACTCCTCTTTTGCGATGATTTGTTCTTCTGAGATTGAGCCACCTATCTTTCAGTTGCCAGTTTCAGTGTTACAGTTGCTTCTTTGAAACATTGTCAGTGGAAATTTTTTAGGTGTTTTCTTTTCCTCTAGTGACTCCTAGAATTTTCCTGTCATTTACTATAATGTTCCATAATGCTTTTGTTCAGATTTGCAATTATTAGATTGAGGGTTGAAAGCATTGTAGCAAATTGCTGAAACCTTGAAAATTCAAGTTTTATGCAAGTCGTGCAGTGAATGGTAATTTTGTAGCTTGGCAAGATGTAAATGCTTAGGGGTTTATTTTTATTTTTTAAGGTTGGGATAATTCTCCATTATTCCACTCTTGCAACAGTACTGTGGCTGGGAGTGACATCTCGTAATATTTACAAGCAAGTAACCAGAAAAGCAAAAAGATGTCAAGATACGGATGAGCCACCACCTCCACCTAGACCAATGCTGAGGTGAGCCTGTTGTTTGTGCAACTCTGCCTGCCAGATCACCATGCTCATATTCTGACCAGAAATTATAAAGGACAATACTGTTGTGTTTTTTTTTTCCAAGTGCCTTTCAAGTCTCTTCCAGACTTTTGTTTCCAAGAGTTGTTAGTGAAGATGAGATGAAGGATGCTTGGTCTTATTGTGTTATGTTTCAGCGTTGCTTCTGAGGCTTTGATTACAGCTTTATGCTGGAACACTTTCCACTAAATTGTCGTAGGAGAATGACCATGGAGAATTGTGTTATTAGAAAATTAACAAACACTAGCATTTAAGTTCAGTGTAATACATTTTTCCAAAAATGTAAGGCATGATCAAAAGTAGTGTTCTTTGTAAGGTGTTCCTTGTTAGAATATTTGTTTCTGAAATCACAGAAATGGGGCAAACTAATTCTCTATAAAATTCCCCTTATGAAGTACTTTTAATAGTAAACATTAATGTAATTTACACACACACCTCACTGAGCCTCCAGATATTAATTAAAAACTGCTAAACTCGAATTCTCCACAAGGTGGCAGACATTGATTAACTTTGATTAGTTACGCAAATATTTAGAAAGCTTAATTTTGAAATACAGAAACAGCAGGAAATTAGAACCACTTTTCTAAGTGTAAGCTAAAATATGCAGTACAATGTACAAATGTATAGAAATACTGCATATGGGAGCCAGAAGGTTCGTATTTGTACCACTGAGCATTCCCATTGTGTTATTTAATTTTGTCCATTATATTAAGAAAAAGAATCTGTTCTGTTTGTTGTAGGATGCCATGTGTGCCTTCCAGCACAGCACTGAATGGCCATTTTAACATCTGTTGCAATTTTTCTTCTATGTGCTATTACTGTATGCCATTCTTTCTCTGGGAAATTTTCTAGTAACATTATCAGCTTCGCGGGCTTAGCTCTGTGTAAACATAGACATACACACACCTCTTCAGATTTGGACACCTCATCAATAGTTCTGGAGGGAACTACAAGAACACAGCGAACAAACGTATTCTCAGATTCTCCTGTCTCTGCAGCTCAGGATTTCCTGGGTCAGTGTGTGATATTTTTGCTCATTGGCTGTGAAAGAATTTATTTTTCACAAAGTTGCCTATTAAATTTGTGTTCAAAACAAGTCTCCTCATTAGTGGCAGAGGGCATGGACTTCTCAACAGGAGTTTCTTGTGTGTGTGGAACCAGTCACCTATTATTCTCAGTCCTCCTGTTTCTTGAATTGAAGGAGACAAAACAACTAATCAGTATTTGCCTCTGTGCTGTTTAGATTCTTCTTCCCACATACCTTTACAAAGGATATTTTAAAATGGACAAATTAAAACCCTCATAGATATAACAGGATATACAGTATTCTTCTCATCTGTCACATGCACATTATTCTGCTTTGCTTTCTTTGTGTCTTTAAAAAGTCCACTTTGCAGTTGTTAGGTGCATGTTATGCATACACAGTGATCTTCGGTTCCTTTTGAGGGTGGACTTCGTATCCATTAATCATCCTTCCCACTAGCACAGATAAGCTTTGTTTTGTATTTGGAAAGTTCATTGCATGTAAGATAACATTGTCAACGATGAGCTCTGTTCTTTGTGTAAGTGCAGCTTTGTCACTGTATGACTTGTGAAATTGATTTGGTTTTTTTTATGGAAAGCCACTTTAGGGTACAGAGGAGTTCAAGGCCGATTGTACACATGGTCCTTCAGTACAGCAGACAGAACTACATCTGCAAACAGTCCAGATTACGTTGCTGCTCCACTAATAACAGCTTGTCTTGTGTAGAACCAGCTTAAGCTGGCTGTTTGTTTGAATAGTGGTATATGTTTGAGGCAGTGGTTTAGTAATTTGTAGTGATAGATGAGTAGAGTATGGTCTCCCACAAAGATCTGTTTTGTCTGGCTTTCTCCTGGTAACTGTATCACGATACTGAATAAAGAAGTGGCAGAGCATGATCCTCGTTGGGCTGGGTGACTAAGTGATATATTTAGTCTGCCTGAACTTACAAGGAAGACTTTGGTTTAGACTGTTTTGTCTTAAGTGAGAAAGGAGTAACTTCTGGCAAATAGTTTGAAATGCAGTGGGCAAATCCAAGACTGCAGGAATAAGTGTTTGTTGTTGACAAATCGAACTACCCGTGTGTATACCACAGAAGCAGTTTTCACTGCATGTAGATCTGAATTTGAATGGGATTAACAAAGTGCTGTACAGAGTGTCATTGATTGGAATGATTGTTAGCAATTATTGGTCTGCCACTAACAAATTCAACACGAATTAATGAAAATTGGAATTAAAAGTTAGATCCTGTAACGTTATATGCCCTCATCCTTAGGAAAGCATGCATTTTTCATCAACACTGCCACAGGGAAGGAGGAGATGTATGCTACAAGTTCAGTCCTTTTAAAACAAAACAAATGACCAGTTCTTGTGGCTGATCTTCAGAAAAGTATTTGTAATAGTAAGCAAATCATCTTCAGGAACTTTTTCCTTCTAAGTGTCCATATTCTTTTGTAATAATTTACAACTTCTGACTGCCAGCTTTTGCTCCTCCCTTCTGACTTCATGTACGTTGTCTGCTCAGTGCCTCAGAGGGAAGTTAGAAGTTGAAGGAGAGGTGCTTTATACTGGGAGGGAGAAACTGTACTGAGAAAGACTTAGAAAAATTGGTTTTGCTGGGGCCCAAACCCAATGCATCTGATTTTTTTTTTTTAAAGAAATGATGTATTTCTAGGATCCTGAAAAGCTCTTTCTCATTTGTTCTAGGATTACTGGATAATATATTGCCATTAAGCAATCACTGATATCTTAGTTTTACTTTTTAGGTTCTACCTTATTGGTGGAGGAATCCCTATCATCGTTTGTGGAATCACAGCAGCAGCAAACATCCGAAATTATGGCAGCAGACCTAATGCACCTTAGTAAGTACCGTAGAAGTGAGAACTGTCATAACATGTCAGTCTTGCTTTTCTGAATACCTCTTTGTGATTCTGATGGTTCCAGAAAACGTAATGCGGCCAAGATCATTTCAAAATCATTTAGAACCAATGAAATATAAGTTACATATGAGAACGTGTTTGTCCTGACTTCTTTTTTTCTTTTTTTTCCAGTTGCTGGATGGCTTGGGAACCTAGCTTAGGAGCATTTTATGGACCAACTAGCTTTATAATTTTCATAAACTGCATGTATTTTCTCAGCATATTCATACAATTAAAACGGCACCCTGAACGTAAATATGAGCTGAAGGAACCAGCTGAGGAGCAGCAGCGTCTGGCTGCCAGTGAGCATGGGGAGCTGACTCACCAAGATTCCTTGTCAGTGTCATTAGTGTCCACATCTGCATTAGAGAACGAGCACAGCTTCCAAGCACAGCTCATGGGAGTGGGCCTTACTTTGCTTTTGTACACTGCTCTGTGGATTTTTGGAGCTCTGTCCGTTTCCCTGTATTATCCTATGGACCTGATTTTTAGCTGTTTTTTTGGGGCAACGTGTTTAAGCCTCAGCGCCTTTCTTATGGTGCACCATTGTGTTAACAGGGAGGATGTCAGGCACGCATGGATAACAACTTGCTGTCCTGGAAGGAGTACATATTCTGTGCAAGTCAACCTTCAGCCCTCCAGTTCCAGTGGAACCAATGGAGAGACCCCCAAGTGCACCAACAGTAGTGCAGAATCTTCGTGCACAAATAAAAGCGCGTCAAGCCTAAAAAATTCTTCTCAAGGTTGTAAACTAACTAATTTACAAGCTGCAGCAGCTCAGTGCCACTCTGCTTCTCTGCCATTAAACACGGGGCCTCAGCTTGATAACAGTCTCACCGAGCATTCGGTGGATAATGATATCAAAATGCACGTAGCTCCATTAGAGGTACAGTTTCGGACAAATGGGCACCCAAGCCGGCACCACAAGAACAGAAGCAAGGGACACCGTGCCAGCAGGCTTGCAGTGTTGAGGGAGTATGCGTACGATGTTCCTACGAGTGTTGAAGGAAGCGTGCAGAACGGCTTACCTAAAAGCCGACCGAGCAACGGCGAAGGGCACTCCAGGAGCCGGAGAGCCTACCTGGCGTACCGGGAGCGTCAGTACAACCAGTCCCAGCAGGACAGCAGCGATGCTTGCAGTACGCTTCCAAAAAGCAGCAGAAATGCTGAAAAGACAGTAGCTACCAACAACAAAAAAGATATACTGAGGAAACCAATAGCGGTTGAACTTGAAAACCAGCAAAAATCGTACGGCCTCAATTTAGCCATTCAGAATGGACCGCTTAAAAGCAGTGGACAGGATGGAGCCCTGCTCGCTGCAGACAGTACTGGTAACATTAGAACTGGGTTATGGAAACATGAGACTACTGTGTAGTGTCATCCTTCAGTGTGCGACAAATCCACATGAACCGTGGTTACACATTCCTTAAAGCTATTAAACACTTCTAAAGACAGTTTACAAATTGTAGGTACTTAATGCAGGGGTGGAACAGAGATAATCTGCCGAGCAAAAGATTGTATGCCTTACTATCTTTACTCTTCCTACAGGGATGAACTTTCAGTATTTTGTGATTGCATTCTGTTTTTGTTTAAGCATTAATCTTAACAGAACTGTAGGAATTGGAAGGGACCTCTGGAGATCAACAGGTCTAACCCCACTGCTGCAGCAGGTTCCCTGCAGTAACTTACAGGTAGGTAAGAAGAACAGTTCCTTCATGTGAAACTAAATTATTCCAAGATATCTAGGTACATTAAGCAATATATTCCCACGTATTTCTCTTAGCAGATGGATGTGAAAGATGTCGAATCAAAAAATAATGAATTTGACTAGTACCTGCAGCACAGATAGGGTGTTTAGGATGGGAAGAAGTGACAGAAGGAATGTGGATGCAACAGGCTTCGAGTATGAAACACAAAGCCAGTTAACTTAGGTTGAAATAATTGTAATAGTTGTTACATGTGTGTTTTTTCCAAAGTGCTGACTTTTGCATGTACTTTGTATGTAACAGGAGTCTGATACGTTTAAAAAAAAAATCGGTACGGGCACAAAAGACAGAAACAGAACAGATGAAACTTTGCAAATTTCTTTTGTTTGCAAGTTTGCTTAACAAACTAACTGTTTAATTAAATTCTGACACAGTCACATTGAACATGTATAAGTCTCATTCTATCTGTAGTGGAAGAGTAGCCGATGAGCTGAAAGGGTCAAATTTGCTCCATTAGCAGTAGAAAAGATTCCCTCAGATTGGACTAAATTAGCACAGCAATCACTTCTTTGGATAGAGTGCTGATGTCTTCTGTTTCTGTATCCCCATACCAGTGACTGGATTATTACTGCATTTTTCAGCCTTCACCTTTCTTCCTCTTGCTTTTCCCTCTCCTGAGTGCAATGCAGGAGAGAATCCTTTTCTTTATTCCTACTCCCTCCTCTGAGAGACACTTCGGGCCTTCTTTTGAAATCCCCCTCGAAGCTGAACATGTTTACAGTTTATCCCATGTAGAGCAGGGCCCAGACCCTGAAGCTGACACTGCCAGAGGTGTGCTGGTTGGCCACGGGGCCACGTGGAGGATCCACCTCCAGCTGGGTGGTTACAATCCCTCGTTCCCCCCCCCTTTCTGACCAGTGACTGAGAGCAGTGGGAGGGAGCAAAGGAGGGGGCTGGCAGGGCTGCTGATGTGCCCTGTGGGAGCAGCTGGCTGCATCTTGTTGAGTGATGCAGAACACAGCTTTTATACTTGTTATGTTTTTTTACCTGTAACTCTGAAGACGCGTCCACAGCACATTTCAGATCTGTATTTAAATGTATAATAAATAGTATTTTCCCCAGCAGCCCAGTGTTGTCCTGATTTATTGGCTTTTAATTAAATATGATTGCATTTAACATCATCTTGATATTTACTTTGTGTCTGAAAACTGTGACAGTTTCTGTCAAAAGGAGATATTTGGTGTTTGAAGTAGGCAGTACAAATAGTTCTGTTAATTGCATCAATTCTAGAGTTTGTTTCCAGTGAAGTCATGTTTATTAAGGTTTGTTGGTTTTTAAAGGCAACTTGTACAGTCTTTCACAAAAAAAGTATATTTTGAAAATTAAAATCATCATAGTTACACTGCAATTCCATTTAAATTAGAGTTTTATAGATAAACTAATAAAAGCAATCTTATTTATTTAAAATGAAATGTTATGAAATAGGATTTTTTTTTCAGTTATGATTATAATTTTCTCTACTTAAACTGGTGTCTTAGCAGTGTAAGCAGGATCGCGTTTTGTGTCATCTTAATGCTGTGACGGATGTGAGGTTGTAGGCAATATTTGGCCTGTTACTTGCTGCACTGACTGATACCCATTTCTCTGAAACCCTTTGTTATTAAATAGCAAAAAATGCTTATATGTGACTCAGTACTCAGCTGGGCTTCATGCACTTGTCTGCTTGATTCCCCAGTTCTAACTCCTCTTGTGCATTTTACTGTTCCGTGTGCCTCTGAATACAGGACTGGCTCTGACATTCTCAGTATTCAGAGGTGTTGCTTTATAATGCAAGGACTCATCCAGGTGCATTTAGTTATTGCTTGCCAGCCCTACTGCACTTCCCTACTAGTTGGTTTGATAGCCTGAACTGTTCTTGTATACAAAGAACTTGGGAAGGACAGTTTTAGTAGGATTTCGAAGGAATTTTTGCTTCTTCTGAGTAGTTCCCATCTATGAATTATCAAAGTGATGCTTGTTCAAGCTTCTTTAGACAACTCACTGTTTATTGAGGAGGGAGGGGAGCACGCACAACCATTTGGGTGGATGTTGGGAATAGTGCTGTGTGTCAGCTGGTGGCAAATATACATTTTGAATGATGAAATCTGAATTCTGGTGGCTTGATCATGATTCCATGCTGAGTGTTTTAGTAACTAATTCGATGAGAACTGAACTGCAGTCAGTACGTGTAAGGCAGTGTTCTGTGCAAAGCTGAAATTTAAATCTGTTGTTTCATAACCAGAGCCAATGTCATCATTGGGGTTTCTTAGTTTATAGCTCAAACATCACATCTCTGTAGATATCTGTAGATATATGGGTATTATATATAATGTAAACAATTCAAGTCATTCCATAGATTATTCCCTATTAGCTGAACAAGGTATGAATGACTTGAATAAGAACAGTTATGTTTTGGAAGCAGCCTGTCCTCTGCTTTTAGCTCCTTTTGCTTAAGTTTGGAAGTAAATATCTGTTCGGTCAGTCCTGAAACTGCCTTCAGTTTTAGTCCTGTTTGTAATATGTCTTCCAAGCTTCAAAGCTTGGCTCATGTATGGGAACTGTTGAATCACGGCCTGAACCACTGATTGATCACCTGAGGTGAGCACTGAGTCAGCTGCAGGGGCACAGGTGAAGGTAATGTACCTGTGTGATTGGAAGGGGTGGAGTGTGGCTCCACCAGACCCCATTTAAGGGCTGACCACCACCAGGGAAGGGCCTCTTGTTGGAGATCCTCCCATGTGCAGTCGTCAGTGAGCCTCTACCACTGTAAAAGGTGAGCCCTCCTTTACTTACCAGTAGTCTGTGTGCTATCTATATAAAACCTTATGGAAATAGACCATCCTCTGTGATATCTCCTCTGGATTCCATCCTTTCGAATTATCTGCCCTACAGCTCAAATGTTGATGAGACTGAAAAATAAACTCTGTGCTGAGTGTGTAACAGTGAAAACAGATGGATAGCCTTGGTACTTCAAGACTACATGCTTCTCTTGTGTTTCACATGAAGAACGTTAAATAAAGGAATTTATGTAACTAGAAGAGGAAGGCAGGTTGTTAAGCTGTGAAAACGTGCAGTGAAGCGTAAGAAAATTGGAAACAAAAAAATTCAAGTTTCCTCATGTTCTTTTCTAATAGCTTGTAAAACAAGCTTATTTTCAGAGGCTTTTAATTAAACTTTCTGTGTAAAGTTACCTAGATCGCTCTAGTGGAGGAACAAAAACACCACAGAAATTCATTTTGCTTGTTGAAATGAGACAAGGAGAAGCTGCAAACATTCAATAATCAGATCTATAAAGGGGAGTAGATAATACAAACTGAAGTGAGAACCACTTTTATTACAACAGCGGTGCTATCTGCAGAAAAGGTGGACACTGCACAAGCAGTAGTTGGTGATAGGAGTCGGAGTCAAAGAGTGTGTTTGTCCACAAATGACAGACAAAAGCTTGCTTTGTAAAGTGGATGGCATCGCTTTGGAGGCAGAGGGGGCAGAAGAAAACTTGAGTGTTAGTAAGAATAAAGAATTGACTTTAATAAGGAATGGACGTGATAAATGATCTTGATTCACAGTCAGATTGACAGTTCTCAAGTTCTGAGAGCTAAATCAGGTAGCTTTATGGATTGTAATACAAATGACGGCAGCATATGTAGGGTAGTACAGCCACACCTGGTCAGAGTGCTGTTAACTGTATTCTCAGGGGAATGCATTTAAAAGTTCTTAGATAATAAAACTCAGCTGCTCACTGCAGCTCTGACTTGTGCTGTATTGCTGCTTTTTCACATCTCTAAGCAAACTGCAGGATCAGTGGATTGTTTTTGCTTGTATATAAGTCACAGTGTTTGTCTGTTTCTAAATCAGTGGGTACCTGTGAGAAATTGTCCTTGTAGTTCAAAACTCACGTACAAAACATGAAGGAAGCTCACAACGTAAACATATTGTGAGGTTTTAATCCCCACTTTCCAAAACTGAAGGACTTGTTGTGTTGCAGGAGGTTGTTTTACTTGTTAGCATTTGCTTTATACCTTCTCTGGTTTCAGGATTGGTTGGGTGGTTGTGTAGGGATATCTGGGCCGATGAAGGAGGATGTGAAAGGCTGATGGCTATGAATGTAAAATGTTTTCTGTATTAACTTTTGAAAGTGATTGGATTAGCTAGATCTGTAAGTGTGACAAACTTTCATTGCCGGAATACAAAGCCTCCAACACCCCTCTGTACAGGCAGACCTCGAATGGCAGTAGCTGTAGGCCTGAAGTGCAGAGGTGAGGAGATTGGCCTGACACTGCTTCACCTGGTGTTCAGCAGCCTGCAATGAGGATGAAAATTGAAGATTAACCAAAATTAAACCCCCAAATACACATTTTTTTAATGTGCAAGCGAAGTGGCTGAACAGAGTGTCCTGAGTTCAGCATTTGAGTGCAGTAGATGGGGCAAGCCTTAGGATTAACAAGATTGAATTGTGAAGGAATTTTGCAGTATTTGCTGGAGCTTCTTGAGAACTTGCAGTTGATATTTGAATGCTGACCCTAGCAAAAATGTAATACACCTCCTTCAATGGGGCATCTCTTAAGCAATAAATAAATAAAAGCCTCAGTAGCAGTAAGGGGGCCCCAGAAGCTGCTTTTGTCCAGAATGAGGAGCTCCTGGGGCTGTGTGCAAAGCAAGGACTCTGCCTGCAGCCTGGGGAGGACAATGCTGGCAACATTCACTGCTTTATTTCACAAGTTCCTGTGGGTTTTCAGTGAGAGCAGCTGGTCTCTGGGCTAGGAGGGCAACTGAAAATGGCAGGAGTCATTATTCTAGACACGCTATTTTTGAAGTGGAAATAATCCAACTGAGTGTACTAGTTGAATGTTTGATCCTTGACATACAACCTTTGTTTTGAGGAAGCTTGCCTAGTGAAAAAAAAATCTGACCAACAATTATGTGAATATTCTTTTCTTTATAAGGAAAAAATCAAGAATGGTATGCTTCAAGTTACGAATTCTTCCACATCTTCCTTGTTTGGATTTAAAGAAAACTTCTGTTTTTGTGGCAGCATTTTACAACCAAATCTGTTTGGGAGTGGGGAGACAAAAATGCAAAGGAAAAGAAAAAGTAAAGGAATGTAAAGAGATTAAATATGAGAGTGGTAACATAGGCAGAAAATGAGAGAGGAAAGGCAGTTCCTACAAAGAATATGTCTAAGGCAGGCTTGCTGAGCTCCAGCTTGGGGGCTGGTGGATGCCAGCAGAGCTGGGCACTATTGATGGCTGCTGCCTCCCTGTGCCCTGGGCCTCTAAAGAGGCTGTGAAACGTGGAACTGCAGAAGTAACAGCATGGGCCTGAAAGGAGCAGGGAGGATACGAGGAGAAGGAGGGATAGAGGAGAAAATGGTATAAATATGTCGTTATGCTGCTAGTGACAAGCTGCTTGTAGCTGTTGCAGACAAAAATAAATGAATGGCAACCCTGTCATCACAAATGTATGCAAAGAGCATAATAATTAAGAAATGATCTGAAGCAACAGTATGACTAATAGCAGAATGGTGAGGAGCTGGTGGACAGCTGTCACAATAGGCAGGTTCAGTCATGGAGAGTGTTGCCATGGATTTCAATAGAGCGCAGACTGACAAAGTTGCCTGCAGTCAAATTAAAATGGAAGAAGTTCCAAAATGAGAGCATACTCGAGATCATCTCCAGAAATAAAAGCCTGCTTCAGCTCTGTTGGTGGCAGTGAAAGCCAAGAGCGGGGCACGGCTGCAGTAGGAAACAGGTAATGCTGCACTGCATTCTTTAATAAATGAAAACTTCTATTATTTCTTCTAATCTGCTTTAGAAAACTATGCTTATGTTGCTGAACATTTATGGAGACCAAATGGGGTGAAAATGCATAGCTGATGGTGGTGACTGTGTTGAAAGAACAGTAGCTGAGAATTTGCTTTATCTCACAGTGTTATTGTGCCATTTGTATCTGTTGTAGTTTCCCTAGGAATAGATAGGAGGCATTACTTTCAGAGTGACCTACATATTGCATTACTCTGATGCTGTCATTGATCTCCCATGTAGTGAGAGAATAACAAACTCCAGGTACTTAAAAGCTCCCATAACTTAACCCAGGCACAGAAAACACAATCTTGCTTGCCCACCCTGACCAATATACTCATTGCATTAAGGAAGCTGAGTTATAGGAGGTACTGTCTGGCTCCTGCGTGTGCGTTTTATGTCTTAAGAACTGAAGCAGAGTATTAAATTAAGGTGATTCACAGTCTGTAAAAATCAGCATTCCCTAAGCATGTATGAAAGCACTGAAGTTAAAGCCGTAGAGACACAGATAACAGCTGGCCTTGGAATTAAAGCTTAAGTTTGCTTCCAACATTAATACTGTGGTACAAAGCCAACAAAATACAGAAATGCCCCTCACATGCTATTCTAGTATTCTTAGATAGGAAGAAAATACAAAGCTTTTCACTGAAAATCACTCAGACATTGTATTTTTGGTATACTGCCCCGGTATTACGGACTCCTAGCATTTATTGTATTACATTTAATTCTGCACTGCATAAGAAGTTAATCAAAGGCTATCAGGCTCTACAGTCCACTCAGCAAAACACTTGGACTTTACGTCACAGCTAAATATATTTGTAAGGCACGGGGGAAGTTAATGCACAAAGTGATCCTTCTGAGCAGTTTATTGTAAGCTGTAAATTGCTTCTGGAGATGAGAGACATTCTTTTCCATTATTGACAATAACATAATAACAGTCAATGATTCTGAAATAGTTCAAAGCTAGGGACATGAATATGCTCATCATAATGCAACTCCTGAAAGAGTGCATTACTGGAATATTTGTCTTTCCAACTCAGAGTAATATGTGGACTCAATAAGAAAAACCTTATCATAAGACGGATGCCATAACAAATTTGTTATGGCTGCAAAATAATCTATTTTTACATAAATGCAGCATTCTTTAAGGTTTGTTGTGCAAAATATATGTAGAAACATAGAATTCTTTGAGTTGGAATGGACTCTTAAAGTTAGCAGGAATAATTTCAGGTAACAGTTTTGCAACCTAAGCTCATGCCTGCAGAAACTATGTATGCATTCACCATACAGTCTGGGGTGAATTGTGATGAATTTACACGTGCTGTGGACTGCAGTGATTTTCCAGGCCCAGCAGTTGTGGTGAATGCTTAATCAGCCATGCTAAAGAGCAACAGGAGACGGAAGTTATTTTGGTCAACTCTGGTTATTCTAGTACTTTTTCTGATCTATTTGGGCATTCTGCAAATGAAAACAAGGGTTATGTGTGTGTGTGAATGTACATGTATGTAAGGCAGATATCCCTTGCTGGTTGATTAAGGAATGCGATTTCCTGTGCAAATTTTCAGCTCACAGGTGAATTAGGAGCTAGAAAATTACTTTATCAGTGATTTTTGCTGCTCATTCAACATGCATATTTTATAATCCCATCCTGTTTTCTGTGATGATTTCCTACACGGGCACACATCCATTTTTTTCCCCTCCAGAAGGCCATATTGCAAGGTGCACATTTTTCCATACAGCAGTATAAAACCCTTTCATGTGTGATATATTGCAAAGGAGTCAGAGGATTCTGCAGCCAATACGCAAATAATTCCTGGAGCACAGCTCTTTATTTTGCCTTTACTGCTCAAACCCTGTCAGGGAATCTTTGTGTGACTTGTGGGTCACCTCAGTGACAAGGGCAGCTCAGGCTCACAGAATTATTTAGCTTTGTCTTTCTGATGTTTAAAGGGGAATTGTCTCTCCAAGGTCAGAGCTAATCCTTAAAAATGTTGCAAAGCTTCAAGTATTCTTGATAACGGAAGGGATAGTTCTGTGCAGAATTTGATTATTTGTTAAATTAAAATATTTTCATTCCTCTCATCTGTAAGCAATTAACAAAATGCAAATCTTACCTAAGCAAATGAGACAGCAGGGAGAGAAACTTAATTTACCTTGGCAAAACTGAATTTTCTCTTGCCTTCAATCCATACACAAGAAAACAAAAATATGATCTCATGCTGTGATTGTTTTGAATTGTATTGCTCCAAGGGAAGAGCTGGCACCGAGGGAGCTGTACTGCAATACGGGGTCAGGAAGTCCATGAATCGAAGTAAAAAACAACACTTAACATACTATTTTCAGAACTTTGCCTCAGGTTTGTTAGTTTATTGATTGGACTATGGATTTTCGTGTTAATTTCCTGTTCATTTTAGTTTTCCTTATAACAGCAATGGCAATCCTAGAATTTATGACCATTGTAAAAGTTGTTTTGAAAGACACCGTATGATGGATTCATTCATTAAAGCTGCTGCAGTTTTACATTGTGTTGTGGAAGTCATGGTGGTAATCATTTGCATTGCAAATATGCAAAGTAGCATAAAATTCCTTGAATATGATTTTGTTCCTCACTGCAATAATAATAAAAAAGAAAATTAATGCCTGTTTTGCATCTAGGCTAATGGCTGGAATATTCTCCAAGCAAATTCATGTTGCGTTCCTCCTGTTTGAGAAAGGAGACCTTTGCATTTCCCAGGACCTTATGGTCCTTGGCCCCTCCTTGTTTTCTGTAAGACATGGCAGTGGGCTGCTCATGTCTTAGAAAGGTTTATCAGACTGATGTCAATCAGGTCCAGCTCCAGACATTTTCTCTATCAGCCGCTACAGTGGAAAAAAATATTTATCAAAAAAGAACGAGCTCTCTGCCCATAAAATTCCTGGAATTTCATGTATAGTTTGTTCCAAAGGAGAAAGAACTTCTTCAGAACACTTTCATGGCTGCCAGAGACCAAGTTCATTTCGGACTTTCAAATGTGCCAGTCTGTATCAAAGTCTCTTCTTTATTTCTTAGGATCATTAGAGAAAAGAATTGTGTTACAGGCAGTTTTAGCCTTTGCTTTTTTTCAAAACTTGGAAGGACGAGTGCCAGATTTTCATTTCAGGTCAGGTAACTGGAACGTTAACAAAATTGTCCTTAAATGTGAATTCTGATGTGCGCTAATTTGCATATTAATGTAAAATCTGGAATGTGGTTTGTATTGCTGGGAGATAGTTTAAAGACTCCTTCAAAATAGTGTAGAGTTGATGACGGATCAAAAGAATAAATGCAGAGAACTAACGTTCATTGACACTGCAAGCAGGATATTCTGGGGTTGATCTCATTATCTAAAAAAACAAAAAAAAAAAAGACAGGGATCTCCTGGAAAGTCCAGCAGTGGGCTACAAAGATGCTAAAGGGCATGGAACACCTCTCGTATGAGGAAAAGCTGGGAGACCTGGGTCTGTTCAACCTTGAAAACTGGACTCAGAGAGGATCTGATCCACATCTATAAATATCTAAAGAGTGGAAGGCAAAGGGACGAGGCTGGACTCTTCTCTGCAGTGTGTGGTGATAGGACAAGGGGAAATGGCCACAAACTGAAGCATAGGACGTTCTGCACAAATGTGTGGGAACTTCTTCACAGTGCAGTGACGGAGCACTGGCACAGGCTGCACGGAGAGGTGGTGGAGTCTCCTTCTCTGGAGACGTTCAAGACCTACCTGGATGCCTACCTGTGCAACCTGGGCTAGGGAGCTGCTTTGGCAGGGGGGTTGGACTCAATGATCTCTACAGATCCCTTCCAACCCCTACAATTCTGTAATTGATCATACTTAAACATGATTTAAAATATGTTGGTATAAAAATCTTGGCTTTGGTTACAAAATTTCTTAATTGCTGAAGCAGGAAGAAGTCCAGAGGGGAAAAAATAAAATAAAATAACCAAGATCTACAATTTCATAGCTCTCATAAAACTGGAAAAGTTAATAAAAATGGGAATATGGAATAGTTTTATAGACTGCTTTTTTCAATGTTGCAAATTGCAAATATAATTTAATGGCAGTTGCAGACTGCAAGTGATGAGATTTTAAAGAAAAGAGTAGATTCTTAGTTCCCAGTAAATCTTTAAAATGTGTAGCAATGACTAGAATTTGACTGAGAATTAAGGTGAGGTTTTATTACGTGTTTAAAACAGATAGATTAAAAAAATAGTGTTTCCATCATAAATGTGTTGTCATTTCAGAGTTCATAATGTAAATTGAACTTATTTCCAAGTATAACCTGTGCAGTATCGCCTGAGTGTTGTCACTCTGAGGACTCAGAGTCCACACAGTGAAGGGAGAAGCAAGCAGTGTGCACGTGCAAGAATGTAAGCTATTTTCATTCCCAAACTAAGCAAAATACACAGATCTCTTCAGCTGCACTAAAGTGATTAGTAGACACACTCACATTTAAGACAAATGCTTCAAGGAGGAGCATTTAAAAGTAGTAGAGGCTCTCTGAAGAGAAAGTTGATTACTTTTGAAACTTAAGTTTCTAGATAATATTCTGATCTCAAATTATGTAGAGCATTTTAAACTATTCCATGATAAAAAATCATCTGCAACACATCCAGAGAGGTCAGAGGCACAAAACATCTATTTTCAAGCATCATATCCCTCAAACTTCAGTATAAGTCCACGGCTGCTGGGCACACGGTGTATGTCCCCGTCTTTATCCCATCAAATTTCATCCCAACCATATTTGGTATCCTGCCAAATGTACCTGAGAAGCCCAGGAGAAGAGCCCTAGTGTTTTTGACTAAGCAGGATACTTGCAGTAACAGGTAGCATCAGGGACAGCACTCTCCTTTGCCAGAAGTGTTTGAGGAGATGACCAGTGTGTGTTCTGTAACCATTTCTGGGGAAATCACATGCAAACATCCAAAACAATTTTTCATTTGAGAGGGGTAAAAAAACAGTCTGTCTTAATCCTTTCCACCTGTTATTCTCCCGTTATAATTTTCTGTATCATAAACCTCTCTTTTTAGAAAAGCAGAATAAAAAGCCATTCATTTGAGGCACACTACTTCCAGAGCAGTAACTACATTCACCTATTTCTCTTTGTATGTGACTTTCTTCTTGACCTACACAGATAGTTTCAGGTTTTTGCACTGAAGCTCTTGATAGACAAGCTTGCCTTATACTCAAGCAGGTTTGTATTCAAAACACCCACACAATTTTACCAGGCAATAATCCCCTAGGGTTGCAGTGATTACCTCCTCTTTGCAGTCTGCACCATTCTATCAGTTAAGTAAGCAACTCTTCATTTTGCATCACACTTACGTAGAGAAATAAGCGGTCACTGCATTAAATGTAATGATGCCAACATTTGCTTGCTTGTTTTTCCACACACATTTACATGAGTAGATAAACAAATGATCATAAATGTAATTTTCATGTTTATGTATTATAAATATCCAGCTGGATGAATTAGAATCCAGCTGTTTCCCAGGGTGATTAAAAAAAGGAATGATTACAACCCACATATAACTGTAAAGGTAAAATAGATGAAAGGTCTAACGGATGTTGATAGTGGCTTTGGTGAGGTTTGGGGTACATTTTTATCCTCCTGATACAAAAGAGAGAAGCAAAATAGGTTGTGTTGTTATTTGTTGTAGGCGTTTGCATGGGCAGGAGGAGGCACAGAGGAAATTAATTCACAGCTCTCAACTCCAATAGAGAGAAACAGACTTCTCAGGTTTAATTTGTTCAGACTTATAAATATAGTTAAATTGTATTCCTTATATCAATTTAATCTCACTCACTTTCTAGAAATAAGGGAACTCTGAAGCAACTTTAAAAAACAGGAGCTTTAAATTCTTGTATTCTGCAAGGTAGGTGATCTGTAGAATTATGTCTATTGGAAAATGTTTATGACAAACTGAAAACACATAGGAAAAGAATAAGAAGAAAGAATAAATTCATGTCCCACATGAATGAAGTGCTTGACACCAGGGTTTCCATAAGCCATCTGAATTTCTGAAGCACTCATTGAAGCTCTTTGAAACTCTGCTGGTGAGTAACAGCAGACCTGTGGCACAAACAATTTCACACCGCATTAAAATCATATTCAAAACAACAGCATGTATTATCAAGAGAGAAAATAGAGCAGTGCAAAATACTTAGAAGAAAAACAGAATCTCAGCAAAAGCTCCTGAAAAATTTCAACCTAAGCTTGCTGAAAATGTCTGTGAACCTTTCAGATAAGCCTGACCTTGATTTGGAATGAAGTTGGGTTGATGGGGAAGTCAAACCTTAACCAAAGCAGGAGACAACAGCAACAAAAAGTTTCTTTACTTCTCTTAGGCAGTGTATCTTACACAATAGTGTTTCTCCTTTACAAAAACTTTTTGACTCTCTTAGCTGTTTCAGCTCCACTTAAAAATGGGTACAGACCCCAGTTGATGGTAAGTTTTTGTTTTTTTCTAGCTATGGACAGAATCAGCCATAATAATGATGATACTGAGGACAAATTAATGCTCCAGCTAAACCTAGAAGTATCTCAACTGCCTGAAAACCTGCAAGTAAATGAGACACAAAGTGTGATTAAGCTTTGCTGCCTAGACAACCACTTGTTTTTCGAGGTTACAGGAAAAATTCTGTACTATTATACATTTAGTTCTTATGAATAATTGCAACCAACAGGTAAATCTGGGGGTCATTATTGTTCAAGGCATTGTAAGTATGATGAGGAACATCAGTTGTGTAACAGAATCCTGTCCCAAAAGGACAGAACCTTTGTCCTGTCAAAGGTAAACAAACAGTGCTCCCCCCACTCCCACTACATACATGTAAAACATCGCACATGTTGACAGTTGTGCCAACAAATGTTTCTGCACAATCCAGTGAAACTTCAACAATTTACCTTTGTCTAGTTAAAATGTGTATGAAATCACAAGAAAGAAGACCAAGTCTGATGTTCTGGAAGGAAATCAAAAGAGGGAGAAAAAGGTCATAAATGTACCATTTGGGGCAAACCATCTGGGCTGGCTTACCAAAGCATATGCTCCACTGGAATCAACAAAAGTGAGCTGACAGATGCGAAACTGCAGAGCTGGGATAACAGTTAGAGCACAGGGTGAGCACTCCTCCACTGAGCTTCTGAGACAGCTCACAAGCCTTCTGGTTTGTTTTAGTGGAAGGTGACTTTAAATCATTCTCTGCAATTATTTCAATTGCATTTTCATGGTTATAGCAAAATATCCACTTCCCCTACACTGTGCATTTCTTTTGCTCTGTCTTTTCCTAATCTGTATTTCAGTACGCGGAATTCTCCAGGCTTAAACATTTAGGATTCACTTGTAGGAAAAAAGGAAAAAAAAAGAGATTTCAATATCAAGATCTATTTTTTACAATTTAAGCTCTAGATAGGCAAGATCCTAAATCAATTTCTGTTGTACAACTCTTTTCGACACTTCTCCTTAAGTCCATTTTGTTGAATTCAGACCCTTGTAATGATGATGAACCACCAATAACAGTCAAATCTGTAGTTTCCAGATGTTAATTTCAGAAAAAAAAAAAAACAAAAAACAGAAAAGGTTCTGGAATGAATGCTTGTTCTGTTTCACAGAACTTTCACAAGACTCCTACACAACAAATTCTTGGTGTGTGTGAAGAAGTCGTCTTCAGCATATGTCATTCAATAGCCTCTAAGAACTGACTCATAATCAGTAACTGTGAGTGAGATTGAAAGATAATGCCATCTATTTTAGCACAGTATCTGTCTAACAGCTTCACTTGTAATAGGAGTGACAGAAACTGGCATGTCCAGAGGAACCATAGAGACTAGACAAGCCCCACTAGGAACAATTAGATGTGAGGGAGAATGACAGCTTCTCATCTCATCACATACTCCTGAAGGAGGCATGAAGATGGCTGCAGGCTTGGAACTAGGTGATGTTTAAGGACTCCTCCAACTCAACTCACTCTATCTTTCCATTGCCAGTTCAGAAAGTGTGGTCAATACAGAGTATTGTCAACAGAAATCTATTTTAAAAGAGCAAACATGAAGCTGATAGCAAGGAGAGACAGACAGAGAAAGTAGCAAGCACCTTCAACATGCACTGTGAGAAAGCTAGTGATGTTTACTCACCAACAATCTAACAGTGTCCTAAATTTTGATACTAACTTTACCTATATGCAATATTTTGTGCAGGGATAAATTAGTCTTTGATAATCCTGTTTATTACAAAGATTAAGCTACAGAGAATATTTAAGTCATGTAAAGTTGAGTGGTTTTGTGAGAAGAAAACGGAGTGAGAGATGAAAGAACATGAGGGATGAACTTTGGTAGATTTGAATGACTATGTAACTAACTTGCACTTCCTTTATTTAAATAATTCATTTAGAGTTTTATGTTTACAGAGATTTTAAGGGTCATAGAGCAATACAGTCTGAATAAAACTGTACTCATGATCCAATTATTGCTGTGGAACACAAAAGGTAGAATTTAAGCCACTAATGGATTAGCTAGATAGGAATATTTTTCTGCTTAGGAAAAAGATTTTTCTTTCCAACCTGCCATCTCATCTTTGATAATTCTTCCTCATGAATTGCAAAGAAGCATTTAATTTAATCTCTGAGAAACAAGCAAGACTCTCAATGCACCTTTTGCTAGTTAACTATTTGAAAGGAAGTGAACTGCTGTCCTGGTCCCTGCTCTTATGAACTCATACACCAAGTATTTGTCAATCAGTTTTCCATGAGAATATGTGAAAGTGTGAGAAAATGTCACTATTAATAATTGCTAGAATTCTGTTCAGAATATCTTTGTTCCTGCAGGCAGTAAACTTGGCCTATTCCTCTGAGACAGAAAAACAAACCCATATTAAAATAAAATGTTTTTAATTTGTGATTCTAAGTGTTATGCATTGAAAAAAAAAAAAAGAAGAAAAAAAAGAAAAAAAAACACATACATTTCAGATATTTTATGAAGAGAACAAAGCATATGAGCCCTTCCCATTATGATAAAAGGTGTTTTGTTTTCTTCGTTTGTTTGCTTTTTATTGGTAAGCCATATGAAAAATTGTCTTCAAAGATGGCTCATGCTCAAAGCCTGGCACTTACACTGCTGTTTGAGGAGATGAACAAGAGTCTCAGTCTCCTGAACTTCCAGGGCAGACCTGGAAATTTACCTTGTGCCTCCTACCCTCCTTCTCTCTGCTTGAGAAACTGTTAGTAGATAATAAAAAGGAGACACTCCCTTCTGCTGTGCTTTCCTTGCCTCTTACCAAGCCAGCAAGCTTTTCTCTTAGAAAAGCAAGCAAACACTCATTCCTAGGAACAATTATTTCAAGGGACAGAGGTTCCCCCTGGGACACCTGCATCCAGCATCTCCATACTGAGAAAAGAAGGTGTTTCCACTACGATTGTGTTTGTGCTTTGTATTTTGAAAGCTCTAGAAGCTGTGTGTTTTGGATCTCATTTCAAGGTGCCTTTCACTTCCACTGAAGTCTTCACAAAGGCCAGATGCTCAGATTCTAGCCCTGCAGGGTCTTATTTGTGGGTATGAGCATTATCAGATCTGGCTGGGAACAAGACTAGCAGTCTGATCTCCCTAATTCAGCTCAAAAATCCCTTTTCCAATCACAGAGCAGAAAAAGGCAGTTTTAGGAAACTCTAGTAAGGAATAGCTTTGTTGTTAGAAAAAAAGAAACAGCCTTAATTCATAATAAGGAGATTACTAATAAAGGCAGGTCATACCTAAATAATATTTGCCTCTTTGTTGGTTACTTTATTTTATTGACTAAATTATATTTACACTAATTTTAAAAGGACAATCTGTCAGAGATCAATCTTTTTATTTATTTTTGCTTTACCAAGGGTCTACAGCCATAGAGTCAGTGACACAGCACAAGGCTGGCTTCCATAGGATCGTAAAATGACCTGTGTTGAAAAAGGACCTCAAAGATCATCTACTTTCTAGTGTTAACAAAGTATATCCTAGTTTGTAAGCTGGAAGTAAACAAAAAAGTCATCAAATATACCAGCCTCTGAAGTACACACTGTATAATGAATGCATTTGAAATGAAACCCATCACTGCTTCAGAAACAGAGATGACTACATCCCTGATTGTCCCAAGCCTTACAAAATATACAAGACAATCACATGTAATTGGTGTAAATTAAACATCCTGAACTGCCTGGAGCCTAAATTGAGAAAAGGGAGAAGACCAAAGACCTATGAATAGAATGCTGAATTTAGATTGTATGCTTCATTTTTAATCTCAGAACTTATTAAAGTTTTCTACTATCTGAGACATGCTTTCATCCAAGCTCTAAACACACAACACTACTTAAGACCAGCTTTAGATATCAGTGGTCCTGTTCATATATGATACATATCCAACACTTGTTTGTGATGTTTATAGCCAGGAGTTAATACTAACATGGTAAGGGTGGAGCATAAGATTAATTCATAAATTTTAAATCATCAGTATTAGACAGAAACACACTGTTATGATGCAGTTTGATAAAAGAAATAATAAAAGAAATAGGGAAACTCTTCTCAGTAACTTTCTCCTATTCTAGTTCCAGTTCTATTGGTTGTTCCATCTAAAGATTGAAAAAAGTATTTTCCTCATTATTCTTTATTACATCCAGCTGGATGTTTAAAACAATTAGCACACACATCTGATGGGATGGAGGCCAGACATAGTGTTCTGAGGAGGTGGGAATAGGAAATAGGAGGCAGTTCCTAAGGATGCTGCAGTTCACTGCAAGCATCTGCCAGAGTGACATTTGTTTCTAATTCACACCCTTCTGATGTAATGATACTGCTGGAAACTTCTTACACTCAGATCACCCAAGAGCTGCTGCTAGAAACATGAAAGCTTGTCATGCAATTGCTGATGCATTCTTTCAGCAACTGGTAATCCAGTGTATGTTCTCTGTATCAATCCTTCTTCCCAGGAGATGCAACAACATTTCCAATGTCTACATATAGATCTACCCCAGTTTATTGTCAATAATGATATTCCACTTTACTACATTTAAGACAGAAAAAAAGACCCAGTAAAAGACCATAAATAAGTGACGATAGCTGTATGATCTAATTGATTTTCATCCAATCCTAACCTACCCAGCAAACGTCTTCCCTTTCCCAGTATATTTTCTGGCATATAAAAATGGCAATTTCTATACTTTTTCAAACTGTTATTTCATAGTGTTTTCAGAGTTTGTTCACTGTTACTGCAGCTTCAGAGATGCTCAAAATTGTATAGAGTGTTCATTATGAAGGAAGAAAGTCTCACCTTTGCTGAAAGTCAGAATAGCTTAGAGGTAATTTTTTAGAGCAGTTGAAGCCCATCTGAGTTGATTTGCATGTTTAATTGCATTTCTTCACACAAGAGTAACAGTCAGTTTGTTTTGGAAAACTAGAACCCTAGACAGCGAAAGCAGTAAGTTGCATGCTCTCCACCAACAGAGTCAGATTTGTGGGATATTTCACTTTCTGCATTGAATGGGCACAGGACTCCATTACCAGGTAGACAATGATTTCTATTCTCAGCATCAGGACCTTGATTAACAGAGCGCACACTGTAATTTTAAAAAGACTCAGAGGAGAGTCAAGAGATTTTTATACTGGAACTTGATTAAATATTATGTCATTTTTATGGATTCCAAATACTATTTAGAGATCACAGATGAGAAGATCAGTTTCAGCTAGAAAGTGATAAGAATGTTTTATGTCATTGTTTTTTGTTAGTCATTAAAGTTTATTAAAGATACTGTAAGCTGCATTACTCCTTCTCTATTTGCAATTTATAGCAAATGTGCCACCAGAATACAGTAATGCATGTTATTTAAAGTAAAACACCTATAAATAGAGGAAATCCATGCAGAAATAAGTACTAATCCTGCTTGTAGCTGGATACATCTCTCAACATTTCTATTAGGCAACATTTGATATCATAGTTGCAAAAATTAGCTTATTTTCTAGAAGATAACTTAAGAAACTCTTACTGTTTCTTCCAATCAATCTGTGGATAATGCAGCTTCAATTTCCACAATCTCTGTAGGATTGCATGGAGCAGAAAACCAAAACTCCAAAACCTTTCTCTGTATTGAAATTTGTGTGCCTTGCTAGGATCCATACAGATTAGGCTTTTTCCCACGTCATCTTCACTATCACGTCCTATATTGTTCTCCACACATGAATCAACCAAACCAGAATAAAATCCGCAACTCTTTCTTCCTTCCCTTCAAAAGATGAAGGTCACAAGTGAGTCTTTTTATACATTGTACTCAGAATGTAACAAGTCTTTCAACTTCTCATGTCCATAGAAAGAAAAAACATACATTTCTGTTTTATCGGCTTGTTTTTTTTATTTTTGTCCTTTTATATACGTATCAGGGTTGTTTTTTTTNGTTTTTTGTTAGTCATTAAAGTTTATTAAAGATACTGTAAGCTGCATTACTCCTTCTCTATTTGCAATTTATAGCAAATGTGCCACCAGAATACAGTAATGCATGTTATTTAAAGTAAAACACCTATAAATAGAGGAAATCCATGCAGAAATAAGTACTAATCCTGCTTGTAGCTGGATACATCTCTCAACATTTCTATTAGGCAACATTTGATATCATAGTTGCAAAAATTAGCTTATTTTCTAGAAGATAACTTAAGAAACTCTTACTGTTTCTTCCAATCAATCTGTGGATAATGCAGCTTCAATTTCCACAATCTCTGTAGGATTGCATGGAGCAGAAAACCAAAACTCCAAAACCTTTCTCTGTATTGAAATTCGTGTGCCTTGCTAGGATCCATACAGATTAGGCTTTTTCCCACGTCATCTTCACTATCACGTCCTATATTGTTCTCCACACATGAATCAACCAAACCAGAATAAAATCCGCAACTCTTTCTTCCTTCCCTTCAAAAGATGAAGGTCACAAGTGAGTCTTTTTATACATTGTACTCAGAATGTAACAAGTCTTTCAACTTCTTGTTGAAAGAAGAACAACTTTTTCAACAAAAGAAAAAACATACATTTCTGTTTTATCGGCTTGTTTGATTAATGTGAGCTCTTTTAAATACGTATCAGGTTTATTTTCTTCCTTTTTTTCCCTATGTTGTTTATTTTTGAGGTATTTTTTGTTTTGTTGAGGTTTAAATAGCCCATTGTTAAATATCCTAATTCCCACACTGGATATTTGTGATTGCATATGTTAACTCCGCTTAAAGTAATTTCTGCCTCACAAATATAGTTTTGGTCTGTATTAGCAGCTTTTTGCTTTTACCATTTAGATGAAGGCAGACTTTGTTATTTTCAGACCCGAAGAGCTGACAAATGAATCTTCACCAGGTTATTCCGGCCAACTATCAGTGTGATAAGGATCTGGTGTTTCTTTAGTGTGCCTTATTTACTAACATCATATCTCCAATCCCACATCAATGCTAGATTCTCCCTGTGGAGTTTTCCAAATGGATAAAAAGCTCAGACAACCTCTAAACTTTAATTCCTCACACAGATACTGAAATCAGAGTTTTATCAAGTCCTGTTTATTTACTTGCTTCTAATATTTGTCACCATCAAACTGTTTCCCATATGAGGACCACTATTCTTTAAGAGTGTTCCCTTTACCCCCTCGTTTTATCTTTCAGTAAGCTCTTCCGGCATGGGTTCAGCTGGGATTACTATCACAGATTTTAGCAAAAAGAAATACAGAAGGATTTTCCCATTGCTATAAGGCAACTGTCTCAGCATATATATACAGAGACGATCATGGGGGAAAATTAACTTGTACGAGCCAATAATGGTAGAGACATAAATTTCAGAGTCTATAGGAACAATTTTAGCTAGTTTTGACACTAGCTTTTTCATACTATTTTGCAACTTGCTTTTTGCAGCAGAAAATGGGGTAGATAAACGGATGTATGTGTTAAAATTATTTAAGCAAGTTGGCAACATAGTTTTTCAGTCTTATAAAGGCAGTAACTCGGCTTCATTAAGTGGTAGAAACACAAGAAAGAAAGGGAAAAAAAGGGTGATTTCACTTCCTGTGATACTGAAATCTACTTTAACCTGAATAACTCAAATCTAATCATTTTCTCTTCAGAAGGTGAGAATATGTCATTATAAACTGATGCAAAACTATTGTTTTTCTAAAGCTTCAAGGCAAGAGAAGATTTACAGTGGTGACATGTTATATATATACCTAGGTACAAGTAACAATGAATTGATACTAGTTGCACACTACCTGTAAAATAAACATTCAGTGAAACAAAGAAAAGAGATTAAATTTACTAAAAGAAAGATGTACAAGACCTAAGGAATTGGTTGTTATCTGAAGACAACATCACAAATAATTGTCCATTAGTAGATAATAGGAATCACTTGTTAAAACCCTTGGAGGATTAGGCTATTTATGAAGTTATAGGAAGCACATGATGCTGTTTTCCTGCAGTGAAGCTAGAAGCAAAGCTCTAGAGAAACTGCTGCTCCCAGGACTCTAGCACAGGAACATGAGATCTGTTTAAGTTACATCAGGTGTCCTGTTTTTAGCTTGGAAGCGTAAAATGAGACAGCTGGTGAGAACAGGAGATAAACATGTTCTGGTTAAACGTGATTCTTGCTGGAGAGCTCACCTCTCAGATCTTTAATTTAGCAAAGCTAAGGATCACGGAAACACACCTTAAAACTGTGAAGACAAGTTGCTTTTAAAAACACAGGTGAGCTGAACTTGAAATATGTTTAAAATTTCAGTTTCTGTATATGATAGGCTACTACAGCTTTCTGAACTTCTGTCTTTGGAACTTGAAGTTGTGTATCTTTTCTGGGGACCTTCAGCTCAACTAAATAGCAGTTTGTTGATGCTTGTCAGTTTTTGTTTCAGGCTCACTGGAAGGAGGATATTGTGCAGAAAGAAATTCTGAGAAAATGACTTTGGTGAGTACTGTGGTATGATTATTTATCAGAAGTCGTGTTGACTGATGTGTTGAGACTAGCTGAGAAAGGAGAGAGAGCACAGATCGTCTTATTTTAATTAAAACTGATTTACTTAAAGGAATTACAGCTTATCAAAAAGTTTATTACTCTCAGCCAATTTTTAAAGTGTGTTGAAAAACAAAGTGGAGGAAGAAAAGTGTTTTTGTTTGTTTGTTTTTTAATGATAATGCAAATCTTATGAGAACAGGTAATTGTAGTGTAAGCTCCTTTGTATCTGTTGTAGTTTTCTATGGAACTAAGTAGGAGACATTACTTTTGGAGTGATCCATGTATCTCAGGGAAATTAGCTTAACTTTCCCTACTCATCATGTATAGCATTGGGAAAACCAGCAGTGATTTTTCAAAGTAAGAGCCTATTATTACAACTTTGTGAAAGACCCAGTGTTAAGTTTTTCACATAAATTTCATAAGATTTTTTTGTTGTCTCAGAATTCACCCTTTTCCTACTATTTGTCTGGAATGCATTGTAGCTCAGAAATGAAGCTACTTAATTTGGATACCCTTTCCCACATTTCTTCAATGCATCCTATGCATCTTCTATGCATAGGGTTTTGATAATCATAGGCATTCACAAACTGAGTATCTGTGATAACATATGTGAAAGATGTTCTGTATGTCATTTAACCTTTTGGAACAAAACACAATAGAAATGGCAAAGAAAATATCTGGTAATATGCAATGAAGTAGTGGGAAGCTCAGAATTTCCTAAACCAACCCTGTTGTACACAGCTAGAAGGAAGATTTTCAGTCACAGATAATAGCCTCATTTATCAATATTCCAGGTTTCTATATTTATCACTATTCAGAAATTGATAGTATCAAGAGCAAGAAGATGCACTTCACCTTCCACTTTATGTAACATAGAATTGTCATAACTTTCACTGCCTATCTTGGTCCTTAAAAAAGAGAATTTTCTTCTTTATTTTTTTTGCTCAGCAGTGAGTTGAAGAGAAGAGAATTAGGTGATAATACCAAAAATTCTTTTAGGTAAGACTACTGCTAACTTAAGTACATTGAACTAGGCATATATCCAGTCAAACAAATGAGGTGAGGCTGAGAGAAATTCTGGGTAGCACCATGTCCTTATTAGAAAAATGTTACAACACATTTTGAAACAAAAAATGATATCCAAAAAAGTACTCTTTTGCTATTGATCTACAATTCTGCAGAACAACTCAATGGAGGAGAAGTTACGATCTGTCTGATCAAAAGCACAGTGCATCCCAGCAAGCTATTACATCTCTTCTGTTTTGGTAGATACCTAACATCAGAACAGCAAATTGTGATGGATATAAATATAGAATGAAGATAATGTGACTAAGGGTAAAGAGCAAAGGTAAAACCATTGATGAATTAAGTTAATGAGCTTTGAGATTTGTAAACTGGAGTGATGTTCATTGAATCATAGAATGTTCCAAGCTTGATCCTATAGGGAGTGTGAACCAATTCTTGGTTCCACAGAGCAGGACAATCCCTTCCCTCTCCTGGCTAGTATTGCTGGGCCTGATGCACCCTTGGGAGTGGTTGGCCCTTCTGGCTGCCAAGGCAGACTGCTGGCTCAAGATTCAAATTGCTGCCAGCTTTAACTCTCATCTCTTTCTGCTGTGCCGTTCTCCAGCCTCTCATCCCCTGGTCTGCACACACAGCCTGGGTCGCTCTGCAGGTGCAGAGTTGAGCTCTTGCTCTTTTTAAATTTCATGAGGTCGGTGATTGTACAGCCCTCTAATTTGTCACCATCTCTCTGCAATCTCTCTCTCCACTCAAGTGAATTCAACAGCTCCTCCTAGTCATTGCAAACTTAGTATGCACTTCAATTCTGTCTGCAGATAATTCATAAAACCATTGAAGGGAACTGGCTAAAAAATGGGGCCCCAGTGAATGTTGGTAGCAACTGGCCACCAACACAACATAACCCTATTTACTACAATCTTTTGAGTCTGATTTGTCAGTCAGTTGCTCACCCACGCTATTATGTACTTGTCTAGCTGCATTATGAATATTTTGTCCAGGAGGGTACTCTAAGATGTTGTAGCTCTTATCCTCACTATACATAGACTGTAATTTAGACCTCATGTCAATACATTCAAGCATCACAAGAAGGGGAGAACTGAGTCTAATAGCAATTTGAAATATTTTTAGTATCTGCTATTACTTAGACTGATGAAGTCTAAAAATATACTTACAGTACATCTTGTAATTGCATGCAAACATTTTAAAAATGGGACCAGAATGTATTTTCAGGATATTTCTCACGCTCTCAGTCTCATTTGTCACTCTTCAGGGGCTTTTATGTTTAGGGTTCCTCAGTATTCCTTCTATAATGGAGCTACAGTTTGTTGTTCTATTCAGATCTTTGCAAGAAATTAAATCACATATTATTTCTGGTGCACATTTCATTCTGTAAGCTACACATATTCAATAATTCATTCAGTGTTAGAGCTTTGAAGTAATGATATAAGGCATATGAAAGCTTTTGACCTTTAAGATTAAAAACTCCAGTGACAGGTAGGTTCAGATTAAATGAAAAACTTGATGAAGATGTCAGTTATATGTCCAAGGACAGAAAGTTCCCAGCGCCAACAGAAAAAATTCTGCAGTTAAGATTCAGACTCAAGAGACCTTTGCTCAATTACAGTACTGAGCAAGCATTCTTGTTTGATCTCTGTGGAAGGCATTTGGGATAATTCTCAGAAGTAATTAGGCTTTGCAGTGCATAGGGTCATGCATTAGTGTCAAGTTAAGAGCTATGATTGCATAATCAATTCACAGCCTGAGCAAGACGTTTAAGGAAAGAATCTGAACAGAGAGGAGTAAAGCACAGAACTTGGACGCTTGTTAAGTGCACCAAGAAGGTGTCTTCTCCTTAGACACCAAAGTATAACAAAGAACAGGTACCCTTCAGGTTTTCAAGATACCTAAAAAAGGCAACTGAGCTGCAAGAAAAGCAGAGGGGGATTGGTCATCAAATGTTTAGCTGTATGATACCAGAGGCATTTATTACAGATATGCCCATTCATGATATATTGGTGCCTGCAGTTCAAATGTCTTGTTTAGTTGAAGTCAGGAAAATCTAAAAGGACAGAATGGATAAACACAGTGCTGGTTCCAAACCTCACAAAGTTAATTGTTTCACAGACTTCAGTTAACATTTGATAAGCAACATATTTGTCAAGATCACCATGTCCTGTTCAGTGCTTCTCACTGAAGTAGCAGTTCCCTAAGGCTGTAGAGAGTAGCAGAGGTGCTGACATCTGGATATACCCAGTAACAACAGAAACGCCACATTGATCATATTAACTTAATCACAGTAAGTGACAAGCAGCAATTGCTTGTACTTAATAGGAGTTTAAAAAAATAGTATATTTGTACTACATGCATGATTTGCATTGTGGCTTAACCTTAATTAAAAATCACATCTCTCATGTTCTTACTTTGGTTAAGTGAATTGGCATCCATTAAAGGTAACTGTGAATTCAGAGCCCATTTCTCCTCCCAGTGTCAATTCCTAATTTATATACTTTTAAGTTTTCTCCTTTGCTGTAAAGAATTTCCTGTCTTACAGGATTTCAAGAACAGCTTCTTAAATGAAGGGAATATTTGTTACTCTTCTTTTCAACCTTTGCTTTTCTTTTATGGGATGATGTAGAAGGGGTCAGCCATCTTCACAGTTGAGCTTTCAATCCTGCTCTGTGTAGTAGAACTGTAAAAATAGGGCACCTTTTTCATAGAAAATAGTTTAGCTATCTTGAATACCCCATTTTCCAATGTGACATGCCTAGCAAAATTCTGTATTAGAGCACTATCCACAGTACTGCTCTTGAAACAAACTGTACCAGTGAGGATGGCCCACTATCACCACTGCTGAAACACACCACCACCTCACTGTGCTCACGTCCATGATTTTGTCTCCTTCATTGTTCAACAAGCATCAGTGAATGTCAATGGATACAATTTCATCCCTATGGATGAATTCAGTGATACACCTTTGCTTCATCTGCATTTCCATGTCAGATGCCATTTTGTTGGACTACCCCTCTGCTACCATCTGTCACATGGCAACAACATGTAATGGAAATACGGTGGGAGGGTTCAACTTCTACTGCCGTACCACCAACATCCACCTCTGATATTGTCAGCTGACACCACAGAATCTAAGGGGAAAACAACTGCCTCTTGCAACTTCTAAGCATTAAAGTTACATGGGAACTGTAACTTTGTCAAGTTTTTAGCATAGTTAATACTTTATATCTTCTGAGACTTCAGAAGTGTTTTGTTTTCCTAACTTTTCTCATTGGTGAATGGAAGACTGGAATAAAAAAAAAGTTTCCTAACATCATTAATGGAAATGTTTTTAAGTTTGAATCTCTAAAGCTCTTTGGAATTTTTTACCAGATTTTATCAAGTATTTGGGGTTAGACAAGATGACCTCCAGAAGTCCCTTCTGATTTGAACTGTTCTTTAATTCTCTCATTAAAACAACTAAGAGTTTAAATAGGGAAAAAAGCAGTATAGTAATAAATTAATATTAAAAAACAAGCAAGAAACCATAAAACCATACTGGAGTAGGAAAGCTCACCTGTGCATTATGTTTACTTTCCCACTAATGGTAGAAAGATATATTTGCCATGGAAGTTTTTTTTTTTTTTTTCTTTTTTAAACCAGAATTTAAATCTCTTTGAAAGAGCCCTTGGTCTGAACTTAATATGCATATGTTAACAGTTATTATGATAATATGCAGTTTTGATAGGAATTTACAGGACACAGACTTCAGCTCCAGTAAAGAATTTGCTTATGAACTATTACTGGGTTAAGTGTTAGATTACTTTATCTGTGAATTTCTTTTCAGTTGCCCAGATTTAATTTCCTCTGTTTTTAAATTAATAAATACAATAGTGTGTTCCTATACCTCTTTTCAGTGTTAAATAATAATTACAGATTTTTGATTCAGAAATCTGTTTTCAGTATATTATAAACTTCAGATTCATGCTATATATTCATTGGCTGCACTTGAATATTATCTCAATCTTAAAAATGCTTTACTGTCAGAAACTATGGCTCATCAAGTATAAAATGAGATCATGCTTCTAGATCCAACATGATAACATAAAATTTCAGAATTTGAAAAGTGGATACTTTAAAATGTAAAAATAGGTGGATTGTAATTATGATAGAAGTTCCAGGTAACTGAAAGACAGGGTTTTTCTTTGCTACTCACGTAGTATGTAATAGTATGCATTGTGTTTGCACATCATGGAAATACTGAACGTGAAGTGGAATATTAGAAAAAAAGAGCAATGAGTCAGATCTCAGCTATTCCAAAGGTTTTGTTTTCTAACTATGTGAATGTATTTATAAGCATACCTATGCAGTCTTAATTCTTCACTAGCATAAAGATATTTCAGAGAAAAGAGAGCAGAAGTCCAAAGTTTTTTTTCTCTTGTATTCTGGCAAGAGAAGAAAACATCTCTTCCTAAACAAGAATGACTGTTTCATTATGCTGAAGATGCAAATATTAGATTATAAAGGCTGCAATCAATATTTTTATGTTACGAGATACAAAAGCACAGTTCAGTTCATTGTAGGTAAATTTTTTGTCTGTATCTGTGTGCCTTTAGCATACGTTCTTCTTGGAGTATGAGTTTATTTCAAAGGCAGCAGGAACTGGGAAAGCAGAAATGTTGCTGATGGGTGGACTCTTGGATCGCTGCCTGTTCTGTGAATCTGAGCAATGTGTCAGTTTGATATAAACACTTACAAATTCATACCTGGAAAATGGAATAGTGTTTCATTGTAAGCTACTCTATACTGAAATTAAATATTGATGTTTTCATACTCATGGTTAGTATGAGTATATTGGAGAACTGAGTGCTATTCTTTATACCAGGTAAATGACAGTTTTCAGGTTAAGAAAAGGTTTGGCTGGATGATACTTTTTTAAACTGGATTTCATTGCTGGATTTTGGGCAGGGAAGAAGAAAGAAATCAATAGCAATCCAGTGATGAGAAGGTTATAATGGAAAATTTGATACCTGGACTGCTATGGCAATTAACTATGGAATAGTTGATATCTTTCTTATATTAACAATGAGGAGAGGCCCATCACATCTTCTGCTTCCCTGTTCTCCTGCCATCTCTAAAGGAAAGGGTGATATACCTGCGGTTGTGATGTTTTGTGACTATTGTTGACACAGACATTCTTCAACTTGGAGGCTGATGCTATCCTTATATTTTGTATTCACACTCTATGAAGAGTCTGTACCTGCATGTACTATTATTCTTACTTTTAACCGGAGACTGGAAACTTTCTAAAGTCTGTCAGACTAAAAAGTCTATCTGCTTTTGATTTACCTTTTAATTTCTTCTGTATTATGGAAGTGCTATTAGCTTCTTTTTATTACCCAATGCTCCCCTTGGTTACTCATAGGTAATGAGCTATTCTTGTCCCCATTATGAGCCCCAACAGCTTTAATCATTCTAAAATGTAGGCCTTTAATCCAGAAATTGTATCAGTTTTAAGATTTTAATTGTCAAATAGGGGGAAAAAATCATTGAAATGCTAGATTTTTTTTGGTAAGGCAAAAAGTAAAACATCAAAATTACTGAATTAAATGAATAAAGCGGAATGTTCTTCTTGCACCAAATTATCAACCAATTCCTTCTTTCTTATTTAAATGCTTTGCATACTAATGAAAAAAAACACTAAGATTTTTTATTATATTAATCAACCTTAGTTGGCATTGTCATGAGAAATTGTATTTTCCAACATTTCTAAGTTCATAAATTGTTCTATGGTCGCAGTTTGTGATTGACAGATAGTGACTGTGACTTGCTTTGGAAGAAATGTAGCTCAGAGACTGATGCTGAGTAGTTATAAGGCTGGATGATTTTAAGTATTCTGTCCACATGTGAATAGCGCAGTGTCATTGTAATTTTGTGTTTCCTATTATTTAAAATAAAATCAAATATGTGAGGAAAGGGCTGCTTCAAAAGTAATCCAGCCTGTTTTATTACGTCAGCTCATGATATCAAAGGCGTTGGATGTTGGCAGTATGGCGGTAGAGGTTGAACCCTCCCACCAGTATTCTGTTGTGTTGTTGCTGTGTGACAGATGGCAGCAGAGGGGCAGTCTGACAAAATGGCACTTGACAAGGAAGTGCATGTGAAACAGAATTGTGTCACTGAATTCCTGCATGGAGGGAAAAAATGGGAGCAATTGACATTCAGTGATGCTTGCTGAATGTTAATGGAGACTGAAAAGTCAGTGTCAAACAGTGAGGTGGTGTTGAGGGCAGCAGAGATAGTGATGTGTCCTCTTTGTATCTGTTGCAGTTTCCAGAGAAATAAAAGGCATTACTTTCAGAGCAACTTATGTATACGAACAACTATATAATTTTTGTATTTGTTATATATTATTTGTACATAATTGCTGCTGCTAAGTGTAATTGATGACAGGGAAAGGGAATGCTAATGTTGTTATTCTGCTTATAGAAAAGCATATCACAACCAGCTGCTGACGGTTAAATTCTATTGGGCTGAAATTTAACCTAAGATTTTTATTATTTTTTATTTTTTTTGTATCATATTTACAATTTTTCATTCTACCAATAGCTGTGATGGTACTTAGAAGCTTTTGATTCAGTGCCATTCACAAGGTTCCTTTAGTAGCACAGCCTTTTTCAAGTCAGTATAATATGAAAATAAATTGTGATTAATAAATACTTTTATAATGAATACTTTTATAAATCTAGCCTTTCTGTTACACATTTAGCATGTTTGTTCTCCAGAAAACATAGAAGATGACTCATCCTTTACGCCTAGTCCTTTATGCTGTAGTTCTTTACATTGCAAAACACACCTATAACAGATTTCATATTAAAGAGATTATAACAGAGGTCCTGTGTTATCTGGCAAATGAATCATAGACCTAAAAAATAATACTGTTATTACTTTTACTAGAAAATCCATTTAATCCATGTGTTTCTGTTTTTCCACCAATAGAAGGAATACTTACTTATCTCTCACAGACAGATACAAAGCTTAATCAATACATGCAGTATTCTACTAGTGTTAGTTCTTGTTTGGATCACTAAAACCTCAACAGTTTTTCCAAAAACATAGAATACAGGCTTGATATTTGTGACCTGAAATAGTTTAGAAAAAAGTATATTTAAAGCATCAATTTAAAATATACGGCTTTTATGTCAGATGGATACTTTTCACTCACAGAAGTAGTAACCCATCTTTTATGTACAGAACTTGCAAGAGAGTAAGATAACAATATCTAAATATGTACTAATACTAAACTCTGTCCTGTCAATAAAATGTTAGAGAGGCAGATTAATTCTTACTTTTAATTACCTTATGATTTCACTGAGGTTTCATCTTTTTTTTTTCTCTGCTTTTGCACCTCATTAGTCATGATCAAAGTGTATTCCTCTTAACAGTCCCTTAATGTGATGCTTTGATCACATTTCTCTGACTAACTTGAAAGTCTGTTAGCTGAATTACAACTGGTGCATTTGAAATTTTTGGATTCATTTTCCTGAGGCCATTTTACTCTGTTACGTACCCAACAAAAGTTGGATATGTAACAGCTTCCTGGGAACCCTGTTGCTCTGGACTTCTGCAAGGAGAAAGAAAGAAACACATTTGGTAAAAAATGAATTGTGCATCTCCAGAACATGATTTCACCCTTTACGGACCAAACTTTTCTTGAGTTATTTCTATTGACTAGTAAAGTTGTTCATGACTATCAGTATTTGAAATTAGGAAATCTATTTTAATTCCTAGAAATAACTAGAATAACTTTGTTTTGCATTATGTGAATTTACACAGAATCACAGATTCCCAGAATTGCAGGAGCTGGAAGGGATCTCTGATGAACATTTAGTCCAAGTACCTGTTAAAGAAGATTCCCTGTTGTAGGTTGCACAGGGAAGGAGAATCCACAACAGTTTTTGGCAGCCTGTTTCAATGCTCTGTATCCTTCAAAGTAAAGTATTTCCTCCTGTGTGCTTCAAATGTCCAGTTCCCACTGCTCCTTGTCCTGTTGCTTTGTGGCCCTCTGGTGGGCTTTCTTCAGAAGTTCCTTTTCTTCTTGAATGGAGGAGACCAGAATTTGAAAACAGTACTCCAGATCTGGCCTCACCAGGGCAGAGTAGAGGGGTAGGAGAACCTCTCTTGTCATGCTGGCCACACTGTTTTTAACGCACTCCAATGTATCACTGTCCTTCTTGGCTGCAAGGACACACTGCTGGCTCATGGGCCACCAGGATGCCCAGATCCTTCTCTTCAGAAATCCTTTCCACCAGGTCAGCCCTAACCTGTACTGATACATGCNTCAATGCTGGCCACACTGTTTTTAACGCACTCCAATGTATCACTGTCCTTCTTGGCTGCAAGGACACACTGCTGGCTCATGGGCCACCAGGATGCCCAGATCCTTCTCTTCAGAAATCCTTTCCACCAGGTCAGCCCTAACCTGTACTGATACATGCAGTTATTCCTCCCCAGGTGCAGGATTCTGCATTTCTCCTTGTTGAACCATGCTGAATTTGATCGTTGCTCACAAGCAGCAATTCTAATAATTCTTAGTTATGGGTAGCAATCAACAAGAAAATGTCCATGAACTACAAGAGCATCTCTCTATGGTCACTAGAATAATCAACACAGACATCTTTCTTTTTTTCATCCTGAACTTCTATACATAGCTGAAATTGCTAAAATATACTATCTTTATGCTTCCTTTCTTGAAGGCTACATTAAAACCATCTGCAAACTTTTGGGCAGAAATCTTTTCTCCAAAGGAATATATAGACCCCAAAATTTATCCACACACATGTACTCCATCAGTTATTTCATGTAAGTATCTCCACTGACAGTTTGTATCTGCCTCTGGCATTTTTTGACAAGGGGTCTGTTGCACTGTCAATGGGAATAGTCAGTTATGTGACCTTGCTGTATCTGTGATATACTCAGGAATTGGTCACTGCTTCAAACAATGGAATAATGAAGTTTGTCAAGCAGACAGGAACCTCAGCAGGAAAAACAGTGTGAAATTCCTCAATAATTTGAGATTGGTTTATACTCCATTGTGGTAGATCAGTGGAAAATAAGAATTTTTACTTGTTTCTTTGCTTACTTGGAGCTGTACTGTTCACCTTGTTGCTGTCAGTACTGAATATTGAGTATTAGGTAAATTAAAGCATAGTAGTTGTTGATTTACAAAACTGTAAACATGAGAATCTTTGTACTGCATCAGATTAAATTCCATGCTATATAATGGTGAGCACTCAGTTCAGGATAAAACTTGTGATGCTACTCCATGCAAAACTATGCCCTTGTTCCTTTCAGCAGTATATGTCCTATACAGATAGTATATGAGATCAGTCAAATCAAAACTGGATGTGACAGCTTTTGAAGTTCAATTCACAAAGTGACTGATTTTCCATAATTCCAGACAATGTTTTAAAAAATCAAATAGAAAGTAGCTAAGTTATGAGGTATGCACATAAAGTATATAAGTGGTCTTCCAAGATTCTGCTCTATTGGCATTTAAGCAAGCATTTTCCTGCCACATCAGGAACGTGCTCCTTATCCTGTTGTTTTGTACCTGTTGTTTTGTACCCAGTTCTCCCATCAGGGTAGTTTTTGCATCTCTTTCCGACTCAGTGAATGTGGATTTACTGTTAATTTATGTAGCTGCCCAGACACCCACAATTATCACTTTCATTTTCTGCAAGTTGCTTAGTCACATCTAATCATTGTAAAAGGTAGAGAAAATCCTTTTGAAATATCATCAAGTTTTCAAAAATGCATCCTGACAATTTTAGTTGGCTTTACAGTGTATTTTCCTTTCCCTGGCAATGAATTCTAACACTTATTGCCATACAAACCCCAGCTGCCTCTTATTCACCTGATATATGTTCTCCATAAATGTGCTACTGAGCCTTTAACATTTTACTAAAGCAGACGATGGTGTTCTCCAGAGCTATAGAATCTAATCTCTGTTGAAGGAAATTAAATTCTGCTTATGTAAACTCTTTCATTCCAAACACTGAGACTTGCCCCTGACTACAGCTTTTTTAAGTCTTGTTTCCTAACCAAAGGCCAAACTTTGGCTCTTAAAAAATCTGATTTTATTTTGCATTCAAAGTTAATTTAATTCCAGAGTACCTTAGACTTTGTCAGTGTCATTTTAACACATATCAAGAGGAACTGATAGAATGTCATGGGTTTGAGAACAGGATACAAAATAGCTTATTTAAAAACTATTTCATGGGTTTATTGGATGATACTCGATACTTCTGAAGGAAAGGTAGAATCTCCAAAGATAAATCTGAGTGCTTTTGTCCTCTTGCTGCTGATCTAGCCAAGGTGCACAAGCAGATGTGTTCCCTTTCTTGGCATACCATCTTTGGGTGACAAAAATAACACATACTCTGAGAAGGCAGAAGTCAGTGCAAGAGCAGACTGTCACAAAGCAGAAAAGTTGAAGTTTTACAGTACAGAGACAGGAGAACTGCTGCAACAGCTTATGACATGCTGAGTGCTGCTCAGACTGGCTGGAATAGAGTTCAGAGCAGGATGTAGAGAAGCTGTGAGATGCAGAAACTTCGCAGAAGGAACTGTCAACTGCTAATGGGTCAGTAGCTGCAGTAGAACCATAGCTGGATGCTAATAGATTCACTTTTTATAGAAGGAAGTTGAGGTAAGATAGAGGAAAACTTCAAAGCTTGTGGGAAACAGGGCTTAGAATTTCTCCAGGCTTTTAAAGAAATAATAAAAATAATGCTTTGGGCAGCCATTTAACCTAGATGAAGAGATGAAATTGCTAACTTACAAGCCTTTATGATTAGGTCTGCTGCAGTTTGAACATTTTCTTGTGGAATTTCTGCCACAGGAATCTGTGTGTATGTTTATATGTGTTTAGGGAGAATAAGTGCTACCAACCAAGACAAAACAGAAGCTGATGCTGAAATCGGACCTTTAAAATGAGTGGACTCGACTTACTTTCAAGCTGTCTTCACCCTGTACTGAACTTTCCCTGAAGAACACATGAGAAAGGGATTTTAGTCCGAATTGTCATTGAATCTTTGTACCAAGGATGCGTACAACTACTCTCTCTGCCTTGTATCCAAGTGATTCTCTAACAGCAGCTATGGGCTGAATTAAGTCAACACTTTCCAGCTCTATTGAACACTTCAAATAGTTTGGGCTATGCCTTGGGAAAGCTATTGTCTGGCTCAGGTCATTCTCCTAGGCTTAAATCTTACCCCAAATGAACCTCACGGTGAAGAGGCTGTTTCTTGGACAAACTTCTCCCTGTAACCTAATTGAGCTTTTGAAATTGAACTTATAAATTAAAAACTTTTCTGAATAAGCATAATTTTGACTTTGCTTAGACACAATCTAAGTGAAAGAATAACAATTTGAAATTAAGTAATAATTACAAAGATTTACATTTGATTTTGGATAGCTTTGATTTGAACTTGCACTGTATCTCCATGCATTTAAAATATAGAAAATTATTAACTTAATGTCCTAGTTCATCACTACTTGCTAAGATATTCAGCTGCATAGACAGACAGCATTAGTGGCATCATGCTTTTTGACAATAGTATTATAAAGTGTTAAATAAGAGAGAGAACTGGATGTTTACATACTTGTTTAGGTGTGAGATATTTCAGTAAGATATTTAATGAAATCAGCAAGAGAAATGACCGTTTTCAATTAAGAAACTGAAGCTGAGGTGAAGTAGTCTGAAGAGATAATGAAATTACATAAAAGACATCCCACAAAATTCAGTGGGCTCAGGTGTGTTATGTATTGAACTTGCTGTTGTTAATGCAGAAAATATGAGCATTTATAAATACATTAAAGTTTCACCAGCTTACTTACAAGTGAAAAAATAAAAGTAGCTTACTGATTTACAGATACTTCAGTGTTCTGAAAACGGGAAATTCGAGTAGCTGGGTGATAGAGCAGTTTCTCTTGTAGCTAACACATCAAGAGTTTTGTTTCCCAAGGTAGCTTAATTGCCTTGTTAAAGAGTCTGTTATGTTTTGAAGCAGGACCAAGTCTCACAAAATCTGGCAAGAGTTAAGAATATATATTCTTGTCTAACTTAGTCCTTGAAAATGATCTGAGGACTGTTAGGCTTACTGGGTTTTTATGTGCCAAAGGGAAAGCCAAAATATATGCAGAGAGGAGGTTAGAATGTTTCTCTCAGTGCACACTCGTCCATAAGCCACCCCCCAGGCCATCGTATCTCCAGCACAAGCAACTGCCAACAGGCATTTTAATGCATCCAGGAGGTCATATAAGGTTGCTGACTTACTGAGGTTATGTGACAAGAATCCTTGCCAACAGATAACAGAAAGGCTGCACTGACTCTAAGCATACGTCCACCATAGGCCCTTCAGAGTGTGTGGACCCAAGGGGAGGTGCACCACTGCTTGCAGTGTAACACCATCCACCCTCAGTGCCCACAGGCTCCCCACGTCAGCTGCAGCTAGAAATGGGAAGCCACTTTGCTCCACTGTGACTATGCTGCATGGCTGCGACTGTGGGAAGCAGGGCAGGTGGAAAATGTTCAAGTCTCCCACTTACACATAGCATGAGAGTTAAGAGGGTTGATTACACTGACATGTTTTGGCTTGGTTACAGTAAATCATAACTTCAATCACTGAGAAAGTAGAAAAGGCTCCATTAGGGGAGAAAAAGTGGGGCTGCATGTTTTGATTGGGCATTCAAAGATCTCATCTGCCTTGAGCTGTAAGAAGGACTGTAAATATCTGCTTTTCTTAATGCACAGAGAATATATACTGGGAATCTGCTACACAGCAGAGTAAACGTACTCTTGGATCTTCTGCTGGGAATCTTGGTGATGTGGATGTAGTTCTATGTTAATTGATATAATATGAATAAGAATATGAATATAATATGAATAATGGATATAATATGAATATAATATGAATAAGGACTTTCATTTCATGATAGTACTGACTCCAAGATATTAATTTATCACTCTAAGATTTTTTCTAAATTTTGTTTTTACCAGGTTATAGTAGATTGGCAGTGCTCAACAGATACCAGCTGACTCATACATCATTGCTCCTTTATTAGTGATCTTAAAATCGAAAAAATTTATGAGAGAGCTCTAACTGGAAGACCCATGGACCCAGGTGAGGTGTTTATTTGTGCCATACTTAGGATTTGTATTAGTAGAAGTGAATTTTTGTAGAACTGGGAACTTCGCATACAAGAAAATGGTGGTTAGGGAAATAAAACCTCAACAGATAGCTATAACCATATGGCTGAATTAATTAATTCAGTGTTGTATGGCTGTTTTATACCAGCTAGACCATTAGCTAGGCTTTTGCAGGATATCTTGTGCTTGCCACATTAAAAGATAAACAAGTTATACTGATGTAATTTTTTCCTTTAATAATTCATGTCATTAAAACTACTGTAATCTTATTTATTTATTCTAGTTAGAATAAAATATTTATTAACTACTTTTTCCCTCCTAGAGTATGTGGCTATTAAATTCTATGCATACTGCTATATAACTTTCAGTCCTATAAATGTAATGAAAATTTTAGTATGTTTTACATTTCTACAATTTCTCAGAGTAAAAGGTGACTTTCCCCTGTCACAAACAATCTATTTCTGTAGCTGAAACTATATGAAGACAATGTAAATGGTAAGGAATTACATTTAGTTATTTATTACACATTTCATGAGTTTTCTGGAACCTTAAACCTACATGGAACTATATACATGCTCTAAGTATTCCCTAAGGAAACAGGTATGCTTAAGTTTCAAACAGATCTTATATCTTACTTATAGCTTTACTATCTTATCTTACTTATAGTTTCTTTTTTAATCACTACATCATTGTATTTGCACATATATTTTTGATGTATTTTTGACTTATCATGTCTGTTACTAACACAGAATTTCAACTGTTCACTGGGAAATGGTCTGAAGATAGAGCCAAATATTGGCATACAAACGTACATACTGTGTAATGACCATATTTTAATAGCTAGTATGTTAATTTCCAGAGCACTTAACTGACTGATAAGATTTTCCTTCAGTGTGGAAACTTTGCCCCAAATCAAATATATTGCTTGCACCTAACTCTGCCAGGAATGCCTTTCATTCTCCATATTTCTGCTTGCAGAGGATCATTTGTTATCTGTTTTCAAAGTACGGCTACAGACAACAGAGAGCTAGGAGAAGAGTATATCTTCTCCCCAGTCTTTCAGCCCTGGCTCTTACCCTTCAATCAAAAGAGCAGGCAGAAAATGTGTTAATATTAGGACTCAAATTTCTCCTTTTGTGGGAGCAGAAGTATTAGTTTCAGAAGAATGCTACAACAATTAAACTGAATAATCCTGTAAAACTAATAATGGACAAGATGCAGGGGAGCAAATAAACCTTTTAGCGCACTCGTCTAGTGTTAGGGGACTCTCGTGGATATCTTAATGTCCAGCTTTTACAATCAGCTAGCTTGGACAGCTCAGTATCTATTGTGAATTGTGCTTGCTGCATACCAGACTTGTATGTACCATGTGCTGTAGAGGGAGCTTGATAAAATTCATGTACCCCAGTGCATACAAACTTCTTATAAAATACAGAAGAAGTTTAGTCACTTGAAGGGGGGCTAAAGAGAGAAGAGGATTTGCCCACTGCTCTCAGAAGGAAACCACTTAAGTATCTAAATTAAATGTTCAAAGTATGGAGGTATTTTATGTAGGGTGCTCCAAAAGTAATCCCTCTTATTTATTTCTGTGGAAAGTTCAACACATACAAAGAACACAATCATTCGTTTTCTCTTGAAAGAAAAAAATCATGGAACTGTCCTAATTTATTTCAGTTAGCAGCCTTCACCACTTTCAGCACAACACTTCCTAAGCATTGGACAATTAAAATTAAAAGGAAGTGTTAAATACATGCCATATATTAATATAGCTGATGTGGCATCGGGAAATATAAAGGACCATCTCCGAATTGTTAGTTATTTTGCTGATTTGTGTTTTTACTGGCCCTAAAAGCTATCTGCTGATGACCACGCCTGGCAGAAGTTACCAGGACAGAGACATCGGACTTAATTTAGTCCTACTGTCCTAAAAAATCCCACTGACCTGTCATCTAATCCTCTAAATGCCCTTTATATTATAGTTCAGTAGTTACAATAGTTACAGCTACTCCATTTAACTTTCACAAACTATTCTGCATTCAGAAACCACAACTGAAAGGTCTGTTCCTCAAGGTGAAAAACGCTGCAGCTTAATGACACAAGATTCTCATCTATGCTTAATGAATCTTTTGTTTTCCTGCCTTTGGCACAGTTTCAGCAGAAAGCACAGTAAAACTCCGCAGTCAGAGAATTTGGGTGTTCTTTCAGGACAGAGGAGACATGGTTTTAAATCTCTTCAGGCTGGATGGAAATGTGAGCTTCCAACTTACTGAGTATGTGCTTCCAGTACTAGCTGACTGTACAAACCAAACATTTAAAAGTAACTCTTTGCATTTCAAAAAATTTGTTCTAATAAGCTCGTAGGTTGCAGCATCTAGATCTGGGCAGGGTAGGTTTACTTCTCTACCACTCTGTGCCGCACAAAAGAATAGCTTTTAGAACAATCTGGCCATTCCTAAGCAACTGCCTTCTTGTCAAATTAACTATCATGGCTCTGTATCCTAGCCATGTGAGTTTTGTGGATATCTAAGGGTAGCACTCTGTACTATTTCTTTTTTTGTTTTAGTTTCAGCACAAGTTGAAAACCTCATTTGAAAAACCAAAACATTTATGATATAATTGCATGGCATGGATCAAGGTTATTTGAACCACACAAATAACTCGTGTTCAACTAACACTGAAACTAGTATTATAGTTGTTCAGCATTTTGATGGAAATTAAGACCAAGCCAGCACAGGATAATTGTAATTTCAGCATTCCTTTTGGCCTAGGTAGTCGTTTTCATATGAAGCCAAACAAACAGATTCCTAAGATTGAATAAACTGAATTTAATCCTAAAATGGTGTTTATGTTCAACAGTTCTACTTAATTATGACTCTAATATTGTAAAAATTTTAATAAAATTATATTCACTGCCTTCACTTTTTTATCACTGTTTTTTATCTTTATTTAGATAATAGGCAATATTCACATCAGTTTGCACTCAGACATTTAGTACACATATGAGGATTTTGCTACTCAAATCCCTGACCTTTACTTCTCTCTAAGTGCAGAACAGGGGAAACCTGTTTTACTTTATCTAAATGTTAAAATGATAAGAAAAAGGCACTCTGGCTCTGGTACTGTCCATATAGCAAGTTGTTTAGGTATCAAGAAGTTCAAAAACTCCAAACTTTTCATTTTTCAAATTGTCTTCTGAGATGCTACCAGATACATCAACAAGATCTCTACCAGAAAATTGGTGTCTTTTTGTAAATTTAGACTACTTCACCAAGACATTTAGAATTTGCTGAATCCACAGCTTCAGGTAGAAAAAATCAATCTTGTTTGTTGATATTTCTAATCATGTAAATTTACTACTAAATCAGCTCCGTGCTTAGTCATCCCTACGTTAATTTGCACTACCTAACTGCTTGGAAACATACACTACTCATATAAAAAAATTCTATTTTGGTTTCATTTTTGTGTTCCCTACATGTATTTTCTGAATGTTTTAAAAAAATATTTCATAAAGTCTCCTTTACATGTCAGAATAAACCCAATGATTCTGCTTTTCAGAATTCCGAAACTGTAATGCTGGCAAACACAAGTTTATAACCCACAAATCCGGTCGGTCCTGTCATCAGTGGAACCTTTGAAAGCAAAACTAGAAAAAAGCTGGAGAAACGAACAGCTTCAGATTTTGGCTTTGTGTCAAGAGCATTAAAAAAGAGGCAAGTGTTCCATATAGTATTTTGCAAGTACATTGCTCCTCCTCTTGTTATCTTGCTTGTATAATGTTAAGCGTAAACAAAAAACAAGAAATGAGATGTAGATAAATAAGTCAATTTAAAAAATAAGGTTTTATAAGATTGCTATGGGGTGTCGCAAAAAAAAGCCTGAAATAAATGAAGCTCACACCTTGGTATACTCTTTTGAACTGTTCTGTGAGGTATATGTCAAATTTATTCAGATTGTCATGAAAATTCCAAGTTTATGCACAAATATAACAGAAGATATAACCACATACTATTTCTGACTGTTATACTTTAGAGATGCAGAGATAAAAATAGATTTTTCAGTCCTGATAATTAGTTCAAATATCCTGAATACAGATACCAATAATAATTTCACAATCTAATTATAAATATCCAAGAGAAAGAGGATCGCATGAATGTTCACAGTATAAGGTATGGGAAGATACGCTCACTGTAAAAAGCAGTTCTACCTTTTCTTTCTTTTTATTCTGTACTGTTGTTTAACTTCAACTTGCGTGTCTTCACAGCCAAATTTTTAGGAATATAAATCCAATTTACTACTGTCTGTATTTTATAGTGGCTATATTTCTGAATATTACCCTCAGGACAGATTTGGATGAATTATTTGCTCTTTAACCATGAGAAAAACCAAACCACAAACATTTGACAGAAAACTCCTTTCTTCCCTTGATATACATTCAGATGAAACAGGAAAGTCCTGTGGATTGTGTTCTACAGAGGGCACAAAAATATTGCTAGGAGTTTCTTCTGATTTTAAACTCTAAGCTATATCATTTTGAAAGAGACAGAGAAAGAGAGGAAGGGAAAGGAAAGGAGGGAAGGACATTTACCTTTAAATGCAATGTTTGTCTTTCTTATATTATAATGCAATTAGATTCATCATTTACTGCTAAATTTGAGAAATATGTCTTCATTTTTCTTGTATATCACCTAGGGAAATAGATGGAAGGTACAAAGATGGCACAAAAGGCATGCATATGCTTTTGTTATTCTGTGATAGTTCGCAACCATAGTATGTTAGATAGACATCTTGTTGGGAATAGATACTCAACAGTTGTAGGCAGCTTCTGCTAGGATTTTCAAAAACACCATATGTGAAACTTGTTACTTAAATTTTGAAAATATCAGAGACAAATTATCTGTTGCTTCGACATGGTTCTGGGCAACCTCTCTACATGCTTTAGTCAGGCCTTGAATCAAATGATCCAGAGGTCTTTTCTCATCACAGCCATTCTGAAATTTTGTGTAGCAGAGGCTAGTGAAGGCATTTTACCCAAAACTTTGTGACTCTTTTAAGACAAATACTAGATTATACAAATGATGTTGGTATTTCACAATATAGAAGGTACTGGGATTGGACCATGTTATTCAGAGGTTAGCATTGCCTTCATGTTCAAGTAAACACCTAATGCTTCAAACTGCATGTAAATTCTCAATGTTAAAGGTTTGAAGTTCAGTCTTTAAATGGCATTGCTTTGATACATCAGCAGCTTATCATCTACCCTGAGAGACTGTTAAAACTTCAATCTTGAAATTTTCAGGACTTGGTCAAAGCTATTGCCAACCTGAACAAGAATTGGTGATGGTCTTACTTCAGATGGGTAATTGGTCTAAAGGCTTCTTCTGGCTAACAGCCCCAGGGTTCTACGAGGTTAGTACATTTTTATACAGAATTCACAGGGGAAACTCTTGTCACCACTGAATTTAATGGAAATTATTTCCATGATTAAATAAGGACAATATATCCTTCTCAGAAAAAAAGAAATCTTCTACTGTTATAAAGATGACTTCCCAAATATCTAAAATAAACGTATTTGTTTCTATGTTTGGTTGTTCTGGCTTTGAGGTGAAGTTATACTGTATGAATTGTTTATGTTGATGAAACAAAAATAATTATCTAACAAAACATAAAAGGATAAGATACCAAAGTTATGTTTGATTATTTAAATGGATAATTTCATTTTCACTCCATTGCAATTAATTAATTGCCTATTTAATCTTTCACAAATTTAATATTGAATAGTGGGTAAATTAAATCCTAATATAGCAGCATAAAACCCCAGTAGTTAACTGAAGTACAAAGTCTCCTAGCAGTAATAGGTATTGGATTAGCTCTGTTTTTCTGTGTCCCTTCATTTGTAAAAGGATATGGCTATCTTTGTAGCTGATAGGGCAGTTTTAGTTGATTTTTACATTCATTTCTGGCAGAGTCACTCCTTTTTTCATTATACAAATTGATGTGAAATTAAACCATGTCCCGAGGAGAAAAACGGATGAATCAATAATATTGATGTTTTATGCAAAACCTGAAGCTAAGAATTTTTATAGTATTAAAAATATGTTTGGTAAGGTTAGTGCAGACAGTGTGGACAGTGAGAATGTTAAAATCAGAAGGCTGTGAATAACATGTATACTTAAAGGACATTTTAGTAAATTTCTCTTAAACAGCAAAATATGTGGACACTTACTTTATAATGAAAGGTAATAACCTTACATTATAAAGTAAGTGTCCACATATTTTCCTAATTTTCCACAGTGTAGCCACAAATTCACACATTCCTGGACCAGACAGTAGTATTCAGTATTGCACAATTACCACAGAGTGTTATCCTAATACCTCTGCAATTAATCCAGTAGTTCACAGCTATGTATCTGTGGCTTTCTGTCAGATGGTACTATAGAATGACAATGCACATTTACATACACACTTGAATACACTTGGCCACTTCCATGTCGTCTGATAATAAAATGAAGAATATGATAAGTTGTGTGTGGTTTGCAGCCCTCCGAAGGTGTTTAAAGGCCTATTTGAAAAAAGATAGCCAAGAGTGTATGGAATTACATTATACTATTTTCTGCACAGACATGGAGCATGAGTCAGTTTGCACCCCTTGTTTGCAATCTTTTGAATGCTGTCCTCTGTTTCATACATTATAATTATAAAACAGCTTTGAAAAGCAAAGATCTAATTATGGAACTGGATAATGGAGCTGAAAAGAACAATCACATCATTCGGCCTTAAAATAGTTTACAAGGAAGCAGTTCAGTACTGCATAGTAAGGGATTCATAATATTATTTAGCAGAGTAATTGAACCTTATAGAGGATTCCCTGATGCAGATGTCAACTGCTTTTGTTCTAGCTCAAAAAACTATATAAGCTGAGACCACCATGGTAGGCTGAGCCTGGCAGCATCCAAGCACCCACACAGCCTCTTTTTCATTCTGTGGCATGGAGACAAAGTAGAAGGAAGGTGAGAAGACTTATGGATTGAAATAATGACAGTTTAACAGTTTAGTAAGTGAAGCAAAGCCTCATAGATTCATAGGAGTCGGAAGGGACCTCAAGAAATCATTGAGTCCAGCCCCCCTGCAAAGCAGGTTCCCTACACATGTGCAAGGAAAGCTAAATAAGGAATTGTATTGCTATTTCCTGTGGACAGACAAAGGTCTAGCCACTTGGAAAATGAAGTCAAAGCACCTGTAGCAGTTATGTGGGAAGACAAATGCCATAACAACTATCTACTTTCATTCTTTCCCTGAGCTTTTACTGCAGAGCACAATGTCCTACAGTATGAAATACTGCTCTGGTCTATCAGTCCATTGCCCTAACTATATCCCCTCCTAGCTTCTTGCCCACGACTAGCTGTGGGAAAATGCACAAGATGAAAAAGAGAAAACCTCCAGTCTAAGATCTACTTAACAATAGGCAGAACACCAGTATGTTATCAACACTGTTTTATCTACAAAAGCAAAACATAGCACCACATAGCTGCTAAGAAGAAAAATAACTCCATCCTAACTAGACCCAATACATTACACAAATTAAGACAGAAGAGATTCCTCTCAGAAAATCTTTGCAAGAAACTAGACTAGGTTGGAGAAGAGGGGGTACTTACAGACTGGAAAGACTGTGCATCTGAGAAGGCAGCATCTAGAGTATCTCTGCATCATGGCATGAGGGCATCAGGCCAGAAGACCCCCAGACCTCTGAAAATATTGCAATAATGCTCTGTTTTGCTGAACTTTGAAAGTCTTTATAAAATAGTTGAGAACTGTTGTATGCACTTGTACTGCTGCCACACTTTGATATCTGTCCACAATTCAGCCTGAATTCAATGGCAAATTGTTGTGGAGTTTAATGACTTCAGTGTCTATTTCTATTTACTACTCAGTATGCTCCATCTGTTCTGTTCTTGTCAAGCTAGTCATGTTATATGTCTGATAAATATTTATAAACACAAGTTGATAAACTGAATCAATTTGGAAATGGGGTATGGATTAGAAATATTCAATGTTCTTTTGCATATGGACATTATTACTGAAGGTTGCTTACATTATGTACATTAAACCACAGAAAACAGGCAAAGGAATTTTCTCTGCACATCAGTTCGATGTCACACTCCAGTTCAATCCGTAAGTCTGATAATCTTAAGATAACTTGTGATCTTTGTTTATATAAAGGTTTCTTTTTAAGCAAATTTGCTAAGTTCAGTATCATCTTATCTTGCCCTCAGTTTACTAATGGATAGCTCATACCCACATCTTCCTGTGCCAACTTTGTCCCTGACTTCAACTTCAGTTCCTTCTTTCATAATTTTATCCCCCAAACAGTTTGCAGGTTACAGTTAGGTAGCCTCCTGTTCATCTTGCAGGAGATTGACTAGAGTAATACCTGTTTCAGATTATGACTTAACAATATCCTGCATCTTTGTGTTAGCACAACTCTGCTGGTACAATTTGTTAATGTGCAAGTTCATAAATTTACAATTTTACATCAATATCCATATTACTCATCTCAGTAACTTCCAATGAACCTCAGCCACCATGTTTTACTGAACATCGGGATTGCCTCCTCTTCATGCCTGTCTACATTTTCCCCAAACCAGGTTTGCACAAAGTGCATGTCTCATTCACTAGCTAAACCCACTGGGTCCAGGTCAGAGTGTCAGGTAAACAGAGGGTCTCTTCTGATCGGGGAATCCAGAAGTGTGAAATCCTTGTGAAACACGTGTGCATGTGTATATAGCACTAAGACAGACCAGTAGTCAAGTAGGAGATCTGTGGAACAGCTGGGAGGCCTTGGATCTGGACAGAGCTGTCAGATAGACAGAAGGGTTGTGTCTGTGTTTGAGGCACAGAATCACAGAAATATGAAATCATCACACAATCATAGAATAGAATGGCTTGGGTCTGAAGAGATCTTAAAGATCATTTAGTTCCAGACTCCCCGCTGTGGACAGGGACACCTTCCTCTAGATTGCCCAGAGCCCTACCAAACCTGTTCTTGAACACTTCCATGGATAGGGCATCCCCAACTGCTCTGGGCAACTTTTTCCAATCTGCTGCTGTTTTATATCTCTTTCCACTTACAATCACCATCTGTACATTCATTATTCTACTTTTCAGTCTCTTACAGTGCTTACCTTCTCAATATGGGTTACAAGCACTGCCTTGTTCCCAAACTGCCTAAAGCTGCTTGCAATAGAGAAATATTCAATTTCATTTAAACTTCACCTAAACTACTAGCAAACTTTGTCACAGTTCCTTTCTACTTTCTGTATATTTTCACCAATATTTCCTTGTCCTGCCTACTGATGAATTCTTTTTTTTTTCAAGTACTTATGGGTTAAAATGAACCAGAATGACAAAATGAATCTTTCCCAAAGATTTATCAAGTATTGTAGGAAAACAACCCTGAACTGATAGCTTGTACACTGAATAGCACTATTGGTTTCCAGCACGCAAATTTAAAACATAAAAATAAAAATGAGATATTTCTGGTTGGTTTTGGCATTGCTACTTCCACTTCCTTTCCATTTTTACTTCATAAATGAGTCATCTTATGGCAAAATATTAATTTCTGCCCTGCACTGCAGGAGGCAATTTTAACATGGCATCCTATTGAGGCTCACTTATGCATGACCATAATAAGGGGAAGAAAGATGCTGTATTTTTATATTCCAGACTCTCCTGGGCTAAGCCTGTTCCAGGGCAAAATAAGGAGTAAAAAGTGAAATACTGTAATTCATTAAAAAGAATAAAGTATTAGTAAGCTTGTAAGAATTTTATGTCATTCAGCTATTAAATATTACATAAAGGAGACATAAATTGAGTCAGTCTTTTCTGTTCAGCATCAGAACAAATACCTGAGGGACTATTACTGTAGCTGCTGTTGCAGGCACTGAAAAGCACACCTAATGACAATTCTCTTTCACACAGATGTTCTAAGCTCCTTACTTATGTTGGTCATTTTATTAATTCAGAAAACTACTGTAAAGTACAACTTTTTCCCAGGACACAAAAATGGAAATTTCCATTTTCTACTGCTATGTCTGTTGTTTTTTTTTTTTTAAATTATTATTATTTTTTGCTTATATTCAGGAACATTAATTGAGATAATTAAACAAAATAATTTGCCCAGTGAATGAATGTGGCATGAACACAGCATAAACAACACTATTTCACTGCTTTATTCTTCTTCATTAGGATCTCTGATAACTTTTACTTAGTTGTCACTTGTTAATAGATTTCATCCTTTCATTCTTACACATTGCAGAAAAATTAGTAAGTTTATTTGGGATTTTATTCAAACAGTTCTGAAATCTGCATTTTTTTTAAACTTCCCATTTGTTTATTCCAAGTTAAAGATCAAAAAGCAAAAGCTTTGAAAATAAGCAATAGCTTACAGATCTACTTATGCTATAACTGGACCTGATAAGCTTAAATAGATTTACTGCTTTGAATCAACAGCCATGTTCAGGGCCATTTCTTGCTGAACTTGTTGTTTAGGGTTTTTACTCAAAGTTTCATTTTTTCCTATGTATTTGGTAGATCTGGAAGCTAATATAAGCTTTAAATACTTTTCTAAGTGCTCCTGCAAATATCATGAAAAAGAGTCACCTGGTCCATAAAAGGGACAAAAAATGAATTAAGGGAAAAGCTACAGTTGCTTCTTAATCTTGTCAGCCTCTAGTGAATCCTCAATGGGATACTGTTGTTATGCATACTTCATTATGAGAAAAAATTTCAGGTAGATGTTGTGCTCAGACGTTGGACATAATCCAGGGCAAAACAAATTCCATTAGCCATGCTGCTCAGAAAACTGTTTTAGTGTGCCTGTTAAGAATCACAAACATTTGAAATTTATAGTTCATATAAAATTTTTATTTTTTCTCCTGGGTTATAAGTAATATACATTGATGACTTTTCTGGTCCTTTTACTTCCAACTATTAAATTTTAATTGTAAGAAATTGTAAATCCTGTTTCCTTTCCTAAGAAATGTAAGAGAAGATTTGGCTTTTGTGGGTGTATAAGGACAGTGCTGTTGTTGCCAAGTGGCACTTCTGATAATATCTCATTTGTTCCCATGTACCATTTAACACTTCATTGCATGTTTCTAATAATTAGGTAATGCTCAAAACAGAGATGTGTTTCTCATATTCAGTTCTTGGAGATGCCAACTGCTGGTTCTAATGATAAGTAAAAGACTAATTAATCATATGGGTGCACTGCTTGGAGTGCAACAGGTCCCTCATAGTTGTAATGTTGTAACTACTGAACCTACAAAAAGTGCCAAAAGTACTTAGCGGAGCATTTGGGTTTTTTGGTAGTTCTGAAAACAGTACAGTCAACACAGTAGAACAGCAGAACCATTGGTTTTAAAGAAAGAAAATGCATAGTTCCAGGGAAAGTAGCAAGGTTTTGTTAAAAAATGAAAACTTGCATTTTTCTTTAGCAAAAAGAAATGGTGAAACTGTAGATAATTTTTGCAGAAAATGTGTCAACTGAAACAGTTTTTGGTAGACAAAGTGTTCTGTTTTCTGACAAACTAGTCAGTAATAACAAAGCACAAGGAAACATAGATTCCAAAAACATCTTTTGTCCAACTGAATGGACGAAAGGATATTTGATTTGGTATCTATTTGCAAGTGTATGGGGGTGGTAATTAATAATTGGAGCAATTTCATTTCAATCCTCCTATAATCTATTTGTGTTAATTTGATTCTACCAAGAAAGGTTATTGCCTGCTTCCATGTAATTTTTAAGTATTCAAATCATTTTAAAACTCTAAGACGATGTATATTCTGGCATCCACTGATTAAGTACTTTTTAATTTGATTTGAACAAAGGAAGATTAATTACAGCTCTCGTTAATTCTTTAATAGAGATCTGGTACCTTAGGTACAGATCTACTGAAACATCTTGTTTATGACTGTGAACAGCTCAATCCATTATTTTACAGAAAATATTTCAAAATATTATGAGCATTTATTAATATGAAAAATGCAACCACTTTCTGTGAACTATACATTAATTCAGCAACATATGTAACCAGTTGCAGTAAAAATAGCCACTAACCTATTTTTCTTGATTCTAAACTGGTTAGTGTACACCATGTTGTCACATTTTACTGCACCATTGCAAAGAGTGACCTAGTTCTCTTTTCTTTTTCCTGTATCTTCTTTGCTGGAAGATTAGAAATTAGACATGTTTTTTGTAGTAATACACAAAACACTCTGTAATCTGTGATTATCAGAATTAACTTAATATAATCTTTGAAAAAATTGGTAATAACATGCTTGTTCTGTTCTGAAAACTTTTCAGAATTTACCTTGGAAAAAAAAATAAAAAGTTCAATTCTATTCATGCAAAAATTATAATTTATTTGATTTTTAGTGTTTCTACTATTTCCATGGCTAAGATATCTATCTGCTACACAGGGAGTAAGTGGAAGACTTCCAATAAGTGAGCTTGTATGAGAAATATTATCTTTCTAAGTCACTGGTATTTACACGTATATGTGAAGTATTATACCATACTAGTATTGCAAGTGGGTCTTAAAACATTCATAGAAGATCATTATAAAATTCTTGTTGTGTAGGTATGTGAATTCCTCTTGATTTTTACACAAATGTACATTCTGAGGGAAGTTAAATTTTTGGGCCACATACAATCCAATGTAAAGGCAGAAGAATTTTTTCTTAAACAAAATAGGTATGGGCCACTAAATCTTTTGCTTCATCTTAGATTGGTATGACTTTCCTGAAGTGTGTTATGATACTGGAGGACCTAAGGCATTACCTTTAGTACTAAATTCATTAAAATTGAGTTGAATGGCTGTGCAACAGGTTCCATGGTCACTCCATCAATTTGACACACAGCTGAGACAAAGAATCAAAATTACATTAAAATTATGCAAGCTTGTATTTTCACTCACCAAATTATTATTATTATTAT